>CALSCE010009376.1:2328685-2365137 GCA_943593645.1 Bovichtus variegatus
AATAATGACACTGACCTAATGCGGTCAGTGTCCCAACTTTTCAGTATATTTTAAAATGTATGGTTCAGAATTTGAATTAATTTACCAAACCTCTGAACAGTTAAATTCATCAGTGTATTTTGGCTCCAGAGGGAGTTACGAGTGAATTAGGGATAAACGCCAGCTGTACTTTGCCCACCTTGTTCTGATTGGTTAATGGATTTTAATTTTAAAGGCAGGCCCTCTTAAACTTTGTTTCATTCATTAAGTTGGTCTACATGGGGAAGTTTTCAGTCTGCAGAGAAAAGCAATGCAAACATTGGTTTGAAGCTGTTTTGGTGGTGGCAAAATCCAATTTGCAAATAAGAACCTACTGAGCAAACCTAGTCAAATTGATCACATAGCCCAGTCCAGGAAATGAAGCCACCAAGTTAGCTGCCCGTCCTGCTGTGGTACCTGTTTTTAAAATCCACTAGATACACTTTACTAGAACATGTTTACATGCGTAAATGTTAAAAAAAAAACACATTATTTTTCTCATATTGTCTGTCCGAATATACCCGTATTCACTGTCTGAAACGCTCCGATTTAGCACCCGTCTCTTGCTCCTCTCCCGAAAAGCCCAGTTTGCGCTAATGGACTTGCAAGAAAATGATGGCGATACTCAGATGGGTGGTGGTATATTCAAATGAGCCTGTATGTGACAGATGAGGGGGATCCAAATCTAAATGGCTTGTTGAATCCCATGTTTTCTGACCGAGGCGGCACAAAAAAACCTGACTGGGTTTTTCTTGTTTCAGTTTGTCAGTTGGTAGGCACTCCAGATACCCAAGTGCTTGTGTATGTGCACAAGCACTGAAACGGTTTTTATATAATATCTCCCATTTTAAATAAGCTGCCCGAAAAACAGATTATCGATCTTAATATTATCGTCCACTAATTGCTTCAAAATATCTCATCAGTGTTTAGATTGACTAAACAAATTATGTCATTTTTATTGAATGTCACATTTGCTACTAGCAGGCATTTTCATTCAATTTCTTACAACACATGACACGCATGGACTCAGACTATTGGCACAGTCTGAGAATTAAACAGAGAAAAATATATTGATGAATTATAGTTTTGTGAAAAAAATGCTTTGGAAAAGTAAAAGTTGTCTACATTTGTGTTATACATTTTGACTTTTAATGCCATCATCTGCTCTGAGCCCCAAAGTGACCGTGTGATAGTTAAAATCTGCGGAGTGAAAATATCAACAATTTATCCTTTTCTTTTTATTTTTTTTTACACCAAAGGGCTTATGCACCATAGTATTATTGTGAGGTTTTTGCTGAATTAAATATTTATTTTGCAGATGTATCTTTCTTGCTATGTGGATGTTCAGAGCACAGGGGCCTCGAGCTGGTTGATGTTTGACTTTACTGTAATGCTTGGTGAATGAGTGCATGAGGTATTTCTTTTTATGTATGACTCGAGGGGCGTTACAGCCACAGCAGTGTGTAATGTGGCTCCTGTACGCAGTGCACGAGACATGGCACACAAATACAACAAACACAGATCTTCATAGTCTTGAGAACCTAACCATCTTTAATAACTCGACGGTTTGTGCAGTTTGCTGAGAAGGGACCAGTTATGGATGTAATAGGACCTTTTTACAGTTTTAAAAATAAACGTTACTGCTAGACTTGCCCAACCTTTTATGTGTTGATATTGACGTGGGCATAGGTGATACAGGTATTAAACAGTGCAGTATTTTTGGTTTTGGTATCATTTTAAGCATTAGAACACATTTTTATAATCTTTGCTGCTGTGAAAAATACAGGCCGACATGTAACGCCGTCTAGCAGCTGAGGTATGACCCCATGGCCCAGGGGTTAGGACTGACTGGCAGGTCTGACAAATGAATGAATGTAGGTTAGGCTCGAAGAATTAGCATAATGTGGGAGCCTTAATTAACACTTGCAAATGCAGCCATCTCTGTTTTAAAACTTTGGTTTGAAAGAGACTGTTGACTGAAACCGTTAAAATGTTGTATAGCATTGCTTTTGGCTAGTTTACAAACTAAAACAAAAGCTATAATTTTAACAACAATTTGCTTTAACCTCCTGTTTTGGCATTTATAGGAAGGATATAAGCATTAAATAATTGGTTTATAACGCACTGTAATGTAGCTGTGCACAAATGTAGGGTTATTTCTAAGGGTTATAATGTTCAGTAATTGTCATCAATTATAACTTCTATGAAGATGTATTTTATTTAACTTTAGAATTTAAAATACTGCATGGCAGTATCTGTCCATCCTCTACTTATGGGTGTCCACAGAAGGAGTCATAAGTGTTTAATACGTTCTTATATCGGCTTGCAACTACATTAGTGTGTTATAAACAATATAAAATGTTTATATACTGCTTATAAATGCTAAATATGGGGCGATTAAAGTAAAGTGTTACAATGATTTCCATGTTTTGTTGATGAGCCTTCACTCTGTGTGTTGGGCTTTCTTGCGAGCTCCAAATTAAGTTGTGAATTTCATGTCATCAATGCTGTTTGTAGCCAAGTTTTACGGCCTTTCGGGACCCGACAAAGGTCATGAACCTGGAATGAGTGCTGACGTGGAACTACTGTTGCAGGACAGACTGCTGCTTCTGAATGTGTGTTTGTTGATATGAGCTCAGCTGATCGGTCAAGATGTTTTGTCTTCATGTTTGCTGCTTAAGGTGGTTGACTTGCATCTGAAGAGTTTAAAATGACTTAATGCTCCACTGATTAATTCCTTATATTTGTCGTTGGTCCTATAGATCATTTAGCTTTTTTATTCGTCTTTGGTGCAGTTGTTTGTTGCTGTATCTGTTATAAATCAATCGTCAGATTAATATTATTCTGCAACACTATCATGTACAGAGGGATTCTTTCTGTAACACTTCCAAAGACTTGGACTTTACTGGAACTGAAGCAATTAGTTAATTCATTGATTAGCCTAGTTGATCGATGGAAATTTTATTTAATCGTTTATCGAGCCAAATGTGTCAAACATTGTCCTTTATGGCTTTTCAAAGTTGATGATTTGCTGCTTTTCTCTGAGTGGTGTTGTTGTAAATACAAAATGCTTCTTTTTTTTTTTTTAACTTACTGATTTAATCAAAATCAACACATTAAGTGATTATGAAAATAATTGTCAACTGTAGCCCTAGATATTACAGAATAACTCCAGAAAATGTTAAATCTAAATATTGAAGGTGAAGAGTCAAACTGAAGCACAAGATGTTGACTTTAGAACCTCGCAGCAGATTAACGCAGCCTACTGTCTGTTGTACTCTCTACTTCGCCTCTCCCTCTCCACCTCACACACCCACTCATCTCACACACACACACACACTCGGTCAGCTGTTTCAGATGAGCCCTTGTCTTAATTTGTCCAACTCGAGCTGCTTTATCTGTCCCAGGGTTGTGTCTGGACTCGATGATAGTGGCACATCCCTCTGTGCTCAGGGTGTGGACTGTTTGTATCAAGGATGTGTCCAGTTAGTGGTATGTCTAAGCCCCAGTAGCCAAAGACCATAAGTCACGACTCTGGTGGGATTTTTAATTGTACAACGTTGATGAATATCTGAATGAAGTAGCGGATGAGTCATTTTCAACCCGAAATAAAGTAGCTGTAGCTTGTTGACAGCGTAGAGAGGGCGGGTACATGTCTCTTTTCATAAAGGAGGATATCTAAGTGAAATTGGGATTCTAAATCTAAACATGTCACATCATGAAGTTAAAGACGGAGGACAAGATGGCATCTGTTATATTTGAACAAAACAAATAAATCAAAGTTTGAGTTTATACGTTCACTCTAAACCAGTTGTTTCTGGCATGATGTGTTTTTAATCTGTGTGAACAGAAAAAAGCTGCAGTGTCAACTTTGACCTTTTTTATTTTCAAGGACAGTGTATAGCTGACTGTCATTGCGTTGTATTGCTCAAAGTGTGAGCACATGCGTCTCCAATGGGGCATCACTGCAGTGGACAACTGCGGCAACCTGCACTGCTGTGGACCAGCCTGGTGGCTGAAGCCAACCTGCCCCAAATTTGTCTTGTGCAAAGTTTGTCTGTGCTCTTATTTGTACTCTCTCCAATATCAGATTTATTTTACTTTCTACCTGCAAACCAGCAGAAGGCTTTTATTGTAAAGAATGTCCAATAAATGTACTGTCATTTTCACAGTTTGCAGAACTTTGTTAGCGGCGCTCTTCTTCAATAGCAATTTGTCTGAAAAACAAGATTTGGACATTAAGCATTATGTGGATAACCATTCACACTGTGTTGGCACGGCTTGAAAAGCCACACCTATCAAAAAACTGCATCAGACAATTGTCATAATGTTTTAGCTTCCAGCAGGAGAAAAATACCAAACTGAGCTTAAACAACCAATAAAAAAGCTCAGAATAGATTGCAGGATTCGTCCAGGAATTTGGATGCAGAGTTCATCATCGTGGTCTATGTTTGATGTCCGGTCAGAATTGTTAAGCCCTTTTCTCTCTTGTTATGTGACCAGGTGTTACTGCGACTCAGCGTACACAGGGGACACCTCCCAGCGTGTGTGTGTGTGGGTGTGACGCAGGCTGTCTACCGGTGTACGCTCTGACTGTTGTTTCCTCCATATTTGGGTCTTGCCGAGGCTTCCCTCCTCTGTCGTCACTCCGCTCTGCAGTCAGACTAAAAGTGGCTATTAGACAATGTTTAAGTTTCTTTCTGATTTAAACTTTAGTTTTTGAGATTGAGAAATGACTAACTATTAGATATCACACATCCTCATCCAGTTTCTGTTTTCCTGTCATGAGCCACATAAGACATCTTATCTGTCTTCATTGCCTTTTTGGGAACTGTGTTAGTCTCAAACCGGACATTTCCAAGAAGTGCCTGTGCTTCTCATTTCTTTCATTCGGAGAGAAATTGAAATATGTGTGCTTATATAAGTTTTCTATGTTAGACCATGTCTTTTCTGAATGTTTTGTTGGAAAATGTCAGTGCTGCATTTCCCCCTATAACTTGCCACATTAACCGGGAAATCCCAGAATACAACACTCACCTCGAATAAGTAAATCTTTAAAATAAAATACGACTTCAGAATGACTATACAATACATGTGGGAGTAGAAAGAAACCCACTCGCCATAGCCAACAAAAAGTCCCAGCATCTGGCTGAGGACCGATTCTGTTTCCCAACACTACCACTGTGTTTATCTAAGACTGCAGAGCCGACGTGGCACAAGGTTTATTTATAGGCTTCACCAGCGATACCCTGGGGGCTCTGGAGCAGGTATTGTCACTTTGTGTGCTGCAGCACCCATGGGAATTTGACTTTGGACTCCATCTGAGATGTGTGCCCGTGCCCTGTAGTGAGTTTTTCTGAGAAAAAGAGAGGGGGGCTGTGTGTGTTGGAGGGTGGTGAAATGGGAGATAACGGTAAATGGAAAGGTTCTGACGCAACGCATTTGTTATGCAAGTTGAAGTACTTTACCGTTACTTTTTTAAAAATCTAAATGTCAAGGAAGCAGTAAAGCAAAAATGATCCTGCATAGAGCCTACACAATAAGTATTTGAGAGACTGATGGAGAGGTAATGGTTAATGTGAACTGGCCAGGGGTTGGTAGAGGCTAATGTTAATGTGAGCCTCTGGCAGTCAGGCGTGCACAGCAGGCTGCAACAACTGGCTCAAAGTGCTGTGAAGAAAGACATGGGAATAAACAGGAGAGAGAAAGAAGAAGAGAGGAACTGGCAGGCGGAGAGAAGGTGATAATGGAGTTGAGAGTAAGAGGCGTCACTACATACTGTGTGTCGGGTAAACTGCTAATTGGAGAAAAGCAGATCAAGGATGAATGCATTGTTTTCTGTCAGCATTCACTTCACTATATAAATGTAATGGCGATTTTTGTATTTTGATGTCCTTTCTGAATAAGCACCTAACTCCGATCTGATCTCATCATTGCTTCTTTGCCCAATAAAATACAATCCACCGCATATAAATGACTTGTAAATATTGTGTAGATGATAAACAAAACCAACATACGTTTATTTAGTCAAATAAAATACACAAACACATTTTCAGTGCTGCACTCTTGTAGCTGTGTGGGTGTGTTTTTTGTTTTTGTTTTTTTTCCCTACCTTGCTGCTGTGTCGGGTCATATTTCAGGTACATCTGATCCAGCTCAATCCTGCCATTTCTATGGTTAATTCAGAATTTCAATGGAGTGATACAGTTACATGTCAAACAAGGTAGTCACATTTGTTGTTGTGGGAGGGGACAGTTTCAGCTAGTGCTTTTATGACTCTTGATAAAACATGAATTCTTTTTTGTCTCTGATTTGGAAATTACGATCTTTCTGTGGCGGGTTTTAGGGGAACTGTATACAATATAAAATATTTTCCTGTCCTACTGAGAGTTTCTCATACATTGGTGTGCTACAATGCTCCTGTTATGGCTGATAAACAGGAATTTTCTAGTACTTTTTGCTTCACTAAAATGTATTTTGTTTTGACATTTCAGGTGGTTGTATGCATACATGGTATTATTCAGAGTTGCAACTTTTTTGTTTCCAATATAAACAGTATTTTCTCGGGGGGCTTCAATTTCCCCTTTCCTCGATTCGGACTTATTTTATTTTGCTGATGCAACTTGGGGATAAATTATGAGCTCTTGGTCTCCCTGCTAATGCAAATACAGCAAAATCATCAGCACTCTACTCTCCTTCTCTCCATACATCTTCCAAGTTTCTTCCTCATGTGTATGTTTCTATGATAATCAGCCATATGTTTCAGTTACAAACACACACTTGACCCGTCCTTGAGTTTTAGTAAATATAACCCTTATCAGTGCTCACAAAATGCTTAGATAACATCCAGTCTTCACACACGGTGGAGTCGGCTGTTCTCAAGGTGATTTCAGGCATGCAGTGCGGTTTTGGGCAAACGATGCCCTGAAACTATAAATCCTACAAATGTAATATCTGCAGCTAAATTTGGGGACTAAAAGTTTCTTTTAAGAGCATTTATTGTTTTGTGTGCTTGTGATCTGGAACTTCATGAAGATTAGACTGATAACTGATAGTTTGTTGAACCAATGTTTTCCTTTTAAAAAGTCCTTAGCCAAAGTACTGAAGAAATAAAAAGGTCAAGTGATAATGGCTACATCAAAAAGGCAAACTGCTATAAATCATTTCTTGCTTTGCTTGGGGGGGGAGATAAAAAATCTTGAAAGTGATTTTAAAGTCCCAAAGAAGAGAAGGTCATGTCTGAATACACTTCTGACTGTGTGACTGCCTGAGGTGCAGCAGCAGCTTATAGTTGGGCAGACATCTTGGCCCTGGGATCTCCTTTGACCTTAAACTATCATCTGATATCATCTGATGCTCTGAACACTGCGCAGAGTGATGCACACATGCCCTCAGTGGGGGGAATCGTGGTGCACGACTCAGCTGATCAGCAGAATGTGGCAGAGCTTGACAAACCTGCTGTTATGATTGAACAGCCACCGTTTGTCCACTTGTTGCAGTTGTTGGCAGACTACAGAATTCAATTAAGAGTCCTGAGTCACATTCAGTGCATTGCACATAGTCGGTGGTGTTCTGTTAGTTTCCCAGAAGTGGTTTTAAAGCATCTGTAGCCAATATGAATATACCTCCCAATGGCTTGAACTGCTTTACTGCAAATAAAAAAATTGTATGGACTGTAAAATGTCAGAATGTCTCCCCCGTAGATGGGCTGCAACTGTTTGTTTTAATTCATTTTCACACATTTTACCTAAAATTAAGTGAAACTGATCTGTCCTTAAAGCAGCTTGGGCACCTTTTTAGAGCACGTTACACGACCTTCTTTAAAAAAATTTAAAAATGAATTCATAAAACTTATCTGGTGCAACTTCTAATGTAATGTAACAGAGTTGTACTGAATGTCTTTAAAAAATAAAAATAATTTTTAATACATTTTTTAAACAAGTTAGTGTTTTTATTAAATCAACTTTCTTTTAATGAATATATTTTTATGGTGCTGTTAGACTGCTGCTTAACCCGCCCCTTTGAAAATGTTTATTTTTATTTCTTTATATAAATGTTAACGCCAATATGAAGCAGAAAATCAGAACATGATTACATCTGTTTTCAATAAATTCTGACCTTTCGAATCTGGAGTTATTGGAAAGTTTGGATTGCACAGATGGAACCGCTGGAATCTAATATTATATAAAGTATAATACTAACTAATAATATTGGTGTAGCCTAATCTTTATCTGTAATGGTGCAGAAATACAGAGTAAACATAATAATGCAACATAATGAAAAGACATGCCAAAAAAGCTGTGCAGCATTCTAATGTAGTTTTAGAAATCCAATAGTAACATTATGAATGAAGCTTGAAGCTTCAAACTATTCAGTGCACCCCTAGATAACCGTGTGATATGGTTGTGTTTCTTAATGTAATTTGCACCTTCTTTATTAATTGATCTTATAATGAATCAGTCAGTTTATTAATTTATTTTGAATTGTAGCCATTACTCAGCAGTAACATGCTGATTAAACAGTGTACAGTCATGCTAACTTGCTAATGTTTAATGTTTACCATGTTCACTATCTTAGTGTTGCATGTTAGCGTGCTAACGTTTGCCAATTAGCACTTAGCACAAAGTGCAGCTGAGGCTGATGGAATGTCATTACTTTTGCAGGTATTTGGTCATAAACCATGATGATGGTTTTAGTTGAAAAATGAGATAATCTAAGTGGTGGACCAAAAAAACAGACTGACTGACAGCTTGGCTAATAAAAAAAAAAAAAAATCATCATTATCAGACAAACTCTTTTAGGTCGTCCTTCACTTTTAGAAACACTAGATATGCAAATAAAGGGAATAAAAGGCTTTTGAAGTGTTGAAATGATATAGAAACAATGTTTCCCTTGAGAGCATGTCAAAGTCCTCTGTCATGATAAGGGCAGAAAGACTCACCTGAGTAAGTGTTACATCAGTTCCTTTCATAGCCATTTAAATAAAAAATAATGCTTCAGAAGAAATCGGTACAGGAAAGATCTAATGGTCACACTGTAAATCTGCGTGCGTGCGTGCTTGTGCGCGCCTGTAAAACATGCTCTGTCATGCTCTGTAAGCAGCAGCAGTGACATTTTAAGCTTACAGACTACTGTTGTTCACACTTTCTGTTCAAACTAAGCAGATAAGTATGGATAAATACTTGAGGAATTTGTGCTGATTCCTCAACTTAATTTAGCTACAGAGTTGTTGCACAGGTCAAAGTTTCTGAATTAAGCTGTTGAGAGGAGACAAGAATTTTGTTCTATGAAATTTGTCTACGTCACCCAGATATGTCTGTATATTTACCTGTAATGTTTGTTGACTGGCCAGTGGAAGTAATGGTAATGGTTGAGAAGTAATCACATATGTACCTCTGCCAAAGAGGTTATGTTTTCTGTCTTTGTTTGTTTGTTTTAGACCTGGTCACACCAAGGCTTTTAAATGAAGGCTGGGACATAGCCTCAATGTGTTGTAGCTGTTATCTTCGTCCAACTGGTGAAATAGTCACATGAACGGAAAAATGTCTAAACCCTGGTCGTGGTCAGGGGTCGGCTAATGCAAGAGGGTTACTACCCGTAGAACCACAGGAAGACATTTGTGCTGGAGACTTGATCCACCATTAGAAAACAGGATCATGATTCTGGGTTGAATTAGATTGAGAGAGTCTTGAATTTTGTTGAACTGGTCATTAGTGATTTTAGACTGAATGGTAGTTTCACGGGATATCGTCAGCCACGAGGATAAGCAGCATGCTGTTGAAGTAACATTATGCCTGCCGAGTGTAAGATGTCGAGTTACTCACTGGAAATTTAGAAGACTCTTTTTATTCAACAGTAAAATGTTGGCAGGTTAAGAAGTTAAGCCGCCAGAAACACAAAGCAAACGTTTCAGTGTTGACATAATTCATACAGCCTCTTTCTTAAATATTTGATAGACCAAATTTAAAAGGAAAAAGTAAGAAACCACGACAACTGCTTCTGTAAAACTGTTAGAGTTGAATGAATGTATTATTTCATTAACTTTCATTAACTTGAGAAATTTATTTGAAGTACATTTGAAAGCTGACTTTGAAGCCTAAACCTGCATCCACTGCTCAGTTGAAATGGTCAGTAATGATCACGTATGTACTTATTTAAAGATAAGTTGTAAATATTTAACTGTTGCTATCCATTTTTGAAACTTAGCTGTGATTTAGTTTCTATAATCTATGTTTGACCTACATCTTGAAAATTTGACTTGACATAGTTATATTTTACGGTGGGTTAAGTAGTCGTCCTTTGCTACGTAGTTATAGTGGCAGATAATAAAACAGGTTTTGGAAGAACTTGTCATGTTAAATGATCATACTCTATCTAAGTACATGTTGAACAAACATTTTTGTAATGATGAGGGACACCACACCCATAATTTATTTATATAACTGCTATAACTACTATAATCATTTTGTGCAGAAATTCAACTGCAATAATACAGCATTTATTTAGTCTATACTGTACATTTCAACTAACATTCTTATTTATACTATTCTTGCATTTTAACACTTAATCATGATCCCATTTTTCTGCATTTTGTTATGTTGTAGTATACATATTTTTATTTATATATTGTTGTATAATACACATATTTTTACATGCTTATTTCTTATAATTTCTATACGTTTATAAATATTTCTATTTTTAGAATGGGAGCAACTGTAACGTAACCCACTTTGTGATTCTTCCTCGCACTTTATATTTTGAGAGTTCTAGATTTCTTGAATTTGTAATTTGGCAAAATCTTTTTGCTTTCAAAGTTGCTAATTGTTGCTAATCCCTGCAGGACACCTGGCTGTGACTCAGTTTAGCAAACAAAATGAGGCAAAGTTCAAAACTGTATTTTCAGGAAGCTTAGAGTTAAAAACTCTGTTACTCAAAACTAAATAAACAGTTAAAGTATAAAGTTCCGAAGTTGAGTAAGGTAATGTCCGTAAATGACATGCGTCACATTTCTCAGGTGCCGAATGACAATAAGAGATAAAAGAGGCACAATATTGAGCTTTGCAGTGAAAGGTGAAGAACTTGCTCTGAAATGGAACTATTCTCAATTTAAAGGGGGAACCACTGCCTATGTTAAACATTTTTTTTAAAATATATATATTATTGTCTAAAGCTTTTTAGAAATGTGAAATCTGATAAATTGCCTCACGTGACGCCACTTGCGTCAGCATCAGTTGGGGCTGAAGAATACAAGTTTGAAAATAAAAAAAGATCTGTTGGTGTGGAGTTGAGCCGTCTAAGAGGTCTGGTAACATCACTCCTGTGTATCTATGCTGCAGGCTTGAGGCTACATTAGCTGCTACTAGCATAATAAATCTGAATCTCAGACCTGAACCGTCTGTGGTTGAGTTGCATTGTGATGTAGGTGCCATATTTTGACGAGGAAGAAGAACATTTGGAATAAAAAAAGATGATATATCTGCTTCTGCTGCATTGATTTTGATATTTTGTTATGAGTGCAATGCTAAATTGAAATTCCTCAGAATCGCCTTGTCATTCTGTCG
Source organism: Bovichtus variegatus (assembly GCA_943593645.1). Classification (NCBI taxonomy): domain Eukaryota; kingdom Metazoa; phylum Chordata; class Actinopteri; order Perciformes; family Bovichtidae; genus Bovichtus; species Bovichtus variegatus. The sequence continues at coordinate 2,340,265 of CALSCE010009376.1, forward strand.
AGCTTGAGTGAAAAATAGCCGCAATGCAATAGCCAACATTCAGGCGAGAGAATAAAATACATCCAACGTTTTTGTTTCTTTTCATACTCAAATAATATCTAAGCTAAGATTCAAGAAAAAACTAGGATAATAGCAGATATAATACAACCTAAACCCAGTTGTTGAGTACAGCTCTCTGTGGATGGTGACGTCTTTTGTTGCAGACCAAGACCAGGACACGGTTTTGTGACATGTTAAGCTTTGATTGTTTACTCTGTGTGCATGGAGAACTTTAAGAGCCTTATTTCCCTGTGCTTCTGTACAGTTGCGTGTTTCTTTGGGCCTAACAGACCTCTCTGTGTGGTTGTACAGTCATGCTCTCTGCAAACGTGAGTTGGTCTCCCTCACTGGCCCCAGTGCTCTTTCACTGGACTTTTAACTATTTAATCACAGGACATTTTTGACTTCACTTCTCATGTGTTGAGTTAACATTATGCTGGTTTGGCTTCCTTCAGAGATTCAAAGTACTCGTGAAAGCCAATGAAAACATTCAGGTTCTCCGTCAGTTTCTTTTGTCCAGGTCTTTTATTATTTATGATCTTATTCTCGGTGTCTAGGAATGGGAAGTATTGTTGTATCGAAACGAAAGCAGATGAAGAAAGTGTGAACACACTGCGGCCGTGGTCTGCTCCCGATTATAAAGAAAGTTCTGTGTGTTGTGCAAACACAAAAGACGCGGCACAATATGGACTTTGCATTTTACACGGTTCATACATAACATTTGATTAGATTAGTTTTAAAGATCTACAGGGAATGACGTATATGTTCTATTATGAAAAACTGCCACATTTATTTCAATAACAGTAAATATAATTAGATCTGTTCAAATCAATCAGTGCAGGAAATTTCCTGTCATGTTTTGTCTCACTTATGATTGTTTACTGTTTGACAGGTACATAATCAGGACTTCTGCATGATGGTTGGTTGTAGGGCTGCAACATAAAATTAATTTAATTATCGATATATTTTTTTGTTTACTCTAGAAAATAATATCTGCGCCCAAGGTGTCGTCTTCTTCAAATTGTGTGTATTCTGACAAACAGTCCAAAACACAAATAGATTAAATTTACATATTAAAAATATATCATAAAACACAGAAAGTAGCAAATGTTCATATTTGAGAACCCGGGAACCAGATGTTTTGAGTTTTTGCTTTCCACATGACTAAATTTATTGTAGATTAAGTTTCAGTCAAGAACTAAATGATTAGTTGACTAATTGATTAGTTTGTGTGACGATTACCTGGTTCCAGCTTCTCAAATGTCCGTGTGTGTTGATCTTCTTGTCTTACTTGATGGTAAACTGAATATTTTTGAGGTTTTGACTATTGGTCACACAAAGATGCATCTTTTGACGTCAAAAGATGTATCAAGTTGAAGATGGCTATCGGTACATAAATGACAATCGTGCAGCTGTATTTCAGACGACTTATTGCCTAGTGGTTGCAGCTTTTCTCAGTTTAATTCTAAGTGATTTCAGAATGATTTTGTATTGAAATATGAGTAGATTTCAGTTTGTAAGATTCATATTTGTCATTCGATACATTTTTGGTTCTTTTTTTCAGCCCTACGTGTTCCTGTTTTGCTGCACAAACTTCAAATCTCTTATCTTATTTTGTCCCCATGAATACATGTACACGTATGTAATGAAACCTTGCTGCTCTTGGAGGTGGTGATAGTTAGTAGTAGGACAAAAGATTGTACCCCCCCCTCGTCTTTCTGGCCATGTCCCTTGACATGATCGTCCTTAAGGAGCTTACTGAGATTTTCTCTCTGCCGTTAACGTCCCTGTGAGCTGCTTTCACGCCCTCATAGTCCAAGTTTGGTGACACTGCAGCCAAAGACTGCAAGAGGCGAGATCTTTGCCTGCAGGACATAAGACAGATCAGCACGATGAAGTGAGCCTAGCTGGTTTTTGGTATGTTTTTATCAAGATTCAGGACCCGGTACGTCCAGGGCTGGTCTATCATTGCTTGTTTTGATGAGTCTTTTTTTGGATCCCACAACGGTCAAACTCTAATTGTCGCTAATGCACATTTTTATGGGTAGTTGTGTACTTGAATATAGCTGTAATTTTATAATTGTTTGTTGGCCCTGCTTTTGTTAACTCTGTATGTTAATCTGTATGGGGATTTGTTCTCATTAATATTGGTAATGGTTGTGTGTTGTTGATTTTGGATTATGTCGTTTTTAGGATCAGCTGCTTTTGTTTTCATCAATCTTTTGGAACTTGCTTTTATTATTGTATTAATGTTGTATTTGGCCTAAGAAGATCAGCTAATGCTACGTCGCTAACAGGGACCTAATTACATAAATAACAATAAGATAAATGACATACCAGGCCAAATTATACATAAACATGTTAATAAGAAAAGCAGCGTATTGACTAGTTTTAGTGCTAAAATTAGTTTCATTACTTAACAAATTGTTGTTAACATTTGCCGTTTCCAGCATTTTTCTCTTTCATATCATTGAAAATTGAATATCTTTAGGCTTTGATTGTCATTTGAAGATGTGCAGGAAACAGGCTTTTAAACTATATTTTGTTTAAAACATTTATAGATTAAATAATTAATCCAATAAATTGCTCTAAAAAATTGAATGGAATTGCATCATAGCTTCTGTTATTGATCTAACTGGTAACAATAATGACTGCTTTCTGGTTGCTGCTGTTTTTAGCTCAGTATATCTAAAAGTGATGCCACAGCTGCATATTCAGTAAAGGAGATCTGGGTAAACAGCTAAAGAAAGGCCGATGATGTATTTACCTGTCACAGGTAGATAATAAAAGTAGTGAAGTTAATAAGAAACGTGATGTTTGATCTAAATTCTTTACACAAAATTCCAACTAATCTTAAGTGTGTTAATCTTTTTTTCCCTGCTTTCCTCTTCATTCGTTGCTGTTGCCAGATGCTTTTAAGACCATCAGTGTTTGTGTATACAGAGCCGGTTGTAATGTGGATTATCTTTTATGTGTTTCCACAGAGTCTACCGGCCCCGCCAAGGTGGTGAGAGCAGGGAACCCACCCAAAGCTAGACGTGGAGGAAAGGTAATAATCTGTGTGTCTGTCTGTATGCGTGTGTGAGAAAATACTGGTGGATATCAACAGTAATCACATTTTACTGTATACATTCAGTAATGCTACATTGAAAGTTAAACAGTTTTCATAAAAACTAGCCTAACGGTACAAACATGGCTCGTTTTTGGTAGCTTACAAAAGCAGAGCAAGTCGAAGTAAAGAAAGTAAGGGAACGAAAACACGATTCTCAGCTTCAGGTATACACTAATGAAAACATGGTTATGAATATTAAATTCCATTTCTGCTAATAGATCCCCCAGAATACTACACACTGGCCCTTTTTTTAAATTGGCATAATTTGCAAGGGAAAGTCAAAGGTTCTGTAATAAAATAATAAACTATGTGAATGCTATTTTGTGCATTTATTCATATCAGGCTAACTAGACTTTTACTATTTCAGAAAAATAGTAAAATGAGGCATAAAAAAACATGCAGATTACATTTGTTTTGTAAAAGATATGCAGAGGAGGTTCCCTTTGCCCTGGTTAGTGCCTACAGGGCTTCCTACAAGACAGCGTAAAGCCGTCACGTCAGACAAGATGGATGTAGGAGAAGGGTAACTCCCTTGTTAATGCCTCGCAAGTGTCATCAAGGCGGTTGCCCCTGAGCAAGGCACTTGACCCAGAGTGGCTCCAGGGTGACTGTCCCTGTAGTTGGTTCACTGTAAGTCACTCTGGATAAGAGCATCTGCTAAATTACTAATATAATGATTACAGAGTTGGTCGTGTGAGGATTAAAACACTGTATTGACAATATTGCACCATATCTGTAGAATTAATTTATTTATGTAATATATTTGTACAGTTTGTTCTGCGGCAATTGAAAACGGAACATCTTCATTAGTTCAGAGCTTCATCACAGCTCAGTGAAGGCATGTGCAGTCAGAGTGCTGGTATTTGTCTGTCATGCCTCAAGCTGTGTATTAACCTCCCTTCACACTTCCTGGAATGCAAATGTGAGTTCCTGGTGAGCCAATGGCCCGGCAGATGAAGCAAACAAATGTTCCTCAAAGCGTTTCATTCACAACTTCCTACCTTGATTGCAGGCACTCTGCTGTTGTACTCCAGGGTTGTTAACCCCCACCTTCACCACACACTTTTATGACCCCCTTTGTTAAGTGAAGAAAATAGACAAATCACAGGCAACACATGGGTCAAAGATAAAGAAGAAGAAAAAAAAAAAAAAGAGTAGGTTGTTTACAGAAGGTAAGTTAAACAATGAAGATAAGAAAGTGTTTTACAGCTGAGATGAGACGATGAAGTCGTGTTTTCTTGCCATTTAACATAGGGTCGTGTTTTTTCCTTTCACTCCATGAAGAAAAGTTTATTGCAATCATTTTATTAAACATATACAAATCTATATATATATATATTCTAATGGGATGTTTTGGTAATTTACGCATATGGTGCAAACGGAGGAAAAATTGGCAAAACCAGTAAAAATGTCAACATGCAGCAGTGCAACATACTTCCCTCACAAGATAATCTTGGTTTGCAACTCTTTCACATCTGTTCCCTTCTTTCTGTAGCAGCAGTGTGCAGTAAATCTATAAAATCCTCAGTTTTGACCCTGTTATATCCACACTGAAGGTGTACCTGTGACACTCCTGCTAACACAGCTTTGTTTGTTTGTTTGTTTGTTTTTGTTCATCAGGTTGGAGATTTTGCCGACGCCAACAGCTGGCCGACTCCAGGGGAGATCGCAACTAAAGACATGCAGGTGGGTGTTAGTGTTTGTATGAGGGGTGTTGAGTCACAGGTGGGTGTAGATGTACAGCATAGAGAACACACTGACATGAGGGTGGTGTCCGTTAAGGACGCCGACCACCGAACTGCTTCCTATTTGCTGCATCTTTGTAAGATGGCGCAGAAGACGGCTGCCGTGTCTCAACCTCTGTTTGGGTTCTCATTTGTACTTGCAGATTTTTCTTTTGAACATATTTGTTTGAGCAGTGTTAAAGGAGCCTGAGATCTAAAAATGTTATTGCCAATGACCTATATGACAATAATAAATAACTTGAAACTTGCAGCCAGCCTGACAAGGACACAGGATTATAACTGGGACTTAACTTTTTGTTTCATAGTCTTTAAGTGATGGGACAATAGGAACCAATATCAACCTCGTGTCTGCGGCACACTCCTGAGTTACAGCTGGGTGATCATAACAAAATCAAATATCATGATCATTTTTCACTTGATAGCTCGGTGGTAATAATGTGACAGTATTGTTCTATGACTTGGTGCTTTCATACAGAATTAAGTTTGAACGAGAGCCGTGATATGATGTCGGGAAATGATCCCTAATAATGACTGCAAGCAGGTAGAGGGAGAAAAGGAATTTGTCTCCGTTACCTGTTTATTAAGAGATACAGGTAAACAGCAATACTAAAGAGATTAATTCAACACGGGTGACAACAATGAGGTGTTTATAAAAAGAGAATTGTAGTCGTTTACAAGTCCCAAATTATAATACTTTCCTACCGATCCGAAAGGGCCGCTCGGCTTGTCCTGCTACACTCCTCTGAAGTGGATCTGTGTAGTTTTCTACAATAGGTAATTTAGTGGTTGTGGCTGTAATTACACAGCAGCTAAACAGCACGTCCAGACAGAGCAGTCTGCTTCTGCTGGCCCGACTTTGTGTTCTCAGGACTGCATGTTTATTTTTTTTAAGGGATAGGGTTCGTCCAGGCTCACCACCGTGGCAGGGCCTCTTGGACACTTTGGAGAGACAAAACAAAGATGGCTGACCTCAAAGCGGGATCTGTGAAATCATCCCAATCTTGGAAATTGTAAAAAAACAATCAGTAATTTGGAAAAAGAAATGAAGAAAGTCCAAGTCTGAGGGATTATAACTAAAATATCCTTTCTGATAAATGGATATAATTGCAACTATAATTGCTTGCTGTTGGTATAGCTATTAATTGAAGACATTTCAGGTATATTGGAAACAGAAACCAGTAGACTTTACTACAATACCATCAGGTTTGTTTCATATATACATAGATAATGGGTAAATTATCCTATCAGAAGCCCACAAATATTTGATTTGATTGTTGAACAAAACGCCTTGAGCAAACGCATACAGACTGGCATTCAGGAAACTATGTATCGAAGGCATTTATTTCTTCTTTTTAAGCATCAAATATGACAATTTCTTGTCTCTGCTTCTCATTTGTGAGGATTTGTGGCCTTTCTTTCTCTCATGCGATAATTAATTGAACATTAACAGTAAAAAAAAAAAAAAAGAAAGAAATTTTGTTGGTCCGACAAAACAAGACATTTGAAAATGTCACCCAAGGCTTGTGATGTGGCATTTCTTCCTGACATTTTTGTAGACCAAATGATTAGGCAATTAATGGATAATTATCCAATATCTACACACTCTGTTGACATAAGGAAACACTTGGAACAGAAAAGTGTGGAGCCTTAAACACCAGTTGCATACAGGCTCTACTGCAGTCGAGTCCCACCTAGCTCGGGTGCCCATAGCACCCTTCACCACACATCCAACATACTGACCCCCTTCCCTCTATACTTATTCACTCGTCCCCTACAGCTGTTGTTCCGACAAGGGATGCGTCTAATTTGTGTCGCCTTACGGTAGCAGCAGTAATAAATCACCCCTCAGAGACATTTTCTATTTATGATCTCTGGGCGATAGTATGTCACCGGGAGATTGACCCCGGTGACCTCACCTATTTTAGGCAGCCATTTCTGAGCAAACATGAGGTAGAGCCGCATGTCCCCGGGCAGTAAAATGTGGGTCACATAATCAGAGCCAGGAATAACCGGTGGCTTCGGTGGCAGAAATCGTAGGTGTGGAGGGGGGTGGAGTTTGGATACGGTGACCAAGGCCTGGGAAGGGATGTCCTTTTTAGGGGTCCCCCTTCAATAAACCACCCCTGGATTAGTGTTGCTGCTGCTATTTTTAGCGGGCCGCTGGGTTCACTGTCCACCACGTAACATTTTAAAGCTGTAAATCAGTTGCTGAATTCCTCTGATTATGCACATTGGGAAATAGACATTGAACATTGATAAAGGGCTTTCTGATTGCAGGGTTGTGCTTTAGAGTTTGGTGCTGTGCTTAACGTTAAACTTGAGATTTCCTGCAATGGAAACTTCTACATTGATTCTGTAAATTGAATGAATTTGCGCTTGTGGCTTTTTTTCTTCTTTTTTTTTCTTTTTTTTCCCCGTGTTTTTTTTTTCTTCAAGTGAATGCATATAGATTTTTTTTTTTTGGCCACATTTCTCAGAATACCAAATGATCTCTCTGCACACAGCATAACGCCCACTTTCATAGCATGTTGGTGTGACAGATGTGTCTTTTTAAGGCACCACAAACACATTTGTGTGTTGAGTTGGCTGCAGAAATGTAAGAAATATACAGTTGATAGACTAATTAATCAACAGAAAATGTGTGTGAAATTTGTGACAGCAATTTTGATAATTGATTTATCTTTAATCCAGTTTAACTCTGCTTGTTTTTCTCTGTTTTAAAATGTTGTTTGCGGATCGAACAAAACAAGCAATTTGTTATCACCTTCAGCCTTCATTTTTCATCACATTGGAGCTTTTTTTAGTTTGAAATTCCCTCTTACATTAAGGGATTCAGATAGACTTCTCTATTTACAATAAAAGTTTTGGCTTACATGGTTGTGTTCAGCCCACAAAGTGTGAATTAGGCCCTTGTGTTTTTGTTTTGCCGTTATCACCCCGTTGTGTTGTCTGTTCAGTGTCCAGAGTGAAAAAGATTGTCAGTATAGTTTGGTTTCTTGTGTTGGTCGAAGGTTTATACCACAGATGTGTTCAGGAGTCTGTAACAGAAGCTTCATCGGTAGCTTCCTGTTGTGGAAAGAGAATGAATCGGCATCCCTCTGATCTCCATTAGTGTCGACATTTCCTCTGCCGTTTCACCACATGTCTTTATTGATTCATAAAAAAAAACCACTCGCACCTGAGGTTTAAACTTCTAATCTAATGGCTCGTTTCTGTCATTTCACACTTCTCTGTACTCGCTAAAAATAAAATTGCGTCTTATTCCCATCTGTGCAAAATCCAAAGCAATAAACCACAAGCAATGTATGCCTGTCTTCATGTAATGACACATTAGCCATTTAGCCACTCAGATGATATGGGATGTACTTTGTAAAACCCAGAGGGAGCTTAGTGGACTGTAGGCGCAGCAGATGCTTCTTATTATCCACAGCTTGTGCAGCATCCATTTGGCATTTTCACTGTTTGATGGCAACATGAAGAAGCGTATTGCTCTTGTGTTGTTGGAGCAGGGTAACACAACACAGACAAGCTTTTAAAGAGGCAATCGTTACGGGTTTTTTCACTCCAGCCGTAGCACAAAATCACCGGATTATAACTGCAGGGGCTTGGAAGGACTTGTAAATTCACTTTAGGGCCTGAAAAAGTCCCCGAACATTGAAGGTTTATGTTGCGTCCATTTTTAACTACTTAGCAGGGGATCCTTTTCTTAAAAGCAAGCTTTGTGTTTATACATTTTCTTCATTGTGTGCATGTATGTATGTGCGTGTGTGTGTGTGCGTGCGTGAGTGCGTCCACCTCATTGTCTTCACTAAACTGCTCTTCCCTCCCTCTGTTCAGATCGAGGCAGTGACACGGACGGTGTCCTGCCCGCCGACTGTCAGGCAGGTCAGAGACTCATGGAGATCCACTGTAAGTTCCACCTGCTGCCTGTGAAACCTGCAGCCTGCCTACCTACTTATGATACCAGAAATAAAACAAAAATTCAACAACACACACAGAAAGAAACGTAAAACAATGTAATGGTCCATTAAAGTCAAACTGATTGTTGACAATGAGGAGAATTCAGACTTCAAACTGCTGGTCTTGCTAAAAAGTTTGTATCCCACTCCAGAGAGTAGAAGCTAAATAGCCTAGCTTGCTAATGTCGGCACTGCTTAGTCATCTCCTGCACACTCAATGCTGTGTTCATCTCGCATTATTCAAAGGAGGGTTTTTCTCCATTGTTGTCCTTTTACGTAAAGACGGCATTGATGCAGGAGTCCATGTTCATCATACTATCAAAACATCCAGACAATAATTACCCATTGTTCCCATTCGCCTTAATTTAACATGTTTAATACAGCTGGGGTGGTGTTTAAAAATAAAATAAAATAAAAAATGTCTTTTTGAAGGCTGAAGCCTGTTCAGAACACACCTCCACCACTACATTTTTAGGTAAAAATCAAGTCTTTTGCAACAACAATAAAGCAAAAATGTTTTTTTGCAGATCATGCCTTAGCTGCTTACATATGTTTGCAGTATCAGTGTTTTTGGGTTTGAAGACTCTGATTGATTTGGTACTTTCACACCAAATGTAATTAAGAGTTCAGCATTTAAATCACTGATTACTAAAGCCCATCTACATTCAACATTTTTCGTTTTGGCTTTGTGCCTTTTTTTAAAAAAAAACAACTTTTTTTTATAAAGAACAATAGCATTCTCCTGCTACTCTGAAGGCCATCTTAGTATTTGTACTTGGTTCCGTAAATGTGATGGCAATATAAATAAATGAAACAAAACTAAAATCTAATTGTAGGTTCCACAGGCAGTTTTAAATGTCGCCTGGGTGGGTCCTCCTTCTCACTTAAGTTGGAAAGTATTAAAGCGCATTGAATTAACATCCATAACATGTCATTACATACTCTATTAACCCATAAAGCAACACAATGTAAAGGGGATCAGAAGCACTGCAGCCTGTGTTGAGTACACATCCTTCAGTTAGAATTGAAATGTGTTCCTTCGGCTTTTCTAAAATCATTCCTCCACCAGTCAAATCACAATCATTTTAAAAGCTGGTATATTTCATAAAGGTTATAATTTGTGGAACAGAATTGCTTGTGCCTCCATTGCCGTTTGGTGAGGCAAAATGTTAACAATGTTGCAATTTGATACTTTGAAAGCTGAGTATGTCACGGTGGGTGTGTATGTGTTGAACCTCAAGTTACTTACTCCTCTTGACTCGAACGCTTTGCATGACTCCTTTGCAAACCCCCTCAGGAGTGTCAAACGTTGCATATGTCTGTTACTGATAGCTGAGCTGCCGGAGCACAGATGAGCGGCTGAACTTTGTTTGATTTGTATAAAAGAAGATATCCTCTCTGTGAGAAAAAGATAACGAGCAAAGGCACTTTGTGTCCCTGTGTCCGTTGCCACACTGGAATCTCTCAAACCGTTTGATCGATCTAAATATAAAACCTCATATTTTTATTTATTGCAGAAATGTTTTTATGTACCGAAACCAGTTTGAAGCCTATTTTGTTAAACCCAATCAAATGAAAGTCTCTTGCATTGTTTGGAGACGTACGGGTCGGACTTGATCTGCAGACGTGCTGTAGAAGTGATGAGAACTTCATGTCTCTTCTCTGACTAAACATCAATGAAGAGAACTTTCACAACTCTGATCTCAGCATTGAAGCAAAGCAATAAAACACAAGTCAGACTTTTATATTCTGTTTATAATATTGTTGTGTGTGGTATACCAAAGCATTTTTATTTTTTCAGATAACTCTTTATTTGTTTTACGCTTTTTGTTGGGTGTCTGTTGCATACTCGTAGGATATTTACATGAGTATTGTTATATTTTCTAGAGCTATATATGCTCAGATAATATATTGCTAAAAAAAGATCCAGTAATTTGCAACAGTTGACTGTTCGCTAAGCCCCACCCAGTTCCTTATTTATTGTTACTATGCAGATTTGCCACTCAAAATCCCTGGTCATTTTTGATTTCACAGAGGTAGACACGGCTTCACATTAGCCAGCTGAAGCGACAACTGTCGTAAGCGGCGTCTGCCGGCTGTAGCCAGCTAATTTGGCTAACATTAACTCCAGTTGAGTGTGAAAGTGGTCTGACTCATTTTAAAGGTCATGCATTTTTCAGGCTACTACAGACATGATATCATGCTAAATGACTGAGGCTAAAAAATCTCCTATTTATTATTAAAGCTAAGTATCGCACACAAAAAGTGTATGGTTTTGGGAAAGCTAAAATTACAGTTGGCCCCCTTCAAGTGTCTCATCAGAGCTCTATGTCCACGGCTTTGGCATGCTGAGAAATCCAAAGCTTGACATAACCAGCGTAGCCTGCTAGGGCAGGGGGTAAGCGACCAGTCTATTGCATGACTGTAATCTTCTTGTGCATGTTTAACCAACAAAATATTTGGTTTTAAGCTCAGATTCCACTTTGCGAAATCAGAAAATAAAGGGAATATGTGAGAATATAACGTTGTATCTGTGGCACTAACTACGGCTTTTCATGTCCTGTAACGATGTATTACTCCAAAGTAGTTGTGTGCAAAGTCCCCAATAACTCTTTATTTTTGCTTGAATAGGTCTTCAGTCTCCTTTTTGATGAACTGAACCGTTTCTACAGCTCTTTTCTAAATGTCTGAACGTGTTTCCTCTCCAGGCTCCTAAGAAGACGACGACAGTCAAGAAGGAGTCAAAGGAGTCGAAGGAGAAGAGGGAGAGCAACGAGGAGAGCAAGGAGAACCTGAAGGCCAAGTCGGACGACTCCGGAGAGGAGAAGAATGGCGATGACGACTCTCAGAAGAACGGTCCGAAGAAAAAAGGTGAATATGTTTAGCATGTTGGCATGGTAAGAAAACAAATCGATGCTAAATCGTATCATGCACCTGTCATGGTACTTGCTTGGTCAAGTATTTATTTTAACCCTAACAGACTTGTTGTCTCAAACACTTTCACTTTTCTTAGAAAAATATTCTTTACTAATTTGGGGGTTTTCCTGGTATTGTTTCCCTCGTCATATTACTGTGTGGGTTTTTCACGGTGAGCATTATTTGTCACCAAAAAAGTCAAGTTTTGTTAAATAACATGACTAAACTGAAGCTGAAATAAGCCTTGGTTGACAAGTCAAAATTATAGATTAACATAGTGTCATGTCAGTTAAACTAGACTAAAATGAGAAGCCCCTGGAAACTGTAAACTTAAAGAATGTAAGGGCAGTACAGTCTGTTAGTTTGCATTGACGCAAGCTGCTTTAGTGCTCCAAACAAAAATACACAACGTTATTATTTTACCCCAGTACTCCCCCAAATCCCAAAATTTCCCAGCTCAGTGTTGTCTTGAAACTCAACTTTGCTGATTTTCAGAGCATCAACAATGACTGGGACAGTGGACATGCCGCTTCCTTTTTAAATGCGAGCCTGTAACATGACGAGAGTAGAAGTTTGTAATGGCTGGTTGCCGTTTTGGCAGCAATAAAAGGGTTAAACTACGCCAGGCAGCGAGTGGAGTCTGGCCCTCACAATATGATTGCTCTCAGTGTAACCTTAAAACGTGTTGTTTTGTTGTGGCGACTTCCTGCTTCTCTCTGGTGGTTATCTGCCTTTTTTATTCCCTGAAACAATACTGGCATACGAAAGGTTAACTCTGTGAACTTTTTCTACTTACCAGTTCAGTTATGCGTTTTCAGAATGTCTATATAAGCATATACCTTTTTATATATTTTGATATCAGGTTTTAGTCTGTTTTTTTTTTTTAAACAATAAAAATAAATCTTGCGTCTCCTGTATGTATGGGTCAGATGTATCCTGCAGACGTGCTGTAGAGGTGATGAGCACTTCATGTCTCTTCTCTGACTAAAAATCAATGAAGAGAATTTTCACAACTCTGATCTCAGCATTGAAGCAAGTAAACGAACAAAAAAAAAAAATCACATTCTCACCGGGCATATTTGAACCATAAATTGCTCGGCCCCGACTCCTTTTACAATCTGTTAGGCTGTGGTTTGACATTGACGTTGAGAGAAGTCGAAGCTCAATCTTAATCTCGTTCCTCTTGCTGCTCCACAAGCTGATTTGTCACATTGCTGCTGTAAAAAAAATATATCTGTTACTGTATAAAGTGTAGTGTTTTTTAATATTATTCTAGCAGTATTTTGCATGTTGTGGCTACTGTCGTCGTGACTCGGTAGCCACATTGTCATCTGCGGGTCCATGTTGTTCTTCTCTTCCACTTTATTCTCTCCCTCCTATCCTACCTCCCTCTCCTTCCCTTACCTACTTAGTCAGCAGATAGACACAGGGCCACGTCACTTAAAACTGGCCGTCATTTCCTCTCTCTCAATGCTTGTGTGTTATCTGTCCCACACTCACCCACACACACCTCTGAAGCCAGTTGCTGTTTTAAACAGCAGATCACGGATGCTCTCTGCTGGCCAGCAGAGGTACTACGGCAGACTTTGTGCCGTTTCACCAATACAAAGACTCAGCAGTTATCATCACAATTCATTATAATGAAAGTTCTGAAAAGCAGCTAACACTCTACTAAACAGAGGTGCTGTATCCCAAATATCCATTTTGCTGATAAACCAGTGAACAGGGATTTTTTTTTTTTTTTTTTATCTACCAGTCGCTGTATCAGGCAAACTAAAACCTCCTCACAGGTTAGTTGGCTGATTCCAGAGCTGCGTGATGTTTACCATAAAATTGATCTCGTTTCATATCTTCTATATATACACGGGGTATTTGCAAGTCACTAAGTTTTAAAGAGTTTAAATGTTTTAGTGTTTTTTTTTTAAGGCGTCAAGGCTTTCAAAAGACTTATATTTAGCCAAGTTTTTAAAATGAGATGGTTGATTGTCTGCTTTTTAAAGATTAATTGAATAAAAACACAGAAAACAAACATGAGGATTAATTAAACACAGACAGATTCACAGTAAATGTAGGTGCTGTTGCTCCTTAGTTAAACGAAATAAAGAATGTTTTACCAAAAATAACTTTGTGTTCGTTTCCTCAGAGTAATGAGCCAATTTGATCCAGTATTTCCGAAGACCTGTCTTTATATAGTCCATCTCTTCTATGGAGTGTAGATAGTCACCTGTCAATGAAAAGGTCAATGGTAGGGGGCGTGTGGGTTCTCTGAAGTCGGCCTTTAGTAACAGTGCTTTACCTGTAGCCATAAATATTTTAGTTTGGTGGCTTTTGATAAATATGAATATGTTGGCAGAAAAGTGTTCGAAATGCACAGTACATTTTAGACAGAAAAAAAAAAAAGTTCCCCCTTTACCCTGTTAATGCATTTCCAATACAACATTTGGTTTTGAAGGAGAATTAAACAGTCTGAAGAAAGTGTTATGAAAATATTTTAGGTGATTCCTACAGACACCGTTCAGAATTCAAAGCTGATTTGGCGTCTAAATGACAAAATGTTTTCTAAATGCGTTGCCTCTGCCTATCGTTACAAACAGGAAACAAGCAGAAGTGGGTCCCCCTGATGATCGAGGTAAAGTCCGAGGGTCCCAGGGAGCGCTCGGCCTCCAGGAACAACAGCAGACAGAACGAAAACCCCCGCCTGCCTCCCAACGCCAGGAACGACCTCAGAGGTCAGTCTGTTCAGGTTACTTACGGCAGCTGACGGGTAGTGAATTACGGCGGCAACAAAAAGTCTGAAAATGAATTTGAAGCGGCATGAAGAAATCCCACCCAGCTGGTTTAACATGAAGTAACATTGACTTGAGACAGAATATGGCAGTGGATTTTAATTAGCTGTGCTGGATGTGTCTGTATAAATGCTTCTGTAGCTGCTGATCTGTTCGCCGACATTACTGCATTCAGCTGGTTGAGACGGCGTGCATGACTCTGCAGCAGGATGTTGAGAGATCTGTGTTTGCTACTAATCAGCTACTTCTGCTTTGATAACTGCTGTTTAAATGCACACAGTATAAATAACTTTGTTTCTTATACTCACCAAGGAAATGAAATGTGTTTGCCGCAAAGAGGACATTTAATCTGTCGGTATGCATAAGATTTCAAGTTAAAAGTAACTTTTGTTTTCTGACTAGAAACGGCAATAATTCTGCAGACAATTATACAAACTCCCTTTGATAGTCGCTTTGTTCTGCTCGTCCGGTGTGGCGACGTGTTTGTGCTGACGGGAAGGCTGTTGGTTTTCCCGCAGACTGGCACAGCCAAAAGTACGAGCGGGAGTGGCGCGACGACCACGACGAGGTGTCGAGCGTGAAGAGCGAGGGAGCGCCGTTCCGCGGGGGGTTCAGAGGTCGTGGACGTGGAAGAGGAAGAGGCCGGGGACGAGGAAGAGGCGGGAGAGGTGTGTGTCCGTTTTTTCTTTGCCCATAGGACACGAAACGAATGTTAAATACAACTTACATATACAACTTACATATACAACTAAAGAAAACAACTTGAGCACTTTACTGTTCTCAAAAAATGTTTAAATACTAGAGCTTTCTTTTCCTTTTTAATGTTGCCATCAGCCTCTTTTTTTTGTTTGTTTTAGTTTTTTTGTTTCTTGAAACTTAACCACTGTGTGCATGTGTCACCACTGGAAACATTTTCTAGTACCAGTTGAGTTACTTACCAGTATAACAAATGTGCAAGAATGTGCCATTGTCCACACTGCAACATTAAGAATTGACAGTGACATAGACGATACACAAACTGACACACAGAACAATCTGAATATTGAGATTAAGCCTATTTTGTTAAACCCAATCAAATGAAAGTCTCTTGCATTGTTTGGAGACGTACGGGTCAGACTTGATCTGCAGACGTGCTGTAGAAGTGATGAGAACTTCATGTCTCTTCTCTGACTAAACATCAATGAAGAGAACTTTCACAACTCTGATCTCAGCATTGAAGCAAAGCAATAAAACACAAGTCAGACTTTTATATTGTGTTGGGGCTCGGTGGTATTAGAGCTGCACGGAGTAGTCCACTGATGAACTAGTTTGATCGACAGAAAAATAACCGCCGACTGTTTTTGATATTCGATCAAATAAATCTATCATTAAAGTACATTTTTAATGTAAAAGTGGCAGAAAATGCTGTCAGCCTCTCAAATTTGATATCTTATTAAACTGAATATCTCGGGGTTTTGGACTGATGGAACAAGACATTTGAAGACATCACCTTGGACTAAAACTGGGATGGACGTTTTTCACTGTTTTCTGACATTTTATAGACCAAATGAATAATTGAGAAAGTAATCGGCGTACTAATTGATAATAAAAAATAATCATCAATTGCGTCCCTAAATGATGTACACAATGAGAAACTTCAATATGCTGTCAATAAGTTGTATAGCGGTGAACAGTCCGCACAGGAAAATGTTATTGTCCAACTATCTAACAGTCACACATGATGTTGCTTTTAGAAGTAAAAGACATGTAGAAACAACAACTTGTGGTTTAGGGGGAGTGTGTAGTGTAACTACTGTGCAGCTGGAGTGCACTGACTTCTCTGGATTAAACAAACAAGTGTAAATAAGTAATGTCTGGAGGAACCAGGCTAGCTGTTTCCCCCTGCGTTCTCTCTTTATTTTCACCGAAGCTTATCAACTTCCGACCGTAGCTTCGTATTTAGCACGCAGACGTGATAGTGGTATCAATCTTCTCATCTCCTAAATTGTGAAACTACTTCTTTAAATGTTCTCCTGCAGGGTAGGAAAGCTGAACCTTAGTTGAGCACAAAATAGCGCCGGGGCCAATGTTTACAGTCAAGTTTTGCCTAGTTTTGGTAATGTTTGGGCTGACTCTGCTCTCAAACTGGGTGGTTGGTTACCCTAAACTGGCCCCACGGAGTCTACAGTGAAAACAAAAAAGTGCAATAACAACCAGTGAGTGTTGGAATGAAGAAAGGACTGTTTGATCCAGAAGGAGAAGCACGTTTGCCCGAAGGCCTGTTAGTTTTGGCAGGTTTCTCCCTCTCTTCCCTCCCTGGTTGTTCACTCTATTTTCAAACACATTGTCTTTTCTTACTACCCCCTCCTTCTCACTCTTCTCCCACTTACACTCTCGGATTTCCGCCTTATCCTACTTGACTCCCCTCCCGAGACTGAGGTAGAGAAAGCACTGTTAGCTTTTTTTTTTTTTTTTTTTAAATACAAGAGTGAAGCAAAAAAATAAATAAAGATTACATTAGACTCCCTGGAGGCAGCAATCGTCCATTAAGTCCAGTTTTACGTCCTTCCTGTCTCCTTGAGGACACGCTGTTGACTTTCAGCAGCCCTGAAGAAACGGTCCGAGTAGATGCTGAGCAGATGAACTTTGTCTTTGTGTATTTACTCGGCTCTTGCATGTGTGCGTTTCCACATATTCAAGTACACTCGCACATTTGTCAGTGACTACATTTACTCTCTAAGCTCTTTTAATGTCAATTAAAACGTTAATGTCAATGTTATCTGACAATCAAATACTAACCTGTTGTATGACTAACAGCAAAAGAGAAAGAGAAACCAGAGGAGGATCAGAAAACTGAAAGCATTGTACAGTGTAAACTGTGCCGTCAGGAAGCGCCAAGCAGCTGCTCTTATATCGTCTTAACTTTATTTTTAGTTAATGTGGTATTTTTGCTTGAATAGACAACATACAGTTAAGTGTGGAAGTTAAATATTTCAGAAAATGAATAAGGTTCGACTCTAAATCTTTTGACTTTCTGTCCCGTCAAGGCCACTATGACTACCACTACGGCTACAAGTCCTACGACGTGAAAGACGGATCCTTCGGCCAGAAGTTTGGCAACACCGTGACTTACTACTACGACAACATGAGCAGCAACGACCTTTACTCCGTCGACCAGGACCATCTGAAGGACTACATCAAGAGGCAGATGTGAGTTTGACTTCTTCTCTTACAGAAACGAGACAAAGGTCGTGCTAAAACACGGAACGTTTTGAATGCCACGTAGTTTTCTAGCAGTGGCTGTTTTTTCCAAGTCTTTGCCAGTAGTGCAGGTTTGCAGTCAGACGTGCTGTAGAAGTGATGAGAACTTCATGTCTCTTCTCTGACTAAACATCAATGGAGAGAACTTTCACAACTCTGATCTCAGCATTGAAGCAAAGCAAAACGACAAAATAATAAATCCCTAGTGCTTGGGCCAAAGCGACGTGTAACTAACCAAGTGAACAAACGCTGCTGTAGTCGCCGTACGTCGGAAGCTTTATTCACATATTTAACCAACATTATGTTTGAAACTTTATGCAGATATTCATTTGATGAGTACCTCTAGTGTGAAACGGATTAAATAATCTGCCTTTAGCATCGTCATCTTCTTACTCGACTACAGTTCAGACTGCAAGCTTGTCATCAGAGCTGCTTCGATCAGGGCGTCTGTAGGTCTCAAAGTTTTGAACTCTGTACCTTCAAAAAAGCCCTTGGAAGGTATTAAAACTCTGAACTGAGGTGCTCGCCGGTAGCTGATCTGGTAAAGTGGGCGCCTCATGTATTAAGGCTGTGTCTTTACCACAGGTTCAAATCCGACTCGGAGCCATTAGCATGTTGTTCCCCTTTCCTGTCTATTTTCGGCAGTACTTTTTAAATAAAAAACATAATTTTTTACAATAATAAGTTTATTATTTAATTAACACAGGTCATGTGTATTTTTCTTACCTGCTGTTAGCTATACAAATGTTTTTCTATATTAGAGAGGTAGTCATTCGAGCCATACTGTGAATCCTTCTGTGACTGAAGAAGATATTAAATTGCATTCTATGTAGTCTTTAAAATGTCTTAAATGTCATCTGGTGAACACTGCAGAAACCCTGTGAGATGTTGGATTATTGGGGTTTGGTTATCGTTTAGATTTGATCAATTAAGGTTCGTATCACATTTTTTCTCTAAGCAAGAAAAAAATATATAATGAAAGCAATAAACGCATTTTTATTGAGAAGATCTTTGTCATTATAAACTGTCGACTGCCATAAATGATGAGATGTTTTGTTGATTTTAAAAATTACGCTAAATGCAACTATACTCTCCTCTTCTTGCTGCGTGTTGGAGAGGCCACAGTTTGGAGATATCTGGCTCGATCACATGAGTTGTGACAGTAGAGCATTTTTATTAAAAAAAAATCACTTCTGGGTTTCTGATCAATGTGATTAATTTGTCATACAACATAAAATAACCATGCTGAAAACAAATATGTATCGCCCCTAAATACTGCCCCTTACCCAGCCACAACAGATTTGCAGTCAAGGTTTGGCAGACGTAGACGCGTCAGTGTGTTGAGACAACCTAACTGAAGGAGCATAACCGTTTCCGTGTGTGCACTCAGGGCCCCCTTCAGTTTAAATCTGTATCAAGTTACTCAAGAGACTTTGAAATCCTGTCAAATATTCTGTTTTTGATTAGTGGTTCCTTGGGAGGTATTTAGTTCCATGTGGCACACTTGGAAAAAGCAATGCCTGTTTCCAGTGTTTTTACTAAATGTTTTATTGCGGTCCTGTTTTCATTTTGTCTCCTCGTCATCTTGACTGCGTGCGTCTCATTTGCCGTAATTGTCTCTTTGTTTTCCTCACTTGTGTCGTTTGCTCCCATGACGCATGACAAGTTTAGAGGAAAAGATGTGAGGAAAGGGCAACAAACAGCTGATTTTGTTTGCCTGTTCCTTTTGCCCCCTTTAGTGAGTACTACTTCAGCCTGGACAACCTGGAGCGTGACTTCTTCCTGCGGAGGAAGATGGACCAGGAGGGCTTCCTGCCCATCGGACTCGTCGCCAGTTTCCACAGAGTGCAGGCCCTCACCACTGACGTCAACCTCATCATGGAAGTAAGCAGGTTCAAGAGATCCGTGAAGTCGTAGAAACATCATTTCAGCTGTGATGTTTTTATAAACATGTCAGAACAACTGTCCTCTACTCGTAGATAAATGAACTCAAGGTTTTGGGAAAATTGATGTGATGAGACACAAAAATCAACGCACAATTAAAGTACATATGACCATTTGATCAACTAGGTGAGCTACATCAGCTACAATTCCAGGTAATCTCGTGTAAAGTCGTAGTAATTGCAGGGAAAAAACAAACGTTGAATGCTGTCAAAAGGTAAAAGCTGAGAAAAGGGTCTCGTAGCCAAAAACGCCCCAGGAAACGTCTCTGAAAACTTAGATTTTAATGAGTAGTTGGGGCGTGAGTTGGGGGAAAAAACATTTATTAGCCATGTGCCAGACTTATTTCTTGACCGAGAAATAGTTGGCAAACTTTTACATTTAGACTTTTGTGCGCATTAAACAAGATATTTCATCTAAATTGTTGTGCTTTCTAAATATTTGGTAGGCGGTTTTCGAGTCAGGCTAGCTGTCACCCCTGTTTCCAGTCATTGTGCTAAGCTAACTGGCTGCAGCTTTATGCCTTAATCCCCAAAATGTTCTGTTCCTTTTTTAATTATTTGTCATTCCCAAAAACACAAAAGTCAGACCATGTTCCAGTTCTAAGAAAACTGCTGCAATTTGTTAGTGGTGTAAAAGCAAAGCAGATCAATCACAGGACAGTGTGATGGGAGATGTTTCATTTTAATATCAAGACTTTATTCACACTTATGAGTTGATCTTAAAGCAAATGGTTCTCCTTTTTAAGCTCTTCATAAAAAACCTGAAGTCACATTTGACACTTTTGACACACTGTGAACACTAATACATAAACATGAGTTCCTTCATGCGCAGATGGTGCTGTACTCCTGTTATTATTACACAGACTAACCGTCCTCTCTCCTGTCAGTCTTTGAAGGGCAGTAAGGAAGTGGAAGTGATCGACATGAAGATCCGTCGGAAGGTGGACCCAGAGAAGTGGCCTCTCCCGGGACTGGCCATGCTTAACCAACCCCCCACCGATTTCTCCCAGCTCATCAACTGCCCCGAGTTTATCCCGAGGCAGATGACCGAGGAGCCCAGAGGTGAACAGTCTGATCCACTGTCAATGAAACTGAAATATGGGTCAAACTATGAAAAGAAATCAATCAAGTTGACTTTTTCTTGTTTCTGCTGTTGCAATCAGACTTTATTTTGTTTAAGATAACTGTTGAAATCAAGTCAAAACAATCACTTGTTTGCGTCCTGACAAGCCCGTCCTCATCATCATTTTGTTATTTCAAGAAACCTCATTTGGCAACGTTCACAGGAAACATAATTTGCTAAATAAATCTTCAAGTGCTTCAAATAATCATATCAAATGTTCTCTTGGACGTCTGTCTGCTGCAGGCTCTCCCAGGTCCTCCACACCGGTGAGGCATCACAGCAAGGCTGAACTAGACACCTCCAACCTCAAGACGATGCCCAAGGGCCTCTCCGCCAGCCTCCCCGACCTGGACTCGGAGTGCTGGATCGAGGTCAAAAAGAGGCCCAGACCCTCCCCGGCCAGACCCAAGGTCAGCGCAGAGAAGGTGAAATCCAGTGCCACTCATCCATATGATCATTAGATTTAAGTTTCCATTCCGTAGTTTTACATTGACCATGATGCCACGTGACTGTCACAGAAAAATGCCCAAAAATTGTCATGATGTCAAGAAGTCTTTGTGTCAGACAATTAGTGCTGAAACAATTAGTCTATTAATCGTTTAGTTGGGATTTTGTTTTATATTGGCGTAAATTCAATGGCTCAAATGTTTTTGGAAAAAATAAACTATTTTAATATTTTTGGCTCTGGGAAAATGTTATGAACGTTTTTCAGCATTTTCTGACATGACTGATAAAAGGCAAAAATACTTGATTCATTGATAATTACAATAATCTACAAACAATGCACATTTATGCTGGCATGTAATCAACCGGCATTATTTACGTGGAGCAAATGAATTTCATCTTTGCAGCTACATGCACGGATGTTTTTTTTTTTTTTTTAATGACATTATTGAACTTTCAACACATCTGTCTTTTTTATTTATATATTTCATACATTTATTCTTTTTTTTCCCTCAAGACTACTGTTAAATTAGTTAACCTTCTCATCATCTTATACTTAACTTGTCATGTCGGTATCATTCCTCCATCCTTTCATTTCTTTACACACCCGCTATCTCCTCCTCCTTCCTCCATCCCTCCTCCCTCCTCCTCCTCGCCCTGTGTGGTCGGTGTTGATTGACTGATGTAGGCCCCCTCGTTGCAGCAGCAGAAGGAAAAGGATGACTTGATTCGCTCCCCGGTGCCTCAGCCTGGCTCCTCGCCCTCCCCTGCGACCACAGGAAATAAGGTGAGGGGGGAAAAATGTGTAAACCTTTGCTTTCTTATTATTCTAGAACAAAGCTGTCTTTTTAGAGCTGCAACTAATGATTTTGTCATCCCTATCATTATGTCGATTAGTCATTTAGTATAGTAACTGTCAGAAAAGTGCACTAAAATGCTAATTGTGTCTGACCAACAGTCTAAATACTTATTTATTCAATTTACAAGGATAAAAAAAGAAGAAAAACGGCAAATCCTCACAATAAAGAAGCTGGTAATATGAGTACTATTAGTACTATGACTAATTGATTATCATAGTAATTATTCTTTTGAGTTTTCTGAAGATCAACTAATTAATTGTTCGACATGGTTGCTATTTCGTGCTCTTTGCAATGTGCTTGCGTGTTCGTCCTTTTGATACATCTTACAGAAATGGGTAATAAACTTGTTATAATTTCCCCATTTGAATTGAGTTATTGCAAGTGATCAAACATGGTGATCAACAAGTAAAAGCATGAAAACGAGTGAATCGGCTAACGCCTTCTAACAAGTTCTTAATTTTGTTATTCCTTTTTATCTCTGATCAGGACGGAGTGGAGCAGGATGAACCGGAGGAGCTCGACTTCATGTTCGACGAGGAGATGGAGCAGATGGACGGACGGCGCAACACCTTCACCGACTGGTCGGACGAAGAGACGGACGGCGAGATCGACGACCACGACGTCAACAAGATCTTGATCGTTACGCAGACGCCGCCCTACCTGAGGAAGCACCCGGGGGGCGACCGCACGGGTCACCACACATCGCGCTCCAAGCTGACCAACGAGCTCGTCAAAGTGATCAACGACGGGCTCTTCTACTACGAGCAGGACCTGTGGGACGACACGTACGAGCCCGAGTACGCCACCATCAAGGTGAGGTCCTCTTTCATGGTTGACCTATGAATGATTATTTCTAATCAAAGTGAGGGTGTTCTGTTTTATTTTACCGTTATCGCTGAGTGTGCAGACCCAAATATAGCCAAGCTTAATAATCTTTCTTCAGTACAGTCTGAGGAACAGCTGTGATACAGCAGCTGCCATTTTGGTTGTTAATATTAAATACATGTTAAACGTGGCTTTAGCCATTGTTCCAACAATATAAATAAAAACAAAAACAGGCACTGTACTATCAGACCACCATTGAAAGAAGACACTTATATTTGAATAACTTCATATTTTTGAAATCACAATCTATGAGCTTTAAGTTCAAAATCCGATCCTAACATTAATGTTGGAAGAGTCACCCAGATACCGTCAAAACTTAATTTTCATGTCATACTGTTAAAATTATCCCATCACACATTTTTTTTTTTCCCCCCCCTTTTTTTTTTTTTTTTTATCATTAAAAACAGATAAATCGCATAATTTCGTGCCAAGAAAAACGTATATAATGAGCCCTCACCAATGAGACATTCTGGTTCGGTCTTCATTTCTATCAATGGAGAGTTTTGGGAGCACATGATCTCTGTTCATCTCACAGGCTCTTCTGACGGCTTCCACGTTGCATCATTGTCAGATTGGAGGTGTTTCTGCCCAAAACCAGACGAGTAGATTTTAGAGCCTTTTCTGGATATGGAAACTCTACACAGAACAGAAAGTTTGTTTTGTTGCCATTGCTGCCCATTGTAGCATTGTTGAACTCATTGTGAGGCCTTCACGTGCTCGCCAGCACACATCCAGCTGCGTGTGGAACAGAGGACGCTTGTTTATAAATACACCCCGCATACAAGGCCTCGACCTGAGGGGTCGAGCCGACGGGCTGCAGGGGGAGACAAAGATGGACGCTCAAAGATCTGAGGATACTTGGTGGAACGAAGGGGCGAGTGTGAGTGTCTAATCAAACATTCAAGGACTGGTACATAAGATTTGTTGTGTGTTTTACACTAAGTTCTTAAATTGAGCTGCTGGTGTAGGAGGAGCAGTAGTAACGCTTTTGTTATCAGGTCTCCAGTCGTGGAAAATTCAGGGTTTTGTGTGTTGATGTAACTCGGCTGGTCACTCGTGTCAGAACAGTGAGAGACGTCAACATGAAGGTGAAAAGAGTGTTTTTGGCAGCCATGTTTTGCTGCTGCATCTCAATCTCCAGATTACTGCAGATAAGGTCTGTTAATGCTCCACGTGTTAAAATGTTCCTCAATGTTCAACTTTATGTTTTATTGTTTTTATTTACTCTTTCTGTATATTTGCTAAAAAGCTTGACTTTCAGTACAACTTCAGTGTTATTGAGAGATTGGTTTCATCTGAAGTTCTGCAAAATGGGTCTTTATTTATGTGTACTCTGTTTCCTTTTTGGCCCGTTTCGTTGTGTATTGGTATCTAAACACTTCTTATCCCTCCTTGCAAAAATGTTTTATCATTTAGCCAAAATAAACGGACAATATATAGATCTTTGCCGACCAGAGTTGTATGAAGAAGACAAATTAAGGCCTGTTTTTCTCCGTTTTACAGCAAGAGGTGGAGAACTTCAAGAAGGTCCACCTGATCAGCCGCGAACAGTTCGACTGCCTGACCCCCGAACCCCCTGTCGACCCCAACCAGGAAGTCCCCCCAGGCCCCCCAAAACCCAAGCAGAGTAAGGACACGAAAACACACAAAAATGCATAGAACATGACTTTATTAACCCATTTTATGACTTTTTTCGTGCCATACTATACTATGACATCTTTTGACATTTTAATCGCATACTATACTATGTTTTTTTAAAAAAAAAAAATTTTTAATGACATTCTTTCATTACTTTTTATGGTATTATGACTTTTTGTGACA
>CALSCE010009376.1:2365147-2376296 GCA_943593645.1 Bovichtus variegatus
GTTTTCATCCCTCATGTTTGGCTTCTTAAACGGTAAAACAAAGGTCTTCTCTGCCTTTTTATGAATGTAAAGTAAAACAGCAGAAAATGACCTCAGACTCGGGACTAACTTCACTGAAGTAGCTCTAACATTCGATGTGTGTTGTACTCACTCTCTGTTCTCCATCTCCTCCTCCACCTTCCTCCCTCTCAGCTCTAACGCCAGCCCATCAGAAGGCACCCCCGCCCTGGGCAACATTGGCTGCACACCTCAGTCCCTCCCCAAGTTCCAGCACCCATCACATGAGCTGCTCAAGGAGAACGGCTTCACGCAACACGTATACCACAAGTACCGCCGGCGCTGCCTAAATGGTACACACACGATTTCTTCTTCTTCTACTTCATCATTTAGTCTGTTGGTGAAGTCATACTGAATGTCTTGATTATCTTTCTTTTTTTTCCATCTTGTATTTTTAAGTAAACCTGTCCATTTAATCTCTCTCCTCTCAACCAATCACAGAGCGAAAGCGGCTGGGAATCGGCCAATCACAGGAGATGAACACGCTCTTCCGCTTCTGGTCATTTTTCCTGCGGGATCACTTCAACAGGAAGATGTACGAGGAGTTCAGACAGCTGGTGGTCGAGGACGGGAAAGAAGGATACAGGTAAGAGCCTTGACTACTGATGGATGAACACTTTTTATTAAACATTTTTTAAGACTAGTGTATATGTATGTAGGATGTAGCATTTGAAACGTAGATTTAGGAAACAATGTCAGCAATAGGAAGATTGTCGAGGAGTTAACTAAAACAAGATCTGACTGTCTTTAGATGGGTGGGTTAAACGAACCAGACTTTGTTAGCAATATGGGAAAAGAAAACTAAATTGAAGTTGTTGTCTGTTGCAGGTACGGTTTGGAGTGCCTGTTCAGGTACTACAGCTACGGTCTAGAGAGGAAGTTCAGGCCAGACATCTTTAAGGACTTCCAGGAGGAGACCACGAAAGACTACGAGGCTGGTAAGAGATCCTGGAGGGAAAACGGCACACAGAAGATAATTAAAGCAACACAAATGCCAATGTGTTTCTGGTTATGTTTCTTAATTTATCTTTCATAGAAAAGGGTTCACTCTCAGACTCTTAATCCACTAACTTTTTTCCTCTTTTCTGCCCTCAGGCCAACTTTATGGACTGGAGAAGTTCTGGGCCTTCCTTAAATACTCCAAAGCCAAGACCTTGGAGATCGACCCCAAGCTGCAGGAGTACCTGCGCAAGTTTAAGCGTCTGGAAGATTTCAGGATTGACGTGAGTAGAATATTCTTTGGGGTTTGTAAAAGCTGGTTGGCAGGAATCTGTGACCTTTAAAAAGAACAAGACTTCACCTGAGCCGGAGTCACATGGTGTCTTAATAGTTTGGAAAATAAATGGCCTGTTAGCTTTAGCGGTGGTAGTTTTTTTAAATTCCCAGTTAATTCACTTAATATACAAGGTTTGAATCAAGAATTGTTATCCTCTTTTCAGATTACAAAAGGGACACCACCTATATGAAAAGAAGATTAATGATAGATTAAATGTCAAAATGATGCCTCAGATGATAACATTAGCATGTTGTGCCACTCGATGTCCTGACTTGTTCAAATGTGACTCTTTTGAGTCTGATCTATGTATGTATTTGTTTTGTTTCTGTTCAATAAAAGAACAAGTAGGATAAATCTTTAAAAGTTGTTGTGCTATGAAAACAATTCCCCATCTAACTTTTTTTTTTTTTCCCTTCTGGTTCCAGCCACCTATAGAGGAAGGAGGCCGCAGGAGACATTCGTCCAGCGGGGACAATCGCCGCCGGCACCCATCTCAGCCCTCCAGCCGCCCCCACAGCCAGGCCAGCTCCGGGCCCAGCCCTGCCCCCACCGCCCAGGGCCCCACAGCCAAGGATGATGCCAAACCCACCAGCCAGAAAGCCCCCGCCCCCACCGCTGACCCTGCTCCAGATGCCAAGACACTGAAGTAACTCCACAAACACGCCGGCCCACATGGATGAACTCAACCACGTCTGCTAGTCGCTGGTTCTCTCTGCACCACAGGAGGGGGAGGGGGTGTCCAGTTCTTCTTTCAAGCATGAGAATTTTTTTAATTTAATTTTTTCCTACAATGACTTCATTGAGAAATAAGGAAGATAAATAATTAATATGGCTCGGTTTATTAATTAGTTCTAAGTTTTCGAGAAAAAGATACGTTTTTTTTTTTTGTCTTGATGAGGCAAGGAATGGATGAGGTGTCAAACACTTTTTTTTTCTCTTTATAAATCATTGCCAGTCCACACAGTGGATGGTTCAGTGGTGATTTACTACCCTGGAATTCTTTGTTTTATTTAATTTTTTTACATTTTCATGTTGACCCCCCTCTCTGTCACTGGGACCCCTCCTTGATCACTGTCCTGCTGGCTGAAAGATATTTGATTCCTCCCCCAGATCTCAGATTTATGATTATTATTTCTTCGGCATGTGGCGAGACTGGAGACCTAGAAATAGTTTGAACAAGACTGAGCATCTGAAAGCCCTGATAGCGGCCATGCTGTGGAGGCCGTGCTGCTCTTGACATCCAACCGGACCAAAGTGGTTTAAACCGAGCGACTGACATTTCCATCCGCAGAGCCCCCAGTGCTCTCAGTTGAGGGGCTTAAAATAAAAAATATTTGATTTAGTTTATGGCTGGACATTGAGGGGAACATATTCAAGAACCAAATGCTAAAAAGAGAGGAGAAAAAAAAGACTTGTACCGATCCCTCAGTATGGACACGATCATTGAAAGTTGCCTTATTTTAATGGTTTTACTGCTTCTAACTTGTGCCCACCACCTTATTGTCGATTGTACAGCATTGGAATCACCCATATATCCGGTCACCGTTTCCAGCAGAGGCCACTAGGTGGCGATGTGTCTGCCAAACTGTTTCACCACCCGCCCCTCACTCCCTTCCGTCACCTTTTCTGAGAGTCTTCCAAGTGTCATTTGGTCTGTTACAAGTCCTGTAATTCTTCCCTGTGTTTGCAAGTCGTGGCTTTTTGTGCTGAAACAAACCTGGTGGGAACCCCCCCCCCCCCCCCCCCCCCCCCCCCAAAAAAAAAAAAAAAAAAATACTTCAGTGGGGTGGAAAGTTGGGAAGGGAGAATCACAGATGGTCTTCCTTTTGGTTGCTTCCTGACTTTCTCTCGCCCCACTGCGCCTCCCCGTCAGACGAGCTGCATCCATCCGTTCATCCATCCGTTTGACATCCATCCATCAGTCGACCATCAGTGACGATACAGGACTGGAATCATCAATCTGGATTACTTGAAGAAGCGATGGTTATGAGGAGGGCCGTCGTGCTCTGTCGCAGGTGCTCTGGGTGGAGACGCTTATGAGGCTCAGACATTTGGCCTCCGACTTCACTGTTAAACTGAAGCTTGTTCGGCCTGATCGGGCCTCCGGCGCTCGCCACCTCTTCCTGTTCCCCACTCGGATACACACATCAGTTACAGGCATGAACACTGACAGGTGTAGTCGCGCGCAGGTACAGATGTAGCAGTGTGAGCTAGTTATATACAAAACACACACACACACACACGCAGCTTGATGTCTGACACAAATTCAAGACTGAATTCAAGTTATGTCGTCACACTTCCTACAGTCAACCGTGTGGATATTTAAATCTTTATCCAACTCGAGTACTGATAATATCAAACAGAAGTGATTCTTTCTTCCTCCACTAATGTAAATGTGAATTTGACAGATGAAGAGAAATGATTACAGCTCCCTGCTACTTGTTTTATTGTTTATAGAACAGATTATATATTTGCCTTACATGTGTACGTACTCTTTAACTTTTTTTTCTTTCTTTTTTTTTTTTTCTTTTTCTTTTTTTAATGGTCACATGATTATCTTTTAATGCTTTTTAATTTCAATTTGCAGTGTTTCTAGCGTTGTTGTTGTTGTTATGATGGAGGTGGGGTTTGTGTCAGGCTGTTTCAAACATCTGTGGATTTCAGAAACGGGAACATGATTCACAACACAAAAGGGAAAGTTGACATCAGGGGGTCAACAGGTATTCAGTGCAAAAAACTAAATCTGTAAGTTTATAGTGTTTCACGTTGAAATCAGTTAATTTTCTTATTTTTTTTTCTTCTAGTAAAGATGTTTTTGCCAAGATGACAGAGCAGAATCTCCAACAACAAACACATTTTTTTATCAAATCTTCAACCTCCTGGTTTTCTACAAATATTATCCCTGCAGAGTCTAAAAACACATAGAAATGATTTGATTTTGGGGTCCAAATTGAAAAAGTTCACTAAATTCTGGAAATAACATCTTGAGTCTTAATACACATGGATATCCAGTTGCTCAGTGAGAAAATGACCCACTCTCCGTTGACTTACTGCAATGTTTTTACTCCCTAGTAATGAACTATTTACTGTCAAACAGCTCAGCCACACGAGTAAAGAAGTTCACATTCATATTAGGAATTAAAAGTTTGAAAAAAGCCTGACAATTATTTAGATCGAACTGTATCAGACATGTTTTCTTTTTTTTTTTTGTTTTTTTTTTTTTTTTAAAGTATTGGTCCTTTTTTGCGTAATACTCATTCAGCCTGTTGGCTGATGTTCCAGCAGAGTGAAAGTCCTGTCAGTGCTTCAGTTTCATCCTCTAAATCCACAATTGTTGGAAACATGAAAATGCATTGCGAAGCTGTACTTGCTTTTCTTTTCTTCCTTTTAATGTTTTGTTGCTTTATCTTCAGGGAGATTTGGATCAGTTTCAGAGGCTTACAGTTGATGCATCAAAGTGTTTACTGGAGGTTTAAAGACAGGAAAAAATAAGAGCTACAAAACATTCAGTAAAGAAGAAACCCGTTTCCCAAAACCAGCGACGCCTTTGACTGGGCGAGCTGGAGCGTGGCTGCAGACCTGGCAGTCTGCCGCTGGGGGGGGGGGGGACCTTCTTCCCTCTAATGTGATCATCACATTTGAGGGTTTCAGGTGTTTTGGGAGTTTTCAGCCTTCTCTCTCAGCATTTTACTGCTGCTTGCTGTCCAGACAAACTCTAGAAGGCGCCGCACCCTCTGCTCGTCAGTCCAACACGGACTTGGCCAGCGGGCCGGACACTGGAGAGATGACTGGTGGACGAGGGAAGGAGAAGGGAGCAGAAAGGAGAGAGAGAAAGATCCCGACTGGGGTTTGTGATGTCGCTCAGAGGGATATGGTTGGTTATGATGTCTGGAGACTGAAAAAAAAAAAAAAAAGGACAAAATTCCATAAAGCCATATGAATAAGAAATAACTGTATATGAACCATTAAAATAGTTCATTACATTACTATATCCTAGGCTTGTCATGAGGAAAAAAAGATGAAAACAAGGAAAAAAGGAACAAAAAAAATATATAAAATGGAAAAATGTAAAATACTTGAATGAGATCTTGTATTATAACATTTAATATTCATAATATCTGCTTTGTAGGCTGATGTGATTCGCTATTAGTGTTATTTGTAATTTGTAGTAATTATGCTTTTCCTTTAATAAAGAAAAAAAACACAAAACGGACAAAAAAACCTCAAACGCTGGCTCCCGAGTCATTATTTCTGTCATGTGAATGAATTAACTTTGCAAAGACGTTTGAATCTACCAAAGCCTCATCTCTAGCTTCATTAGCTTCAAAAATGTCAAAGTATTATATGTCATAGAAAAGGTCATAATACAGTGTGCTTGAAATTTTTTTAATGTATGTAATAAAAATGCCATAGTATAGAATTTCATAAAAAGTCATAGAATAGTGTGCCATTAAAATGTCATTGTATATTTATTGTACAAGTCATGGTATAATGTCGTAGTGTATACTTACCATAGTAATATGTTATTAAAAGGCATTTAAATTGGGAAAATAGTATTTGACCCAGGTCTGCTTTCCAGTGATTTTGGTGCTGGATGTTAGTCAGAGCGAGATTCACTGAAATGAGCCTGCGGAGGCGACGGCACCGTGTGGATTCACTCTGCCAAGTGACGGTGAGTGACATGTTTCATGGCAACAATATAACTTCAATACATTCACATCTGCATGAGGTTGACCTAACATGTGGCTTTCATTACTCACTTTACATTTCCATGAGTTTGTTTTTGCTAATATTAGCTATTAACTTTCTGTACCAGTAATTATTCACGCTCCCGCACCATAAGTATCCCTTTTTGTATACTGAAGAGGCAAGTGATATGTTAAGGCCGATTTAGTTCAAATTACAGCCTTTTGGATGTGACATGAATAGAATTAAAGTTATTTAACTACCGTTTTCCCCTGTTAGAGCGTTATTGATTTTCTTTGTGTGCGTGTCCCGTCACCACAGCAAAATAAAGAAAAAAGATTAACACCTGTTCTTAAAATCTTTTAATGTTAAACAGTACAGTTGAAATATCAACATTGTATCAATCACAGTAGGAGATCTCTATCAACATTCATGTCTTATTATACAACCATTACTGAGGCCACATGTAAAACAAAGATTTTTTACATTCAATGATATGTTTTAATAACGCAGAAAAGAAAAGTGCAAAATGTATCTTCAGTCTGAGCAGCAAGTGAACGCAGCAGAAGATTCTGGACTGCTGAGCTGGAAGTGCAGTGACTAAACATTACCTGAAATACAAAATGTATTTCTAAAGAATGAATAAGTGACTTAAGATTAATGTGCATGTGAATAATAGACATTGATAACATTAAAGAGAAGATACATGAAGAAAAGTACGAACGTGTCAGTTTCACCACGTGCAAACGAAAATGCAATCTCAGATCAGAACCAGGAAACAACCCTCAATCACAAAGCTGAGAAAAACCCAATTAACTGAATGTAAGCGGGCTGAACAGGGCTCCTCCGCCTGAGCCCTCCTCGGTTACGGCAGAGGGCAGTGAAGTGAAATTATTTGTTTTAACACATCAACCACCAAATTCTTACATCGTCCTTCGCAAGGATCCATCCCATAAACAAGCTCCTTGTGGGTCCTTGCGACTTGTGTTTAAAAGATTTGCCTTCTGGAGTTCAAAATCATAAAGCAAATTCAAACGTCTATGGAAGCTCATTCCACCATAAAAACAAAATGGATAAAGTAAGTCATATTATATTTTATTGTATTTTTAAAGACAACCATAAAGTTTGGCTTATTATCTCATCATTTTGACTCACTGGGACTATATGTTTATCACGCAAAACTTTTCATCTATTCTTTTCCTGGCGGACATTGGGTTCCATAAACTTCTCCATGGTGATTTGGAACAAATTTACACTTTCATAGCCAGAAAAAAAAACACTGAACTGCTGACTGATCCGCTGCATCGTCATCTATGAGCCAATATATGAGCCAATATATGAGCTACGTCAACAATCTACCCAGGTCACGAGAAGATGAATTCATGGGAGGAAACAGGTTCGAAATAATCACAGAGGAAGGTGACTCCACATCAACAGTGAACATGGAGGCCAAACTAAAAACAGCATGAAATCTGCAATGAAGTACAGCATTTTTAATTGGAAAACTTTTTTAAAAAATGAGGCTGGTGGTCGCAGAGTGTCGGCAGACTTTCACAGTTTGAAACTGATCAACAGGTTTTCTAGATTAAAATAATTAAAATCTAATAGTCATTGAAGATTGGGAATCTCATCTCCCCATATCTCAAAATTGGATAAAGCCTGAGGTTAAAGGTCGGGGGTCATCAATGGCCCTTCTTGGGTGTGTCAGGGATGCTGTCGTTCAGAGGGGTGAGACTGGTGAGCAGGGTGTGGCGTTCATACTGCTTGGTCTGCCTGAATTTGGCGTCTGTGCCGTGGAGCCGATCCAGCATGCCGAAGACCCCGAAACACTGGTTGAACCTGGAATCAGAAGGTCAGTGAGTACGAACGCATACAATACTCTCAAGAACCGGGATCTAACTCACAAGGAAAACAATACAATTACTATAACATTTTAAATACCATCACACCAGCTTGGGGCTGAGAGCCACAGAAAGGAAGTCAAGTACTGCATGTCATAATGTCAAGTGTCCGTCTCTCCAGTATTAAGATCTGATATTGTAATATGCTACTTTTTTTTTTTTTTTTTTTAAAGTAGCAGATTATTCGATTATCTTTTTTTTTTTTTTGAGACGAAGAAAAAACTGGTTTAACTAAAGACGTTTTTTTTTTTTTATCCTGTTTTTATCAAGTGTTTAATATTCAACACTTTTTCCAAGTTCAAAAGATGAATAAAAAAAAACTTTTTAAAAAAGTACTTGTGGAAGAGTGGACAGGTAGACTCACCTGAGGTGGTGGAAGTCATGGAACTCGGGGGAGGGCAGGAAGGGGAGGTGGTATCCACAGTGGGAGATGGTGGTGCTGACCAGAGCCAGGCTGTACCACATGCAGGTGGTGGTCAGGTGGGAGCCCAGGATCACCGGCCCGATTGCCACCGGCAACATGTTGGAGATCTAACGGCAAAGAGGAGGAACAAAATGTTTTTTAATCACAACAGCGACAGAGAAAGATCTACTACAGTGCTCCAATGCTAAAGATGTGACATGGGAAACGAAAAGAAAAGCAGGGAGGGGGTCGTTCACCATGTGCTCCAGAGGATGAGCGTAGATGCAGACGACGCCAATGGGAGCGGTCCACTCATGGTGCTGTTTGTGGAAACGCTTGTAGAGACTGGGACGGTGGAAAAGTCTGATTGAAAAGAAGATGAGGATAAAAATCCAGTTATCTACTGAAACATGTTTAACAACGAAACTTAAAGTCTACAGCAATGGAGGTGGAAGAAGAACTCAGATCATTTAGTTAAATAAAAGAAGCAATAGAGTAAAAGTTATGCTTTCAAAAGTAAAAAAGTGCATAAGTATTAGCAAAATATACTTACAGTACCAAAAGTACTCATTATGCAGAATGTCCCATTTCAGAATAATGTAAATTATATTATTGGATTATACTTATTGATGTATTAATGTGTTCATCACATTGCAGCTGGTAAAGGTGGAGTTCATTTTAATTACTTTATATACTACTTGGTAGTTTGGAATAAATAAAGTCTTATCTTAATGTGTAATTTTACATCATACTTCATTTGTTCCAATATATGTTGTATTATTAATCAGAATCTGCAAAATAACAAGTAACTAAAATGATCAAATAAATCTAGTGGAGTAAAAAGTACAATATTTCCCTCTGAAATAGTATGACATAAAAATGTCATAATAAAAAGTCATAGCATAGTAAATCATTTAAAAAAAATCTTCAAAGAGTCTTATGCCAAAAAAATAAATAAATAAATAAATATATATATATATATATATATATATATATATATAAAATAATTAAAAATAAAAAAAAAGGTAAAATGTCATGGTATAGAATTTCATAAAAAAATCTTCAAAAGGTCATATTAATAGTATGTCAAAATGCCATAGTATGCCATACAAAATGTCATAAACCATGTCATAATATAGTACGGCATAAAAGACTAAGAAATGACATAGTATAAAAAAAGTCATAGTATAGTGCTTCATAAAAAAAATTATTTAAGTATTCATAACAAATAGTATTTAGTAAAAAATGTCACAAAGAACTTCATAGTGTAGTTTGTCATAAAAAATGTCATAGTAGTGAAAGTAGCAGAAAATAGGAGGTACTCAAGTACAGTACTTTAGTAAATGTACTTTGTTACTTCCCACCACTGGTCACTGGTTTTGCAGATGTTTGGTAATAAGTCAAATCATTGGACTAATAGAAACTTTAAACTGATGATGCTATTAGGTCATTACTTTCATTATTTATTGCTTTCTGTATTTTTTTTCTGGCCCTGATAAAAATATTTTAGCAAAATAAAGTAAAATACCTGCCTTTGTTTTCTTACCACTAGATGGCAGTAACGTGTAAACCAAAGTGTTTCAATGACAACTGAATCTCACATGAGGAAGAATTGTTGTAGAAAATAAATAGAATTTTCTTAATTTGCCTCCATTCTGTAATGTCACAGTAAAAAAAAAAAGCACAGGTGTAAATAATACAATTAATGATCCACACCTGTGTGAATAGTAAAACATAATTTCCTCCAAGAGGGAGAAGAAAGCCAGCTCTGTCAGGGCCCAGTGGAAGGTGGGCAGCTCAGGGCCACAGGGGTTCCCCCTCAGGGTCATCAAGTAGCGAGCGACCACCACCATGGACCCCGAGATGAACACATAGTTGAAGAGGACGGTCTTCATCACATGGACAAGCTTAACTGGATCCACCTGGAGGACGAGGAAGAAGTCAGAAAGGAAATCAGTAGTGTACATTTCTTCTTTTTTTTTGAGGAAAATATATTTCATTTACATGACATTACATACACACACTAAATGTCATTTAAAAATGATAAACATGTTGAGTTGTATCGCGAAGCATTAAAATAACCGGGGTATATTTGGTCGTAATCTTCTTTTGCATATTTTAAAGCTCCAAACTTATTCTTCATGGGTTTTGGGTGATTTCTTCTATTATCTCCCTCATTTTAATTATTACTATTTTATTACATTCTACTTTGATACTGCATATTTATTCTTCTTGTTTAACACATTTATCCAAATTGATACTGGAACTCAAAAAACTAGCAGTCTTTATATTTTACTTCATCTAAAATGCAGACAATAGAGACAAAATATCTACAGTTTGTGTGTAAATAACAGTCAACTTTGGACCCTGGTTATAAACATATGGACATATTACGATGGCCTTTTGTGTGCGTTCGTGTGTGAGCACATGAATGTGTCTGAAGTGTACAGATGAACTTTTGCACAGTGATGACATGTCATTACCAAAGTACAAACACAATAACCTGAATAGGCCTTTTTTTGTTTTAACAGTAGTAAGAAAAGCATCCCAGTAATGCATGACAGTGAGTCAGCATGCGTAATAAGCGAAATGGGATTCAGCCATTTACACCTGTGCTTTTCCTGCTGGGACATGAAATAATGTCTGTTGTGAAAAAAGGTTTATTTTATTTTTAGGTTTTAGGTTTATTCTTATATTTTTAGTTTGACAAATAAAAAACATGACAAAAACAGTGAGATGTGTTTGGTGTTTGGTTGGTTTTATACCAAACAAAATGGCTTAACTAGTACACACACACACACACACACACACACACACACACACACA
>CALSCE010009376.1:2382912-2429690 GCA_943593645.1 Bovichtus variegatus
AGAAGAAGAAGAAGAAGAAGAAGAAGAAGAAGAAGAAGAAGAAGAAGAAGAAGTTTGTATCACAACTAGTTTTAAAGCAAATTGTGGTTCAATAAGCAACTTAAAAAAAAATTCTGATAAATTTAGAAAAACTGCACATACTGTACACTGTCTGAACAAGGGTAATTATTATGTCTGGTTGTTATATTTCAAAATAAAAATGTCAATATTCATTTATTTAATCATATATATATATATATATATACACACACACACACACACATTTATTTATATATATCAGATTATGAACTGTGCTGTCTTTCATTTAACACAATAACTGTACGAAATAACACATCTTTGTTTTTTTGGGAAATGTTTTCAGTCATGCAGACAGCTGTAAAGTAAGTAGTTTTAACCCAACACAAACCGACTCCGCACATGTTCATGGTTATATAAATCACAGACTCACCGCTGACTCGTGTCTGCACCTTCATGTCTCCTCGCGGTCTCTGTAGATTCTTTACATGTTCTCAAAACAACCCTGTATTTACAACAGCCAACGACTTCTGATTGGCCGGTTCTTGGTCAGCTGACTCGAGCCGTATCCGGAAGTAGCGTCATCTGTCTTTTGATCATTGTACATCCATGGATATGAACCTGATATAGGGAAGGGCTTTCCACATGTATCGGGTGAAGGTTGAAACTCAGCATGGAGGCTGGTCTTACATAGTATGCTGAGAGGGAAAGGTACATTTCAATATTATGTGAGAGTAGGCTATAATACAGTACACACTATGTAGCAGTTATTATTAGATTCATAATATAATATCAAGTCAGTGTTAATTCTCAGAAAGTAAACACATTCGTGAATGATTAAAATCATAGTAGTCTGCTATGTACTTTTAT
The DNA here is from genome assembly GCA_943593645.1 of Bovichtus variegatus. Classification (NCBI taxonomy): domain Eukaryota; kingdom Metazoa; phylum Chordata; class Actinopteri; order Perciformes; family Bovichtidae; genus Bovichtus; species Bovichtus variegatus. The sequence goes on from CALSCE010009376.1 coordinate 2,383,798, forward strand.
CAATATCTATCAATAAAATATCTTACCTAGAGGTGAAACAGTTGGCCTATTAATTACTTGATCACAGAAGATTAATCTGCTGCTGTTTTCATGATCAATCTTTGAAGTCATTTTTCAAGAAAAAGCACCAAGCTTTATGAGGATGTTCTGCTTTTCTTTGTTTTAAATAATTATTAACTGAATGTACTTTTGGACTGTTGGTGGGAAAAAATAATCAATTTACATTTTATAATTGTTGGTTTTGTCTTTGGTCTTGTAGTTTATTGTTTTTTTTTTTTTTTTAAACTCTTGGCAGCAATGTTGTGTTATACGTCTAGTCACATTGTATCACTGTCAACAGTGTACTCCTGTGGAGCTTGCTCTCAGTGAGTTTCCCCTGAATAAATAAAGGTTTCAATCCAGCAACACTTTCAAGACAGTGTGGAAAAAAACATGTTATTTTAGGGAACTTTACATTTAAACATAACTCCAACCTGCAGCTTTACACATTGAGAATATTAATGACTACAGACTGCACACACACACACACACACACACACACACACACACATCTATTGCTATAACCTCAAGGCCTGTCTGCTGGAGCATGTGGCTCCACTATCACCCATTATTACCAAACAGGGAGTCAAAAGGAGTATGACTTTGAACACTGTGTGCATCCAACCTGGAACCCTCCTTTAATAAATGTGAAGAGAGAAGTCAAGTATTTCTTACTTTACTCAGGGCCTTTTCTTATCCTTTTTAGAGAATATCTATACTTTCTTATTGATATAGTGACACATTTGATGACATATGCTGCACAAAGGATATGCTCTGCTTGAGCAAATCATATCAAGGTACCTTTATGTTATTGAGACTGGTTATGTTATGTCATGCAAGATAAATATCACATTAATATTGTACGGCTTTTTTTTTCTGTTGCTATTATAACATAGTATATCCTGAAATACTGTTTTATTTATGCATAATTGTGTGATAGTGATACTTCATGTTATCAGGGTCAAATCTGTTCTCAGATCATCCAGGAGTGGGCGCCAGAAATGTGAACTTTGATAACCCACTCTGTGAGCAGAAGTTATTGAATTTACAACACACTCACACGCCAAATATGACCAGTTTGCTGCTGATTATTCTGCATGTGGTCTATCATGTAATGAGATAAACTTAAAGTTAAAATTTACTTTACTGTACATTATTGTAGTTGTATCCTTCTGTTTTCACATTAGTCTTAATTATGTTATATATATATATATATATATTAAATACTTAATATATATATAGATTTTTTTTCCCATTTTTCTTTTCATCATGCCACGAGGTCAAAAAGCATACTCAAACATTCCAGTGTATATATAACAAATTGAGGCCAAATAGAGTCACTTTAAGTGCTTTTACATACTCAGTAAAGCTGATTAAATGGCAGGTGTATATTTAACATTCCTATTCTCTATGAAACTTAATACAATAAACCTCTACTTAACATAGCAAAACATCATTAGATGCTTAAAAATGATGAATGTATCTCATCAAATAGGATAACTGCATGTTTCCACACAGATACAAGCGTGTGTAGTCTGTATGACAGTCTGCAAGTTCATTCACTTTCACCATGTATCAGCAGACAGGCAGTCCTCCTGTATAAAGTAATGTTTTAACCACAGACTTTATATAATTAGGTTTTGATGCACAGCTCAGGTCTGACCTCTGGTGTAAAACTGTTGCCACTGCATCCGCATGCTGCTGGGTTTTGGCATACATCTGTCACTTGCCCTTCACAGACACACTGAGGGCCTTAAAGCCTGGACTGTGTTTGGATTTATATATATCATGACTCATTTTGTAATACGGATGCTTGTGTGTGGCGTTTCAGGACTGAAGTAGATTCAGGATTTGTGTTCAATTGTGCTTTTAATTTTTATTCATATAGTCGTTTAATAAGAGAGATTTACCTTCAAAATAAAACGAGGGCCTGACCCTTTTGACATTGCTTTGAGGTGAACCTGACATTAGGTAATAAATCCAGTTTCTATTTTTAATTGATTGGCTAAATGTGTGGGACATCGGAGTTAAAAGTATTAGGTCGGCATAGTTTTATATTTGAATAATTATCAACAAATGATAACTGAAGATTTTGACACTTCACAGTAGGAAGCGGATTCAGTTTCACGTCCTGGTGTTGTGCATGGTGTCTCACTGTCACGGCTTACGGGAACACTTGAATAGAGCAACACTTGTGCTTATAAGAGGAGTCAGTAGAGAACGTCAGGTGCCAAAAATACTAAAAGGGCCAACTCAAAAAGAATCTACTTTTTTAATTACTAAACGTATCCAACCCTGATTATCTTCACAATGAGTAAACTACCCTGCAACACTGTGTGTCATGGGTGTGTGTGTTGGTCACCTAAGCACCATTTGGTGACGCAAGTGACAAGAGTTTATAGAATTTACTTAACAGGAAAGACCATATAGCAAACGCCTGTCAGCAAGTTTACCCTCTCAAAGCTGATCAGACTTGTTTTGGCTTCTTTTTAAATCAATTAACTAGAATTGAAAGGTATTGTTTTACTTGCATTTCATTTTATGATGCCTCCAGCATGTGGTGGCCCCTTAAGTGTGTATTATACAGTAGACTACAGCTGTAGGCTATTGTGTGTTGTGGCGGACAAGCGTCCAAGAAAGGTCCTCTACGGAAGCCTTTGACCTTTGAACTCTGGTGGACATTAGCTGCATCTCATTTTCCTCCTGTTTATATCATTTATTTGTTATATGAAGGCTTAAATTCACTTTTATGAATACATGATTCTCATATAGTTAGTCGTTGTTATAGTTAGTTGCCTACTGCTTGTCTCTGTACATTTGCAAAGTAGATTTGTAGTCGTAAAGTCCCTATACAAATATTTTTGCTCAAGTTTAACATGTTCCTTAGGGACCAGGCCTATGTGGTTGCATGGCATAAATTCACTCTGGGTGAATGTAGTGCTGTTATTCCCATATGGCACATTGTTTTGCCTTGATACTGTTTAACAGACTTTTTAAAAATGTTTTATTAATACAGCATCAGTAAAACACATTCTTGTAAAATGTAAACCAGTGGGTTAACCAAACATGGGATTTGTGTGTGCGTGCGTGCGTGCGTGTGTGTGTGCGCGCGGGAGTGTATTTGTACAAGGTGCCCAGAATTAGCGACACCCCTGGTCAAAACTGTTTGACGTAGCCCACAGTAAAATACGGTAAATAATGTGTCTGTAACCCTTAATGTGAGAGTAAGCATCTTTCGATCAGCATTTTCAATTCAAACCACGTGTTTTGTCTGGACAAAGTACAGGTGCAAAGGGTTAAAGATCATCTCCAGTATTTGCATCGCTCCGCGGGCAGCGGCGCTGGCTCGCTCCGATATCTCGACTCGCTGTGGATTGTGGGAGTCGACACTGCCCAGGCTTGTTCCCGGAGAACCGGAGACATTTTTTCCCCGCTGTGTTTTGTAAGTATTCCACCGGGCTCGCACACCGTCGTGTCGGTTTGAGTACGGTCGCTTATTGTCGGCCGAGCCGCTCTCCGTTCTCCGTACTGAGCCGTTTACGTTGCCATTTCGGTGTTTTACTGGCATGGAGGCCGAGAGAGCGGAGACTGCCGGAGCTGACAGGCGGGGAGGGGAGGGAAGGAGGAGCGGGCAGCTGCTGCCACTCTGCTGTTATTTCCACTTGGAAGCTAGCTGACCTGAACGGTAAAATGTCCTCAGGTCGTCTTGACAGCTCGGTGTTGTCGGTTAGTGTAGTCGCTCGGTCTTTGTATAAATGAAATGTACATGCGCGAGACATCCGGCGGGCTGTTGACATGCGGAAATCGTTGTCAGTGGCCAGCCGAAATAAATGGCCAGTGTGGCGGTAAACGCACCTACACCTGTCCGGAGTGGAGAAATGCCGCAGATGTTCTATCCGCTGGTCGTTAACGCCATTGACGTTAATTTCCCCGGTTTGCGTTATGTTTGCAGTGATATTATGTATCGTGTGAAATCCTTGCAAGCAGGTTTAGAAAAGCGCCTGGCCTTTGGTGGAGCTAATTAATTATCCGTATCAGACAGATAATTGGTGCCTGCATCTGGTACAATAAAAAAAAAAAAAAATGAAAAGAAGAAGAAAAAAAAAAAAAAAAAGATTTCCATCACAATTATATTGTCATGAAATTATCCACGGGATTCACTTGCAATGTTTCTAGAGTTAAGAGTATAACCTCAACAGTCATTGCCAAATGCATGTTTACATTTAATAATTGGCCATTCCCAAGATGTCAGGGTGCTAATGCACAAGTTATTAATAAAATGTCCGTTCGCGGCAGTGTTCACACAGCAGCATAACTCCTGGGATAATCCATGTCTTCCTGCAGCTAGAGTGACATTTAAGATGTTGTTTGGCCTGAGGGGGAAACACACACATGCCTCCCTATTTGGGTAATTAATATAAACATATATAAAATGCTTCAGTCTGATCGAGTACATTTCAAAACTTTGAAACTGACATGCTCATAGATGCTTTCAGAGGGTTTGTAGTTTGTAGTAAAGGGAATGAAAGCACAGAACTAACTGCTCGAGGACTTAAACTAGTAATAGACTCGTGATGAAAGGCTTGGCCCTGAATGCATAATAACAATAATATTATTTATTTTTGACATATTATTGTAAGAGTTTAGTGTTGGGATGTAAATCCTAATGTTTCAGCTTTTGTTTTTTCAATCATCGTATGCAGTCGAAAGGTATTAAAACTTTAAAAACTAAAGATTTAAAAAGAAATGTTTTTTAAACATGTTGGTTAACTATTCAGAAATCACATTTAGTTTGTTGTAAAATTAGTATTGTCAGTGTTTTCATTTAGTAAAGGAAGACATCGTGGAAGTACAATTTTTTACCATGTTTTCAGTGTCAATTATTCATCAAGAACCCAGCCAGTCCCAGTAAAAAAGCTCACTGCTTATTTAATTCACTCTTTATTTAGACTCATCACTTCCTGTTAGTGTCCTAATTTAACACTGGAATTTAATCTGAGCAAATTGCTGCTGCTTTCCACTTTGTGAAATATTTCCTCTGTTGCCACCTCAGTTTGTGCTTCCATCAGTACGAGGAGTGTATATTTTCACATGTTGCCAAGACGTATTAAAGAAAGAAGTCACACCACTTATACTCAGTACTGTATCTCTTCTTATTTGAATATTTTACTCACCATAAAGAGAATCGGTTGTATTCAGATTTGTGAATGGATCATGGTTGTTTTGTCCCTGCAGAGCCCGACAGTGGTAGCGGTCTCAACACCATGTCCAGCCGAGGAGGAAAGAAGAAGTCGACCAAGACGTCCCGGTCGACCAAGGCCGGGGTTATCTTCCCTGTAGGACGCATGCTGAGATACATCAAGAGGGGTCTGCCAAAATATCGCATTGGGGTGGGAGCGCCCGTCTACCTGGCTGCTGTCCTCGAGTATCTCACAGGTGAGATTTAGTCTCTGGTGAGAGATGATAAAACAATGCATATTTCAATACAGACGACAACTTATCTACTTATTACAGATGTTGGCAGTAAACTACAACAACGACAACTGACACGCAGTCTTGTATTGTTGGCCGCTGAGCAGCTTTTACTCAAGCAAGTCTCTATGACGGTGGATGTGGATGGATTTAAAAGCGTGGGTTTTTTTATGGTATCTGTAGTTCTATAAAAAAAAAAAAATACAATAACAAAAAAATATATAGATTTTTACCATGTAAGGGCAATTAAAGTTTTTTTTAAAGTTTCATTTTGACACAAATATAATATTCTCAAAATATTAACATTCAGTGATATGTAGGCAGAAAGTAATGCAACCAAAAGAGGCCCCTGCTATAAAATTCCCACCTACTCTCCTAGTATTTGCTAAAAAGTTGTGCTCTTTCAGTCCAAATGTAGACATTTGCTCAGTTCTCGTATATTAATTAACTTTTTACAATACTAATGATATGAAATTAAAGGACCACATGAAAGTCTATAATCGTTAATTCTGTTTTGTCTTCAGCGCATTAACTGATTTTCTAAACCACTTGTGCTCTACTGTACAATATGTGTTGATGAAGCTTTTTTTCACCCATGTAGCTGAGATCTTGGAGTTGGCAGGTAATGCAGCCAGAGACAACAAGAAGGGTCGCGTCACACCGCGACACATCCTGCTGGCCATCGCCAACGACGAGGAGTTGAACCAGGTCAGCTGCTGCACGAAGAAAAACTTCCTTTAAACGCGCTGCATTTATGTCAACTTGATATAATGTCAAGTTCATTTTTAAAGTGATCTGTTCTGCCATTTGACATTGTTTAGTCCATTTTATAAAACTTTTTTTTTTCTTTCTATTTTTACAATGCATGTTTTTAGATTGATTTCTTACTTTCCCGGCAGTGCGAGGAACGTAAACTCCAGTTTTTAACTTTGTTTTCCTGTCTCAGTTGCTGAAAGGTGTGACCATCGCAGCAGGTGGAGTCTTGCCCAACATCCATCCAGAGCTGCTGGCCAAGAAGAGAGGGTCAAAGGGAAAACTGGAGATGCCTCTCTCACCCGCCCCCGAGAAGAAACCCAAGCCAGTCAAGAAAACGGCGAGCAAGAAAATCAGCGGGAAAAAGGCAGGAGCCAAGGCTAAGGTATTCCTTCATGTTAGCATGTGGCTGTTGTCATCGACACTGAATGCATTTGTGGTCCAATTAAGCTGCACTTGGTAACTGTTATAAAACGTAACATTTTGTAATACTTTCTGAAACCGTCCCCACATCCTGACAGTAGTGCATGAGACGGATAATCTGTGAAATAAAAGCGTGTTCCTCGGCCTCCCCCTCAGTGCCTATGGCATTTGGAAAAACCAGAGTCTCTAATGCAGTGTGACCTCCGAACAAACTGTCAAACTAGGCAGCGCTGATCACGATTCTGTTACTGCATTGCCTATTTCTCGCATCAAGTGTTTTCACGAACATATTTTAATGTAAAATGAAAAAGTTGGCTCCGGCAGTTGTTTTTTTTCCAGGCGAGATGAATCTTGCAAATGCCATTAGGAGCACTGGGGGCAGGAAGAGGAACATGATGTCTGTCTCACACACTACTGTCAGGATATAGTGATGGTTTCAGCAGAAAAAGTTTTTTTTTTTTTTCCATAAAAGTTACAACTGCAGCTTTAAGTATTTGTTTGGCTGTTTGAGAGCACCAGAAAGCTAGATACTGTCTTCAGCAGTGATGGTGTAGCTGACCCCTAACCTAGAGCGGACTAAGAGAAAACAATATTCCTATTGAGTGTCACATTGTGTCAACATGTATTCTGTGTCGTCCACAGAAGCAGGGTGAGGTGAGCAAGGCAGCGTCAGCAGACAGCACCACAGAGGGCTCTCCGGTTGACAGCTTCACCGTGCTCTCCACCAAGAGCCTCTTCCTGGGTCAAAAGGTTAGTTTTCTGTCTCCAGAAATAGACGGACAGGTTAAATACATAATGCACTACAGATGAGTCTCTGTTGAATGATGACAAAGTTTGGGATGAACAGATACCTAACTCATGCTAAAATAAGGCTATAAATAAGAAATAAGACTTGTTTTTTCTCAGCCACAGGAGATTTTTATTAAAAGTACTCCTGCTGACTTAAGACTACAAACTGTTGAGTCTGAATTCCTAAAATATTCATCTGTTTTTATCCAGTCTTTTTTTAATCTAAGGCAATCTCAGCTAAACTAGTTTTAAGAGGTGAAATCAATCGACAAAGATGTGATAATAATGTAATTAGTTATCTGTTCTGTCTCATAGAAAGAAAGCAGTTTGTGATATTTTGTTCTATAAATGTAAGTTTCCATCATGCTGCTATAGCTCGACCTTCATTTAAGGCCGTATAGTGCTACCCAACAGAGCAGTGCACTATGCTTTCACTGTAATTGTAGCAACCATGAATGCTGTGTTGTCTACTGGATCTGGCAGATCTGTGAGCTTCCCTCGCTTTGGTCCTGCATAAAAACATAAAAACTTCTTTTAACCTTTTTTATTTGTACTGAAACATGGAAGTAAATTTGCCTGTTACATCTAAGCCTCTTTTTTTTTTTCTTTAATGTTCGAGTTTCAAGATCACAAGATCGTCAAGTTCAGAAGCCTATGAAAATAAATTTGAGTTTGAAAACCTTAAAGGCAGGGGGGGGAGGGGTCTAAGACAATAAATGACTCAAGAATGATGCAAGAAGTGTCACTGATTCCCTAATTTCAAACGGTGATAATAAATGTTAGTCATTTATAGTTTTGATTTTGGCTCTTGTGCTAAAGAAATATGGGTATTATACTGTATGTGCTGTGTTTAGCACTCTGACAGTAGTTTGGACAAATATCATGATTTTGTGCCTCTCCCTTAAGCTTGTGGGAAGTGAGGTACAACATGAGATTAAACACAAACAGATTGGATAGAATTGACTGATGGTGTCTACAGGAATGTCACAGGAGTCAAAACTCTCTATTACACTGTTCTGCAAATATAATGCCAAAGATGAAGTTCCCTCTGTAGAAGAATGAATGTGGGAAATTTACTTCCAGAGCTCAACGTTTCAGCTCAGTTGTGATTTTACTGCTGCTAACGCATGCCCTATTCTACCGTGCATATGCAAATAATAATATATTATTTAATCCTGGCTAATTATCCTCACCTGATGTAATGGCAGATGTAGCTGTTAAAGCATAATGACACAGCCTTGCTTGTGGATTTGTTGGAATTATTTAGCAATTTTTGCTTAATTTCGCCATAAATGAATTTATGTTTTGGTTTTCAGTAAATGTGTTTCATAAAAAAACACAGTTTATTTTTTTGCCTTTTTTCTAAAAGCCATACTATTACAGTTTAAACACACGCCGTCTTGGCTCATGGTTATTTTAATACACATTTCTAGATGCACTGCATACATTTGAAATTGCATACATTTGAAAATTAAACTGATTTGCCTGCTGTATATCATACTGTCTTCATTAGTAAAATATCTCTGTGCTCGATTGTGCAGCTGACCACAGATTACAGCAGTTGTTTAAAATCACTGGACGATAATCAAATTAATGCAGTTAATCTCCCACTGATTAGCTTTTATATTCATGGCCTTATTATCTTAGTCTGTTTTCTGTTTTATAGACTTCATTATTGTCACTGCACTTTTACTGCCCAAGTCTCAGTCACACACTGCAAATAACTGTTCTGTTGTCACTGCTTTCACTCGTACTGCTTTCCTTTGGGATAATTGGGCCTTTTTTATTTCCAAGATTCAAGTTTAAATCCTTGGAGGTGAAATGTGGTGTTTGTCTAACAGATGACTAATGAATATTATGAAATACTAACAAGATGTGGCATATGCATAAAAAAACCTCAACATTTCAAAGGATACCTTGACATTTTGACTTGAGAATATTCCCTCAGTCTTGGTAAAATTGCTGGCGAACAAAGTATAAAATATGAATATACTGGAATTATCTTTGCAAACAAATCTACAGATAGATAATAATGATATAAACTGACATTCTATAGGAATAAAAGGACTAAAGGGATTGCAGCTAAGCCGTATAAGATGTAGATGAAATGACAAACACTCTGAAATACCAACAAACGGAGCTACAGAGACGGGTACAATGAGACTGTATGCCCTAGAGCTTTTTGACCTGTCACTGTAGGAAAAGCACAGGTGATAATAATCAATCTGTTGATGCTTAAATTACATTTAAATTACATTGATCATTTTTTTTTTACAGTGTCCAGGTCCTGGTATTGTTCATGCTGGCTCACTGTCACACTGTCATGTCTTACTTCACTTGACTAGAACAGAGATGATTCTTAATGTTATTTCTATCACCTGTGCTTTTTCTTACTATGACGAGTCAAAAATGTCTGCTGTGAAAAAGACCGATCTCGCAGCACTTTTCAACCTTTTACATACTGTATCGATCATTTCCCTGTTGGGTTAGTTTCAGCCTGTGACCGATGCCCCTCTTGGTTGAGGCCACTTGACTGTGTGGTCCTAATTACTTTCCATTGACATTTTAAATAATTTAGCATTTCCTAATCAATGCACCTGCAGGCCTGCTGTCCTATTTAAGTTGTTGCAATTGGCTTTGAAAACTAAACATACAAATGAAAGTGCTTATCCAGAGGTTGGATGTAATGCTGATATAGCAGTAGCACTTAGCAGTTTATTATTTGTAGCACTGTTTCTGTCCGTGAGATGATCACATTATTTTCTCTCTTAGTGTACCGCTGTACAAAGAGTCCACATTTAGACATTGCATTGTACATGTCACTGCACACAAATACATTTGGCATTAAATCAGCTGTAGTGCAGATATGTTGAATGTCCAGCTCTCTAATAAATCACCAAAAAGCCAAGGTATACCTTTTTTAAGGAGTGGTGTGAATCTGGTTTTAATTGCTTTGCTTCCTCCCTTCTTCCTTCTTGCTCTCCCTCCTCCTCGGCATGCCTCCCCCCCTCGCCCTCCTGCCTCCCACCTTACGCAGCTCAACCTTATTCACAGTGAGGTCAGTAACTTGGCTGGCTTTGACGTGGAGGGGGTGATCAACCCCACCAATGCTGAACTTGAACTTAAAGATGATCTAGGTGAGCTCCCCTACCCCCCTATCATCTCTGGGCCAAGTGGGGTTTTAGGTTAAATATCCTTGAATGTTCAACAGCATGACAACTTCTCCTAAATTTAAATTGTCAGTGAATTAAGAACTCTTAAGAAGCTTCCTCCACCCGGTCTGTTCATTCACACTGTGGGCAACTTGGTCTATGTTATGATCATTTAGGACAGATGTTGGAAAGTGGAAGAGATATTGATTACATCCACAATATGTATGGCTTAACTACAACTCATTATTTGAGTCTCTCTTTTAAAAGAAACGCATTTATCACTGTGTATCTTTGATTTGAAATTCTGATGGGAAAAAAAAAAAAAAATCAATAATACAAAAAAGCCAGGAGAAAATCAATGGTGATTGATGCCTTCTCTGAATTTTTATCTTCACTTTCTTTTACTGTGCTGAGGTCTTTGCACATGAAATGAAATATGTGAAACTCAGTTTAATCCTACTGTTTAAAAAAATTAGATGTTTTTGCTGAAAATGAGCTTTATGTTCAACCCAGCTACAAAACGTTTAATACGCAAAGCATATTTGGGTTGCTTTAATATTGGCTGAAATAAAAAGTATGTGTACACCTTCTTAGCCAATGGGGCTAATTCAGAATTTAAAAGGAGTTAAAAAATAGAGTAAACCTTCATGAAAGATGCAGCTATTTGAAATGCATGAAAGAACGAACACTGTTTGCAAAAGAGGGACGTGTGATATATGATTAGCCTTCGACGTCTGCAGACCTGGAAAACCTTCAGCAGAGGTGCTTGTTGATGACTTTTGGAGTCTCAGGAAATAAAATAACTCATTGATGGTGTTGCACGCAGTGTGAATACCTAGTGAGGATATTCACTTTGATCTTCTTTGACCTCAGGGAACTCACCCTGTTCTTTGACTGAAAATGAAGAAAATTGATTTTGTCTTGCAGATCAATAGAAAATAATACATAAAATACAATTCCCAGTAGCAAGACAGGGATTCATGTGGAGACATTCAAGGATTTTTATCAAAGCTCCTTTAGAGCAGTAATTCTGCTTGCTCCTCCCATCGTGTAAATGTGTTGAGGTTCATTCCAGGTTGTCCTCTTTTTTTAGACGGCTGTCAGACCTTTTTTATGACGCTAAAAATCACTGTAATTTCAGGACAGTTATCGTAGTGAAATATACCACCAATTTCTAGAAGAAAAACATGACATGAACCTCTTTTAGTCGTGCTCTGCAGTTTGACTGTAAGGTCTGTGGCCTGTGAGATCATACAATTCTTTGCTCGTTTATATGAGCCAAGAAATCAGGACGACACAATTAGTCAGAAAACGAATACAATTTTTTTTTTTTGTTTTTTTTTAAGTTTACTTGCTTAATTTAAAAAAAAAAAAAAGTTGAATATTTTTAAAATGCACTCTTGCATGCATCCGTGTGTGTTTATGAATGTAAGCTACACACATTTAGGGTCGTTTACTTTATTTCTGTGTAAGTAAATCTGGCTAAATGTGCAGTCCTGCTTCCTTGTTTACTGTGATGTCCTCAGCCAATACGGAGCGCGCTCACTTCCCTGTCTCTTTTCTTCCTCTTATTCTCTGTCATCTCTTTTTGTTCAATTTTTGTTGTCCCATCTTGTTGCTCCTGATCTCACACACACACACACACACACACACTGTGTTTTTACCACCATGTTGTTTGCCTGTTGTTGTTGTCGTCTGTAGTTGCAAGTTGTCCAAGCCGACATTTCCATCGTGGATAGCGACGCTGTCGTTCACCCGACCAGCTCCTCCCTCTATACAGGTGGTGAAGTAGGTAAAGGAACCAACGGAGACTGCGAGTGCCTGTCTGCTCTCTCTCTGCATATTCCAGATAGTCTGCACTGCAGTCTGTGGACAAACATCACAGCAGCAGCACAGTCTTTATTCTGCATTTTAGTTATTTAGTAAGAAAACCTTTTTAACCCACAACTGTACTGTCCTTACTGTAAATGCTTCACTATAGTATTCATGTAATTTGGTGACTGAAAGAACTATTACTCCATCATGAGTGAAAATGTAATTGCTAAGGCAATAAAATGTGCAAGCAGGGACTATTTTATGTATGCAAGGAAGTGCTTGTGGGGAAGCTCAAGGATTTGAAAGTCAGCTGCCAAAGCGTTGCAGTCGCACGTTATGTTTTCAATAAACCTAACTCGGAAGACAAACTCAATGTGGACATTGTGAAAAGAAAAATTAGAATTTGGCAGCTTATTGCATTAAAAAAAAAAATAAAAAAAGCTGTTGGTTGGCAGCGGACTCTGTTTACTCAGAAGTCCGAAATTCCTGCATTTCTATGAACCAAAATTTAAGAGTTTTCAAAACAGTTCCTGCTTGCAACCAGGGTCTGTCTCTCAAAGCAGGACTAACAATTCTGGCTGGATAACCGGTGGCCGCCCAAATCAACATCATGGCCTGAATCAGAAAGAACTGTTTGGATTTTTACAGCAATGCAGCCCCTTGCAGTGTTTTAACGTAAGGCTGTTTTCAGTCTGAATGCCAGATAAACCCCTGCATTAGATACTACCCAAATCTTATCTTCCCAAAAATATTAAACAACTACAGTAAAAAAAAAATTCCCTGTCTCAAGCAACCCTCAAGTCTTAGCAAGTATTATTGCACATCGTACAGGCACACACTCAAGCCAGCCTGCAAAATGTGTAAAAACAGGGATGTAGCATTTACCTTGGGTGGCCCAGGTGTCACTTCTGTGCTCTACCCACTGATGGTTCACCTTTACAGCAAATCCCACTGAAGAAAACATATACAGTACTTCAATATGTTACCCTTAATAGTCATTGAATATCCAAGTGCAGTATTATACAGAAGCGTGATCTACAGACAGCAGTTGAGTGCAGAATGTAATGCATACTCAACTGTATATATTTCTTTCAGTGCAATCTTGAAACCACGCTGCTGCTGCTGCTGTTGCTGCTGCTGCTGCTGCTGCTGCTGTTGCTGCTGCTGCTGCTTCTTGTTGTTGCTGCTTTGTTTCACAAGACTGAAATGTGGGCGATCTGGAACTCACTTCATTTCCTGTTCCCCTCGACTGTGCTGTCAGTTCAGCTGGTTAGAAAGAGAATTTGCCAAGTTTTTTTTCCTGAAAATTCAAATAAAAACTCCTGAGTGTTGCTCATTAGTTATTTGAATTAAGGAGTGAATGTTTAAATATTAAACCATTATTGACACAAAAGATGATGCAAAGATTGTTATTTGATCTTTTTGCTCGTTTTGGCTGTTTTTATTTATTTGTTCTTTTAAAGAGCTGATATTAACCTTATTGTATTTTTCCTCCAGCCTGTTTTTTTTTAATGATATTGCAGCCAGAACACTCATTTCTCTGCCTCTGGTAGACTTTAATCACCACTCTCCTGTCTGGTTTCCTTTGTGGCTTCTCTCTTTAACTCTGAGAAAATATAATGGAGTGATATAAGTGGATTGACCTTTTTTTTTAGCCATCCCAATACAGAGGAAACTGTTTGCATCATAACTTCTGAATGGATCTTCCTCCTCTTCAGAGTTGAACCTAGATTGCTTCTTGGATTGTTTCCCTTTTTAAATATGTATGAAAACAAGTTAATGGAGCTTTTATATTTTTATTTATAACATGTTGCTAGCCTTTCTTTTCTTTTTTTTTTTTTTTTTAAACAACTCTATGCCCTCTAATTTAGGAGTGAAAGAAAATACCCTCAATCCACTGCAAATAAGCCAGTATGTGAAGACAGAGGGAAGTAATTAGGGACCGCGGCTTTAATACATTAGTTTAACTGACTCAAGAGTGAGTCATTTGGAGAATAGCAGCCCTGAATCTTTGCACTTAATTTGTGAGACTTTCCCTGAGTCTCACAAATGAAGTAACAGAGACTCTGTGTGCCGCACGAGCTCAGACATTCAGAGAGAAGCCAGGTGAAATGATTGACAGCATCGTTGTCTCCATGTCTGCCTGCTTGCCTGTCATGCCTGTCTGCATGACATCACTTCTCCTACTACCTGCTGTCTGTCTGTCTGTCCATCAGCAGTATGTGAGGACGTAATCAATCCAATCCTCTTGTCCATTTACAGGCTCTGCTCTGGAAAAGAAGGGAGGGAAGGAGTTCACTGAAGCGCTATTGGAGCTGAAGAAGAAAAACGGCCCTCTGGAGGTGGCTGGTGGTAAGTGCACTGAGCAGATAATGTCAGGTGGTTCCTACCAATTTGATATTTTACCTCTTCGTACAAAAAGCAGAGTTTAATCATTTCTGCCTGAGGAACCTGGAGGTTTTGCCAAGTTCAGGTTTGGACTGTTATTATTGAAGCGACCTGGATCAAACCAGGCTCTGCTGGCGTGACTTTAAATGAGATGTTACAAAAGTAGAAACGAGCTTCTCCTTTACTTTGGCTGCCAGTATTCAACAAGCAAATGTTATTGGTTATGCCCTTTTTTTTTAGGCCTACATCTTGATAAAGTATTTTCCCTAAATTAATCTAATAATGACATATGTTGTGCAGTGGACAGATTAGTGAGCCATGTCAGTTTTTGGCTTTTGACTGCCCTGTCGGTTACAAAAAGCTGGCTAAGATTAAGCAAATGGTAACTTCTATGATTTGGAAATTGTTTATGTAGCAAAACAGCTGCAGATGTAAAGTAAAAAAAAAAAAAAAAGAAGAAAAAACTTTATTGGTGACAAAAGATAGAATCCGTGTGATTTTTAAAATCTGTATGATTTTAAAATCAAAGGGTGAGGCACCTTCTAAGTGCTATCTAAGTGGTATGACTTTGCCTTTGATTCTGTAGAGAAGCAGCTCAAATATTATTATATAGAAAGGACGAGATGATGCAGACTCCCTGAAACTCTTCCTCAGCTATAAATGAATGAATGGATGAATCATTTATTAACAATAATTTATCTTGTCAGGTCATTGACATGACCCCTCCTTCATGGGATTATTCAGACGCATACATTCCAGCATGTTAACCCACCATCATCTAAAGCTGCATTCACGTGATCAGCTGTGAAACAGCTCTGCGCTGGCTGTGCCGTTGTTTTCCTATGCCGACTAGGCGGAAGCACGACGCTTGGCGATGTGCACCGCTCGAAATTGCCGCCAAACACTGCGCTCAAAGTTTTTTCAACTTTGACCTGGATTGCCGCTGACCTTTCAAAGCGCCACTAATGAGATGACAGCTGTATGAAGTTGCACAGGCGAGCAGGGGAGGTAACCATAGAAACAAAACTAAAACTAGCTGACTTCACCACAGGGCTCTGCGCCCTACCTCGTGGTGAGCGCCGAGAACATTTCCGATCATGTGAAGGCAGCTTAACAGCACAATACATAAATCAACCAAACATAAACCTCTCACAAATAACTCTCTGGGAGATATTCTATTTCTATTAATACTACAGTTAATTGTTTTCTAACGAGCTTCGAAGCTACTTTGACCAATGTTGTCTGTCGATTATTTTTATTTTTTTCTGATCAGAGACACTTTTCTGTCGTTCTGAGTACAAGGAGAGAAGAGACATTCAGAGTTCTGCCTAAAGACTCCTTCGCTTTGCTGCAACTGCTAATGTCCAGATCCACTTGAGAAAAGCGTAATGTAAACCCCAGATTACACCACAAAGAGTAACGCTGCAATCATCTCTCCTGTTATCATTCTGCTTTGGGAAACAGACCTTTGATGACTTTTCTTCAAAGTGCGTATTGATCTACTCGAGCACCACCCAGCTCCTACGACAGTGATGTCAGTGTGTCCCGTAAATCTCCCTTACACACACCAAATTAAACTGGGCTGGGTCCTTTTGGCCACTGCCTCCACTTTTCAACAAATGATGTCAGGACACTGCAGTAAGGATTATCCCTTTTGGCCATGATGAGACAGATTTCACACACTTTGACTAATTCATTCTTCTCTTAAAGGCCAAATTTTGGCAGAATTTCCATCATCTTTGAACTTTTTAGTGAAGCAGTGAATGCTTTGTTGTTATGCCTCTGCGGCGGCGACAGCCATGGCTGGAGGCATTATGTGTTTGGGTTGTCTGCATGTACGCACGCACTGTCGTACGATTCTCCTAAACGTGATAACTCAGGAACGCCTTGAGGGAACTTGGACTCAAGGATGAGTTTATTAGAATTTGGTGGTCAAAGTTCAAGGTCTCCTCACAACACATTTATGGCCATAACTCAAGAATTCATATGCTAATTCTGACAATTTCACTCAAATTTCTACCAGACATTTCTACCAGACATGGAGGATTGGTTGGCGGAGGCATACAAACGCGAGGCTGTAATTCTAGTTTTTTTTTGTAATGAAAATGATTAAATACTTATATTATTGGAATGTAACATGTGTATATGGCGACTTTAGTCTAAAACTACATGCATCAGCCTTCAGAGAGCCATATTGTTTGAGCCGTCAGATTATTTTATCTTTCAGTCCATTTGTCTCCATTTTCTCCATCTGTCTCTCTCATTATTCATCACTCACACTGACTTTTTAACACACTCCCCACCTTCACCACTGCTCTCTCTCGCACATTCAGCCAAGTTAGCTCAGCATCATAATCCCGCTCTCTGTGTGGAGCTCATAAATAGATTACCAGGTGACTGAACGCCGAGCCAGCAGAGCCTGTCAGGGATTCTGGTGATCTGGATCAGCCAACTGTCATCCCGACCAGGCCTGGTTTTGAACAGCCGTCAAACAAGTTCTTGAGGATGTATAAAATAGTAAAAATGATTTTGATCATCTGGATTTTGCAAGAAAATTTCCCTATTTCAAAACACAGCTGGTACCACTAAGTTATTCAAGTTAAAGACAGTGTTTAATGTTCTAAAAATAGGTAGAATTGAACTTATTTTGTAATGCATGGTTCATTCATTAGAGTGATCTGCTGCTCAGATAGTTAGAGTACTCAGTGCTGTTATTTTTGCTGCAGTGTTATCACTTGTGGTAAAGTGGCATTTGCCTAGGAGGCAAAATGAAACACTGAGTGATTCAAGCATGGAAATTTTAATAATTATTTTTTATAAAGTTGACGACAACTTGTTTACTGTATTACTTGGAAATTATTCACTTGTTTTAAGTGCTTGGTTACTCCGGAAAGCGCCACAGCAAAATTAATTCCTTGTGAAGTTTTGAAGTTTTGTTTTTTTTCACAGATTGTCTGTCTCACTACTGTCAGGATATAGTGACAATTCCAGCATATATGACAGAATATAAAAATAATTTTTTATAAAACATTACCAGTTGCAGCTTTAGGTCATTTTTAGAGCTAAAGTGATATTCCCAAATTACTACTTGTCTTTTGTGAGTGAGAGTAAATTCAATATCTTTTGATTTTGTACTATTGGTTGAACTAAACAGTCAATTTGGTGACATCAACTTGTGCTTTAGGTAACTGTCTGACATTTTTAACATTTGTTTTGGCATTTTGGAGACAAAATTATTAATCTAGAAAATAATCGGCAGATTAATCAGTAGGAAAATCCGACTGAGTTTTGGACTGAGAGCCAATTTAATTTAAGACTGTAATTTATAGACAATATAATAGTATAGAGAAGTGACACCTGGTGGGTCTTTTGCAGAAACAATTCTGTTGCACACAGGAAGTAATACGACTCATATTTCTGGCAGCAACATAACTTTTTTTTTTTTTTCTTCAGATGAAATAGAAAAAAAATTGGTTGTCTAAATTGACAAAAAAGAACGCCACTCACCGAAACTCAAACTACGTCAAGAGAAATGTTGCAGTACTGTCCGCATGATTGACAGGTGATCTCCAGATGTGCAGTTCACAAACACCACCACACACTGTTCCTTCTTCCCAAACCATAAAACAAGTTGAACTTTGCAGGCAGTCATGAAAACCATACTCATCATCCACACACTTTACCTCACGACCAAATCACACATGCAGTGTGACTGGCTCTCGCTCTGCTGTGTGAAGTCTCTCCATCCTCCCTGAATGCCATCTGGAAATGAGCTCGTCCTCAGCTTTGACTCCCGGCCAGTTACACGTTCGCTGTGGGCTAATAAAATCTGACTGGAGGCTTTCTTTTGGCTGAGTCCGCAGCTGCTGGTTTGACTTCTTCTTCTTCTTCTTTCCTTCTTCTCTCGTGTCTTCTCCTCTTCTCTCTATTTCCTCCTCTCTTATTCTCTTCCCTGTTCTTCCTCTTCTCCCTTTCTTTGCTCCTCTTCAGCTGTCTGGAGAAGTGATTTCTCCGGCCCACCTTGCTGTAATACCCTGGTCAAACCATTTTAAGCTCTTGGAGATTTGCTGCATCCATTTTCCACAAAGCAAAGTGTTCTTTTAGCATCTCAGACCTCCAGAGTTTTGACTTCTGACAAAACGGGTTAATGAAGCTGATTCTGACTGTAGACAATGGCGACGTGACGTGAGAAAATCCAGCGGCATGTCAGGTGAATAAGTTCGCTCACTGTCAGGCTGACTAATCTAAACCAGCACAAATTGAGAAAAATATGACGCAGTGTCTCAGAAAAAGTATGTTTTAAGGTACACTGATTTCACTGATTAATGCAGGTGGCAGCTGTGGGTGACTACATATATTGTTCTTACATTTAGTGTCATTATGCTTTCAATGTTGTGCATGTAAACATTTATTCAACAGCAAAAATAATTCTAGGGAGCACCACATTTCAGTTTTTGGCCTCACCGATGAATGTCACCCAATTTCTTGCCTCTTTTCCTGTATTCTATATTTAAGCTGTTAAACTAGCTTGGTGACAGTGGCATTTTGATGGCTGTTGTAAATTAGGGCTAATTAGATTCATTGATCTACATAAAAATCCACTTTGTTTTAAGCCAAAAATGCCAAACTCTCTGGCATTAGCTCTGGCTTTTTGATCCCTGCTGATTTGGTGCTTTTTTTTTCAGCTTTTTGTCATTGTAAAGTGGCTGTTGGCCAAACAAAACATGCAATTTGAAGAGATCACGTCGTACTACAGGAAATTGTGACATTTGTTTTGCAATTTTCTAACATTTTATAGACTAAATAATGATTGGTAAATCGAAAACATTTAGAGGAAGTACTTTTGTAATAAAAATAAAAAAATCATTCATCACAGCCCAAATTGAAGTCCTCATAGATCCTTAAAGTATTCTGGTTATTACGGAATGTGCAGACAAAACAACAGAGACATTTTATTTCCTCTAGGAATACTTGCCCTTATATCATCCTCTCTTCTCACCAAACATTTCTATGTGAAGTACGTTTCCTTTCTGCTCTCCCTCCATCATTATATATTCTCCTCTTCATTCCTTCAATCTTGCTTCTCTTCATCCCTCAGCTGTGTTGACCGCCGGCTTCGGTCTGCCCGCTAAGTACGTCATCCACTGTAACAGTCCAGGCTGGGGCTCCGACAAGTGTGAGGAGTTGCTGGACAAGACGGTGAAGAACTGCCTGGCTCTGGCGGATGAGAAGAAACTCAAGTCTGTGGCTTTCCCTTCCATTGGTAGCGGGAGGTAAGAAAACACTCGGAAAGAAACACCTGACATACGATGCGTCGCGCTTCTTATCGTGCACTGAATAATGCTTGTAAAAGCAAGATGCTGTTAGAAGATGTAATATTATCTTAAACTAACTGACACGTTGATGGGTTTCTTTCATTAACACCGTCAACTTGAGGGCACTTTCACTCTGGCTTTAGTTTAGTCAAAAACCGGAGGTGGTTTGCCAAAAAGTGTAGTTGCATAACACTTTTAACAAACCTGGTTCCAGACCAAGAAACTCAACCTGAGTTCACCCGAACAAGGTGGTCCATACACCAGCTGGAAGGAAAGCTTTGCATGTCTCCATAACATCCTAAGTGGCATACTCGCATCGTCAGCAGCATAATGTGCGTGCCCATGTGTCTCTGCCCGCTCGTACATTTCTCTCGGTCAGTTGCTCCACCACTTTGGTGCGGACTGAAATATCTCAACAACTCTCGGATGGATTGCCGTGAAATGTTGTACAGCCGCTCATGTTCCCATCAGCATGACCTGCAATGACTTTGGCGGTCCTGACTTCTAAAATTGCCATCATCAGGTCAAAAATGTCAATTTGTCCAATACTTAAGTTTTTGACTGATGATATTCCCATCAGCCTCAGCTGTGCGATGTGCTTTCTAACTCGCGAGTGTTAGCATGCTAACACGCTTAGCTTTAAAATTCTTCGTCTTGTTTTCTTATCACGCATTTTGTTAATCATCTTGCGACGCCTCACATTTACCTTGTGGACCCTTGTTGGGTCTGGACTCACAGGTTAGGTTTTCACACTCCTGAAAAACTTTGCATAAGGGCATAGGTTTTTTAGAAGTTATGAAAAAGGAAATGTTTTACATTCTGTCTACTTGAAATGTGAGCCTGGGCTGAAAGAAGTAAAGAAAAGTTAGTTGAAGGTTCTTTGAGTATTATACATTTTACCATTAGAGTGACTATGAAGAGAAGCTTTTTTTAGGCAATATATATAATACTATACAGTATAATAATACTAATAATCCAGTAAATAATTATGTCTGTATGTATGTTGACCTCTAACATGATGAATGTCACAGTTATGATCAAGTAAATGAAAAATGAAAAGTCTCCAGCATTGGAGTCGGGCCTGCCCCTCTTTGGTCGGTCGTTTTGGTCATTTTTTTTTTTTAAAGCTTTTTAATGCTAAATTACTTATTTCCAAGTAGCTTATGATAAACACAAGATTTAAAAGGGTGCTTTTGCACGAGGACAGCCCTACATTTGACCACGTGCGTGTTCTTTTCTTTGTCAGGAATGGCTTCCCGAAGCAGACAGCGGCCCAGCTGATCCTCAAGGCCATCTCCACCTACTTTGTGGCCACCATGTCTTCCACCATCAAGACCGTCTACTTTGTGCTGTTTGACAGCGAGAGCATCGGGATCTATGTGCAGGAAATGGCCAAGCTGGAGACGAGCTAAAAGAGTTTGGAGTATTCGCCTCTTTGCCCCCCCCCCCCCACACCCTGTTTTTTCCTTTAAGAAAATAGGAAGGTGTTTACCTGGTGATTTGTTTTATTATCAAGAGAAGAAGAAAAAGAAGAATCTTTTTAAAGGCCGGGAACTTGTTTTTGCATTAATTTTGTATTTTTCCTATATTGTTTTAAATTTCTTATTTACTTGTCACCTCTGGCATTTAAATGTAAAAGTGCACTGTTCATTCTGCGGTCTTTTAATACAAACAGTGCCCTACAAAACAGATTCAAGTGAAGAGACTCACGTTAAGATTGACTTCTCATGGTATATACGGTAAAAGATGTTATGAGAGATAGCTACAGTACACCTCAATTACCAGGCTTCCAGAGAAGTCTGATGAATACGGGTTAATGCATGTAATGGCAGTTAAGATAGTAAAAACAGCTATTCTCTTTTCCTTTTCATCCCAAAAACACAAAACACTTAATTAAGTGTATTTTTATTTTCTTGGTATCATTTCTCTGTTGATCATCTCCGTTGTTAACAGTACTGTATAATGAAAAGGTATCTTTGCTCTACTTTGGTCTTCAGGAGACTAATATAACAGAACTATGGAATGAGTTTTTGTGTTGTGTGTTGCAAATTCCTGTGTTTGCCTTTCTTTACACGGGCAAAAAGATTAGTTTCCTTGTGTGCTGCAGAGACCTTGAATTTCCAAAAATACCACTCAGTTGAATGAAAAAAAAAAAAAAAAAGTGAATTGACGCCTGTATATTGTAATAATCATCATGGTACCAGCGTCACTCATTTATACTGTAAACTGAATACATGTTGGTTGTCATTTACAGTAAAAATAAATCATTTTATGACATAACATGGTAGAATTGGAGGTTTTTGCAGGGCACGGATGGTTTGTATTGTGTGTTCCTATCAATGTTTATATATAGATGGAGTATTTGTGAAATGTTATAGTAAAATATAGGGCTGTAACATAGATTTTTATTTTCTATTTTAATTGATTGTAAAAGGCACAGGGGGTTTGGAAGAAGAAAAAAAAAAAACTAGTTAAAGAGTTGCTTTTTGTGTGTTTTTGTCTTTGTTAAGCCATAAAAACAAATGTACTCATTTTTGCTGGAAACAGAAGCTCTCTTTCTCTGCTGTTGCTTTTGCTTTGTTCTTTCATTCAGCCGCCACTAGATGGCTCCCTGTAATCGAGAATTGGATTTTTCATCTCAGCCATTTTCTGTGCAGCAGCAGGCCTCTTCACACAGACGCTGTTTGATTTGAGTTGGATTTGAATTGGGATTGACGGACATATATATGAGAAACCTGACTGCTCTGCTGCATTTGGACTTTTCAAAAGCCTAACTTTCTTATGAAAAAAAAAAAAAAAAGAAGTAAAACGCTTTCTAAAGAATTGCTACAATTGATGGTTCTACAAAAGGTCTGTACACACTCCGGTAATAAAATACCTTTAAACAAAAACATTATTTTCTTGCTCTTGATATGAGATCATTTTTTGTTCTTGCTGTCCTTGACGATTCTGCCGTGAACTGTAGGAAATTTAGCAAAGTGTGTGTGAGAGTGTTAAGTTTAATTGTAAGAGGAAAAAGAAAGTGTCCCCCATGGAAACAAGTGTGTGTGTGTGTGTGTGTGTGTGTATGTCCTTGAATGTGATAATAAATCCATCTCCACTGTATTAAAGAAAGCATCATTTGAGTGTTGCAGAACAAATGGCAGAAGGATGATATGCTACATTTATGTGATTTGAATGAGAGCCACTTTCAAAAGCCTCACGATTCCCACATCAACATCCAGCTCTACAAGCAAGTGAGTGTTTCTATACTTGTGAGGACCAAAGGGTCTCAGTGAGAGAAGAGGAAGATTATCAGTGTGAGGACAATTCTGAGGAGCTATCACAACTTAAGGATTGGTTAAAGTTGACCATTAAGCAGTGGCCTAAAAGAGCTTAACATGTTTCACACTATTGTCTTGGATGACTGCTGCTGAACTTTAAAACTTCCCCATAGATGACATTTCTGATACCAACCATTTTCTGGCCTTTCATCAGTTTTGCATACAACCTCCCGACAACTGATTCCATTTACAACGGCAGTAAGATGGAAAACAAGATGGAAATATGCAGCAATGAAACGGCAAAGATAGACATTTCTACACCATTCTGACGCTTTGGGAAAGTGATTCAAACTATAAAAAAGTGAAACAGTGGCAGTGGAGCTGCACAACTAGTTGTCTCCAGAAGTGAAACAACCTAATGCAGCATGGCAATTTCAAAACGACGCTGTAGGAGTTAGTGTTTGACATAGTAAGTCAGTCAGATCCCCTCTCAAGTACACAACATGCGTGAAAACATTACTACATAGCTGGTTGTAGGATTCCGTTTTTTTTTTCATTTCCTGCGTGTTACAGCAACCAGTGTTGTCTACTTACACACCCAGCAGACACGGATGCAACGTAAGCATATTTTGGAGTCGTGTTTCTGGCGACTCGGCAAATTCAAATATTCACTCTCCTATCAGCTCTGTTTTTGGTCTACACCAACTCCTTGGGGAAATATCTGTCTCATCAGGTGCTAAATACTCCACTGTTCCCCAGCTAGCTGCTAACGGTGTCTGTTAGCACCTATATGGTGATAAGTGGTGATTGCAGGTGTGCTTTTGGATCTCACTTCTTTCCTTGAAATGTTGCCACAGAAAAGTTCGTAATACTGCAAATGCAAGGGCTTCCATCAGTGGGCCATAGGACGCCATTGTATTCCCTCATTTGGGTGATAGATAATGACATAACAGACATTTATTTAAATGAAAGTCTTCGAGATTATTACTTCAATGTATGTGTAAATGTATAAATGTGACAGTTTAGGTCCGCACGCAGGCAGCGGTGAACCGACCTGGTACAGAGCCCAGGCCTCGGCCCCGTCCTGAGGCTGCATGCTGGCAGGGCATAAAGAAGCCCACAGAGTCAGATGGGGGTCAGTTTCCCAGCCATCCAGGGAGGCCGGGACCTGAGACCTCCTCTGAGGGCGCCCATCTGACGCCTAATCCCCAGGAAATACAGGCAGGTTTCACCCCCCTTCAACCCCTCCCCATCTCTTCCCATCCACCCCACCATCCATCCCTCCATCCCTCCCTGCTTCTCCTCGCAGGCAGAAAAGCCCTGTAAATTCAAAGCATCTGTACGGGCAAGGGCCAATCCGAGGGCCGCCTTTCCCAGAGCCCGCGCAGATGAAATTTTATTCTTTGCACGAAAAAATTACAGGGGGAGGGGGAGAAAAAACAGAAAATAAAGTAAAGCAAACAGTGGGGGAAGATCAAGGACGAGAAGAGATGAGGGGTAAGGAGCTGGTCATCAGAGATCTGCCCTGCTTTCCAGTGTGTTCATAAGAAGAAAGTAATATTATGTTCTTTATGACTGGAGCCTGATAACAACAACAGTGCTACTGACTTCGGACATTTACTCTTCCAGCGTTCGTGTTGCCATTCGGCTTGTTGTTGAGCACGAGACACGGTCGACAAGACCGATGTTCTTTTGAAACTTCATCACTTTCAGTATTTTAGAAAACTAGAATCAAAAAGTCATAGAGTCACCGTTAGGTGCAGTGACGTCATGGTGATACACAGCTGTGTGTGAGCATGTGCATGTTACTGCAAAGGCCTCTTTTTCTTTTTTGTTAAGCTTTAAGCTTTTTTTGGTTTTAAGCTGATAATTAACCAGGTTAAAGTGTCATTGAGAGAAACATCTGTTTTGCAAGAGTGATGTGGCCAAAAAGGTGGCATGAAAACAAGCAATGCAATACAAAAACAGGGAAACTGTAACAAAGTACGCAACAGAGCATAGAGATTATCCAGCTGTGTTCATACAGAGTCCTGGATTCTCCAGTTATTAAAAACAACACAATCAAGAAAGCTTCTTTTTTTTTTTTTTTTTCATCAAAGAGCAATCATTCCTGACAATTTCTGTTCAAATGCAAGCAAATTCCATAAAGTGTGTATTCATTTCCATTGTGTACCATTTTTGCAGTCACAAGTAATCTACACTACTACTACTTTACTACTGTTTTGAATTATCATGAAATGATGCGATACATAGGCCGACAGTCATTTTGGGATTTGGGATTTTGGCAATTAAACCAAAGAAAAGAAATCTTCTCTCACAGATATTAATATTTCTGTTTTCCTTCTTCCTAGTGCTGCTTCACCGCCATCCACCGTTAATTATTTTAATGTTTACCAGCTGTGTGTAACTCCTCATTTTGCTTTGTGCATTGCATTGTGTTGGATAATAGTGCAAATCAACAGAAAGTTAAAAAGTCAAGCAATATTTTGTGTGCATACTGAGTTTTCAACACACTACATAATCTGAACCTGGTTAGAATCAGTGTGTTGTGTGGAATTGGGAGACAGTTTATGTCTCCTTTAACCTCCACGTTGACCCCAGAGCGTCCCTGGAACTCACTTTGGGAAATGAGGACACCAAACGACTCCGTATGTTAGAATAAGTTAATAAGAACCTCCTAAACCCCTCTGCGGTGAAACTGGTTTTTAAGTCAAGCAGGAAATAAAGCCTCTGTGAAGTATATTTGTGAGCGTGGTTGGCGTTTTGTGCTCCTCAGTGATGGTTAAACAGTAGCCTTTGGTTGTTTTCGGTCAGAGCCGGGTTTCATGTGGTCGAGGACAGAGTCGCAACGAGAAACTTGATAATTTCCAAGAACTCAAGAGATGGATTTACACATGAGCAGCGAAATATTGGATGTGAACCCATGTGACTCAAATCAGTTATTTTGAGAAAATGTGGAATCTGTGCTCAAATTAGACCTGACTCAACTAGAATGAGTCATATATAAAATGGTTTAACCAAATGAAGACAATTTAGGTTGTGTCAATAGTTTAAACTGAGAAAAACTATAAACCCTAATGTTTCTCTGTCTTTCACTTTCCTCTTGTCCACAGCTGCCTGTCACCACGGCATCATGGGTAAATCTCAATCACTGCTAAAGCTACAGCACATGTCCTTGGATCTCCACAAGTTCATTCACACATGAGCAATTTCTATATTTGCTTTCTGACTTTGCTCTTCTCATTGGTTTTAAGTGGGCAGGGCTCCATTGGGAATAATGTAAATGTAATATTTTCTCTAAATAAAGAAAACCTTCTCTATGAATACATTCATAAATTGTCTTTTTAAAGCTGCTTTTATTGTTTATTATCCTTATCCATTTTTTTTTTTTTTTTTCTAATCTAACTTCTTTATGTAATGCGTCTATGTGTATCTACAGTGCAAATTAAATGTATTATTATCATTGCTATTATTAAGTTGACTTTGATTATTGCTTACTCAGTTATGAATATTGAATGTCATAGAGAAATACTTACAATTAGAAACCAAGTTGATTTAAATTATTTATTTTCACAATATGTGCACAAGGCAACTATACAACTCAGTTAGGGCTGAAAGAATATCGTCAAACAATGGTTAAGGTTAGGTAATTAAAACATATGGTTTAAGTTAGATAGGGAAGCATTGTGGTTATGTTTCATTTATTTTTGAAACATAAATTGTCGATCCATGAGAGGACACGATATTTTTGGTCTAAGTCAGATGCATTATATCAATTATATTACCAGACAAGAACGTAAATATTAGAGGATTTTACAAAACCCAGGCTCATGTTCATTGTGGCATTTCTTAAACTCTTCCTTTCTACAATATCTGCACATGACAACATCGATACGGTTATAGCAAAGAAACTACGGCTGGGATATAGTTAGTGTTACAACTTAATATTCGGTTATGGTTAGGAGAAGGGTTGGATGGAAAAGAGGTGAAAATGACTTTCCACCTCACTACATAAAGGACACACCACTTCCTGCACTGGCACTTACTGAACGTAGATCGAGAGGTGCGTTATTATTCAATATAATTCCAAGGGACGCGAAAAAGCCTCCCTCAGCCATCCAAAACCCTGACCTCAATTACTTTTTTTGCCACACTACATAAAGAGTACACTACTTCCTGCACTGGTACTGCTTGTTGGCACTGGATGTAAAGAATGTGCTGCAGAATCATCATGTGAATATGCTTTACTAGAGAGACTGGGCTGGCATTTCAACAGTGGCCAACCATGAGCCTGTGTCCCTTAATCCCATGATCCGCAACCATTAAACAAGGCTAAAGAAGGGATATCCAAATCTACCGAACACTGGGAGGGAGTGCCACCCGTCCCCACTGTGTCATCTTTAGTCCACAAGTCCTGACTGAACCTGAGAGTCTCTGTGCCTGCCTCAGAGTGTCACGAGATAAATTTGTCCTGACAAGGAAGGCAACTGCCTCTGACGCTCGCCTGCCACCTCGAAAGGGTTAAGTCGGATCCCGGGGCTGGCCACATCACACTGTTGGGCCATTTAGTGCAGGAAACCTGATAGTTTGGTTCCTTTTGATGGCCTGATTCCCAGGCTTAGGAGAATAAATTAAATGAAATCCCCGCCTAGGCCTCAGCTGCAGCGGCAGGGCATACTGATTTAGGATTTTCATCTGGGGAGCTTTTCCCTCCCTTCCTGTTCTCCGCCCCCCCCCCCCCCGCCCCCCCCCCCCCACCCCCCTTTCATTCACCCCTGCCCCACTGAGGAAAATGGTGAATATGGTTTAAAATATGGCTTTTGTGTGGCCATAATGAAGCCAAAGTACAGCTGTCAGTCACTGCGAGGCGTCGGAGAAGAAGAAGAGGGGTATAACGGCTGCTCCTGTGGAAAGGGAAAACGAGAGGATAGGGATGAAGATGTGTCACCCAGTGGATCAGGAGTCTGAGATCCAGAATATTCAATCTTGATCCTCAATGCCCTGTCGCAGTGTGAGGGGCTTTAGTTCAGCCACCAGTCTTATGGCCGAGGACCGATGACAAGCCTGTAATGTGTGTTTAGACTGCTGATCTGTGTGTCGACTGTGTCTCTGAGTGGCAGAGCTGTGTCGGGGTTTTAAGGGATGATGAAACAAGAATGCATCCCTGTTGTTAAGTACATGTTATAAAGCTGCACGATGCCGCTGCCGTAGCTCCACAAACAAGACTGGAACGGGCTGAGGAAGAATGTGAGTTCGGAGGAATTTAGATGCAGTAATGGGTTTAGTTAATATCTTACTTTACACAATGCTAGGCCGTTGTTTTAATAAGCAGAGTGAATCTTTGGCTGGCAGTTCGGTAATGCAGCTCTTCTTTGTGGTTAGAAGGGTGTATCAAAAACTGTTGCATAATTTGGCTTTCAGGAGGGGAATCTACAAAGTCCAAGCCAGACACGTTCCATTATGAATTTAAATGAGTCATCTCATGTCAATGTAATATCAGTCTGTGGATGGAAACGCAGAGCTGGATCGTTCTGTCTTTCTTTCTTTCTTTCATCTGTCACCAGCAGACAAACATGGCCTGTGTGCTGCTCCTGTGTGATACACGAGCAGCGGTGGGTGGTCGCTGCAACGTCTTCATCCACAGTTTAGTGAGCAGTCAAACTGGGACAGAATTTCATTACAGTGGAATAAAGCAAAACCAGTTTTGTCCACTGAGGCCATTGAGCCTTTGGGTTTTCGATAAAGTGCAAAGAATGCTGACCTTGTGTATCCAGTTTTAGTATCTTTCTGTTTTTCCTACAGTGTTCTTTATGGGAACCCTTTTATAACCATATAAAATGCTTTTAAAATATACTGAGTCCTTTAAAAGAAAACAAAGAGGGAATGATGTGAGTACATCTTTCATAAGGTTTGTTCAATATGTGAAAAGAGACTGGAAGCTTACTGAATCTGTCCACAAGCAGTTGATGCTGGATCGCTCGAAAAATAAACTTCCAGTCCATTTGATAACGATCTGAAGAGCGTAAACTTTAACACCAGCTTAAACATTAATACACAGTAAGCTTACTCTTGAGAGAAATAATCTTAACCTTTCAGTTTTAGCACTTGTTTGAGCAGGTTATACTAATGTCTGTCTTATTTAGATGTAATCCAGAGCTGTATTCACTAACCGAAAACCTTATAGAGGCAAGTTTTTTCATGTGGTAATGAACAAATGCTTTTTTCTTCACACCCAGCTGGTTTTGAAATTGTGGCAGGTTTTTAACACTCAAAGATTTTGCAACCAAAGACTTGAGTAACCGACTGTATTTTAACAAGACCAACAGTCTGACCAAAGTCCAATAACACCCTGAAATTCTAACATTACGGCTGGAACAACATACTGACGTTCATGCTATTTGTAGAGCCTTATTAGTATCAAGACCGAAGATGTTGAGTTTATACTGAGGGTGGCGCTACAGGAACAATTGTAGGGCTCATTCAAACGATAAAGGTCTACCTCTGTGGAGGCATAGGGCAAATGTCGTGGCAATCTCTTCATTATATGATTACATATCTTGTGTGCGAAGGCAGAGGGGTCACTAAAAACACGAGGGTTCATTCTCTGGATACCATGATAATGAGCAGCACATGTCATGGAAATCCTGACTTCAAAACCTAATGGAAAATATTATTATAAATTTAATAAATGTTTATTATTAAAAAAAGATAGAAATTTGACCTGATATTGGCTCTAGGGGAAGTACGATGGGGTGGCCAGAAACATGTGGAACACCCTGTGGAGACCATGAATATTATAAGGCTGGGGAATAACTCAATATTACCGCATATTGGGCCTCATACCACTCGTATGAATACATACTTTTTATGTCGTAAAGCCGACAACAAACAAAAAAAAAATATTAATCTTTTTTTGCATATTTTTGCTTACTTTACGTGTCGGGAGGCGGACTTTAATAACAAAAATTAACATCATATCATCACCATCATCAAATACGGTTTAAGAGTTTATGATTTTTATTGGCATATTTCGGCAAATGAATGACTGCTACATTTCGAGGTTACTCTTTATTTAAAATCTGTTGCTGACCTCCAGTGGTTTCACTTGTCAGCTTCCCGCTGTGATGTACAGGTGTACTCCAGGACGCTGTGACATCACCACTGAATGTGTTTACAGGTGCAACAAAGCACACGTTTCAATCTTAGGTGAAACTGGCTTGAAACGTTCAACCAGAGAGGGCAGCAAAACACTGCTTTCCAACCTGCTGTTAAATTACTCTTTAAAAAAAACAAAATGACTTATACATTTATTCATTTTATTGTGATTTTGAATATAGTTGCCATACCATGAATGTACATCGCTATCGGAACAATTTCTTATCGGTATAATGCCATTGATTCCAGTCATATAACCCAGGTCCGGGGGTGCACATTTTAATGAAAATGATTCCAGTAGTTGCTGAGATACAGTATATGGCTCTGTACCTGCCAATAATTAGCCAAAATAAGATGTTTTGGCTTACAGATTGGGTAAGAACTTCTCATGGGAACGGGACAACAGGTCAGGTAATGCATCACTGGACAGTTGTAAATTGCGTTTATTGGCCTTGCCAGGGTCTTAGGGTTAGACTGAGGTTATTCGAGGCTCCATCTCCAGACACACACATATTCACCCACGAGATATATATGCACACACAATATCTTTGTCGCTTCTCTCACACTCACACACACACACACACACACAGGCTCTATCTCTTTGTCTGCAGGGTTAATCTGTGGGCCAGATCAAAGGGTCAGGTCCGGGAGATAAACTCCGGCCCTGGAGGTTCCAGCCCTCCTCTCTCTGTATATCTGCAAATCATTAAGCTCAAGGTGATTCACGGCAGCTCACCGAGTAGCCCCAGAGGATTCTGGGTCAGATAGAGGAGGATTTGTCCGAGCCATTGCTGTCGACCCCGCTGCCACTCACGCTGACGTTACTCTGTCGCTGGGCTTTGAGCCTCAGCATGCTCTGAACCAGACATGAGAGCCACTCAAGACACCCCTAGAGATAAAAGACCCTTCACCCCTGACAGGATGGGATCTCGTTGAAAACACACCACGCAAATTATGCTCTCTGCCTGCTTTGTATGAGGGATCTCCAAGAAGGAATCCTTTTGAAAAGGCCAAATATTCAGCCGGGTTGAATGTCTGTAGGCTTTATTAGGCAGAATATTTTCAATGGGAAAGCAAAAGGCCGTGCTTGTTCCTGCTTGATTTGGAATACACTTCTAACAATGAAGACAGGGGCGGATGAATGGGTACATGTGTCATCGCTACTGACACGCTAAATGAAGGGTATCAAAGCATGAAAGTTTGGCATGGAGGGAGGGCCCGAGTGAGCAAGAGAAGAGAAGAAAGAGGCCGAAGGTGAAGCGTAGGAGAGATAAGAGCAGAAAGGAAAGTAAACGAGATTGAAGAAAAGGGAGTGAGCCACTGGAAAAGGGCAAATCTGAGAGGCACCATCAGCCTTTCAACAACATTTTTTAAAGTTTCCATTATTAGTGTTTTAAAAGAGGACCTCAGCGTCCTGGTTTCTTCATTACTGTGACACCTGTGTGGAAGGAGGAGGAGGGGGGGGGGGTCGGCCTCCGGCTAATTGGGATCCCAACCTTCTTCAGAGGACTGAGAGGGCTCGGTGCTTTGACACCTTTAGAAGGAGACAGGTGACGCCAAGGTGCCCCCCACCCAAGAAGAGCGGAACAGGGGAAAAAGAAGAAGGGTGGATGAGGGTGCACCTCAGGGCGGGCTTTAGCGCCGTGACTCAGGTTCACCTCTGCTTGCGTGAATGTTGCTTTACCTGTGTCTCAATATGTGTGTGTTTGTCTGTCTGTATTCATGCATATACATGTGGAAGCATGCACACCTTGAACACAGTGAGGTGAGTGTGTGTCCGACTGTGTGGCTCATTCCAGGTATTTAGCAGGGTGTGTAACAGGGTGTGACCACCACATTAAAACACTGACAACAATGACAAACTGTTTCAAAATGTCTTCAAGGTCAATTATATAACTCTTTCTAAATGTTGACACATCTATAAATAGTTTACGCAAGTTCGGGACACACCTGAGTACCAGTTGAAACTTACACGGACTGGACAAAAAGATTGTTTCCACCAACAAAATGTTTGTCTTACATACAGGAGAAGGAGCAGGACACTTACACATTAGTAAAGACACGAGACATCAAAACCCACAGAGCAACTAGTCAGTAGTGACGGGAGATCTGGCGGAGATAACCCCCGGGAAATCTTGTGAGAACGCTTTTTATGTTTTTGTACCAAAACAAACATGGATGGCAGCCAGCAGCTTGCACGGTTTATATGCAGTGACATTTGCACTCAAAAGGCCAAAACACAGTCACTGATTACTAAAGTAATACTGCGTTCCACAGCATAGCTGAGTTTCAGTTTGCTCTTAAACCCCCCAGACCCTCCCTCTGTCACACACACACACACACACACACACATTTCTGTACGCATGTATGTACACATGAAAGCAATCAAAGATGTATCCCAACATGCTAACGTCGTGTTATGTTACCGGTAACATATATAAGCTGCTAGCTGGCGAGTTTAAAACACAAGTGATGTCATCCAAATCAATTATTATCTTTATGAGAACGATTGGAAGCGACTGGATCTGAAGATCTGAGGCTTTACATATCATATCATTTTATCTGCCGACTGTCAACACCAAACCCAGACTGGATTAGACTCTGTCCAACTGGGTCCGATCTTTCGTCACGCACAAATTAAACTCAAAACTTGAAGATGTAATGTGTGTCCCCGCCTTTATTTTATACAAACGGTATGAAGTACACCAAACACAGTAATTAATGCTCAAAAGCAAATACAAACTAAATGTAATACATCCTAAATTATAATAAATCTTTTAGTTTACAAAAATGCCTTTTCATTTGGTATTTCATTTGAATAAACTTATAAAAATATTAGATCCAAATATGTAGAATTAATCTGAATATAGCAAAAAAGAAAATACTGCATATATAACAGTGAGCCATGGAACCTTTCCCAGAATAAGGTTCTTATACAATATATCTTTCGTATATTATATATTAAGTCTTCAATATGTTGTTATTAATAAGGTAATTCACAAGGGCCTTAAAGTATTACTTGATCTGAATGTGTTGACATGACAACATGAATCAAACCTATTACATAAACTGTGTTTGCTTTAATATTAAATTTCGTTCTAATAAGAAATGGATTCTTTTTACTATTTATTTAGTCCTGTTCCCACGCCTTGAAATCATGTTTATGACAGAAGACAGGCAATATTAAAAGGTTTACCAGAATATTGTCAAAAAGATGGAGACCATTTGCAGATTACATCTATGAGCATTTGGTTGGTATTAGGCTGGTGTTAGTTTCAAACGCTGGGTGTGACCCTAAATCCACTCAGGCCGCTTTGAGCCACGCAGCCCCACCGACGCCACCATCCTCAGCCAGCTGATTTCCTAAAACATCAGAGGCCAGGAGTCGGATGGCAACAGATGGGGAGAGATGGAGATAAACAGTGCCGAAGCTTTGCAGTTGCATTACCGGTCTCCCTGGCAACCATGTCAGCATCACAGAGATCCATTAGTGAAATGGCCGCGGTTATGATTAGCTAGATAACATGCTCATGTGATCTATTTAACACAAAATGAATCAAATGCACCAGTGATAAACAGATAACGTCCCCAAATCAGTCCAGAAATTAGGAAATTATAATTGTTGAATGCTTTACAATTAGTGATGCATTAATGTGTAAGCGCTAATTTCAAGTACTTTGTATACTGCCGGGTTTCTTAATCCATGCTAATACATAATATTTTATGAATTCATTTATGTTTTTTGTATTAATGAAAAAGTTTTAAAAATGTAGTGAAAGTGCAATATTGGCTTCCAAAATGTAGTGAAGGAGAAGTATAAATAGTAGTTCCATAGTAGTAAGTGGAAACAGTCAAAGTAAAATACACGTACTTTAAAATAACAGATACAGGATTTAATTAAATGTGCCTCGTTACATTCCACCACTGTGCCCAATTAAAGGAGATAAGAGAGCACAACAGCTCATAGAAATCATTGTGCTTCCTGGATTTAATTCATAGTTTCTATTTCAGGTACCTGCAGGACTCATGCAGATTATCATGTAGCTTTGTCATCTTGTTCTTGCATGGGTAAATTGTAGCCAAATATTAATCCCGTCTTGTAGTGTGGTTTAAAAACGAGCGGCAGTCTAGAATTTATTGGGGGATTATATTGTGTTGTTGAGAGATAAAACATTCAATGTTCCTCAGGGTAAATAGGAGTAAATGCTGTGTCCTGTTCCCCTCAACATGTAACCAGTTATTTTGTGGTTTGTGTGGCGGTGAAAATAATGAAATTAGCAGATGAGGTTTGGGATCCACTTAACAGCTGATACCATCAGAGTGGTTAACGCTGGAGGGTGAAAATCAGGGTGTGCACAAAGGTGATAATATTCCACCGGCGTTAAATATTGAAGTTTTCATCATAATATTGCGTCACAACCATCTTTGTAGGTAAACAACAGCTGTTTTAAAAGCAAACAACTGCTGGTGATCAAACGTGAATGTGATCATCACAGCCTGCGCTCACTGTTTACGGCCTCGCACCATGATGGAAAAAATACTATTGGCATGAAAGCAGCGCCGGATTTATTTCCACATGGACACAAAAGAGTCAACCAGAAATGTAATGGGCTTCATGTGGATCCAAAGCTGTTAAATCTGGCATTCACTTATTAATATCCCAAGTAATATCCTTGGCTGTAAGAGACACCAGCACACGTACTGATGGCAAAATGCAATTATGTGTAGACATGCTAGCTAACGAGATCATCCATCAGGTCAGGCTGTTCTCATTCACAGCTCCTTCTTTTATCGACAAAAAGTAATGCACTCATAATTCGTATACAACCCACATGATCATGAGCCAGGACGTGCATGTCTGCCTCTAAAGAAGTCAGGTGACGGAGTATAAAGAGTGACAAAGTTCGCGTAGGGAGGAGGTTGGGGTTTGTGAATTGATCAAAAAGCACAGGACCTTTCACCCAGAACACCGCTCTTTGTGTCTCGTGTGAAACCAACGGTGAACGTTGACTTATTTGAACTTATACGCACTCGACTAACATAATGTTCGTAGGCTACGTCGCTGCCTAAACTGTCTGCACTGCAGGGGCTTGCGCAGGCGCACTGATCCCTCGTGTTGCTGGACAATCGTAGACATTCGAACGCAAACAGAAAACTTCCGTAAAATATCATGGGAACCTTCGTAGGAGGTTACATTGATCAGTTAGCCACAGGTAGTAACTCTTTATTTTTAGCCCAGTGAAAATGACATGAAATACTATTTTCCAGTGATAATTTAATACTTGTTCACCTTACAGATGACTAGACGAGTTATTTTATTAAAAGACGAACTAATCAAGAGCTTGGTCAAGCAGCTGAATGATGATGCACGTAACACGCTTCATTGCGCATCGAATTGTCAGAATTGTCGGCCTGCATCACACGAGAACAACAAACCATATCCAAGACATCCGTGAGGATTTTCTCCACGGATCACTTGACTATAACACCAACGTATCACACAAAGACAAAAAAGCCTAAGCTTTACCCGACTCTGCCTCTTCCGGTGTGTAAAAATAAATCCAACCTTGTAGGGGAAAATAAGACTTTTACAATGCTAAACATCTCAGCCCGGCTTTGCCCTGATGCCAGATAAGTCATGAGCTGTCAGCTCATTGAGCCTCCGACATCCTGAGACGTGTCAGGCCTCACACAAACTGCCACAACGACGGACACCGGCAGGGAGGACGCTGGGATGGAGAGGAATACCCACCTCCTCAGGAAATATCATCCAGTGGTGTATTTGCGTTAATGAATATGTTTGCATTCTACTCCAAATAAATGACATTCTCTATCCAGTGTTATACAGTCTGTCATACCGTGCCATGTTTAGCAGCAACAGAGCAGGAGTTTTTCATACGTATAGAGGTGGAAGGTCACAAAGTACATTTACTTAAACCTGCATTCATTGATATTCTGGCCACTTGGGGGCAGCAGAAACAAACCTTTAACACAACACTGGTATATTATCACCTTGCAAATTTCTTAGCAGCTGCTTATTTACACAGGCAGAAGATACGGAGCAACATTAGCGTTGGTATCACTCGGTTTCGTTTTTCTGGCCAACTGATAAATGCTATATTTACTCTCCTTTTAGCTCCGTTTTGCTCCCCACTAGCTAAAGAGAATAATGTCTGTCTATCCAGCAGCTAAATGCTATTTTCCAACATTTCTTTCTGTCGTTTGGTGATTGGCAGGTACAGTAGTTTACGGTGGATTTATTTTTTAAGCTTTTTTTTGCTGAAAACAGCTGCCTGCTGCAGGGAACAGCACTGATAGGAGCAGTGAGAATGAACCATAACAGTTCATCAGTAAGAGTGTTCATCACATTACACAGTCATTTGATTAATTTTTAATATAAAAAGTATAAAAGTATATCTATCTAAGTGCCTCTACTTTAAGAGGTATTCATTTCACTTTTTACTTCACTAAAATTCTTTCTCACAGTTTCATATTTTTCATACCCAACATATAAAAAGCTCAAACAATATGATGCATTGCTGTTTATTAAACTACCCAATAGTATATAAAGTAGTTCAAATTAGCTCAACACTAAACATCTACATAAAGAAATATATACATTAATGCAGTAGTAATATTAATCCAAACACATCACATATAAGTAAAACACTGACAGGGACTATTTACTTTTGATACTTTAAGTACGTTTTGCTGCTAAAACTGACATAAAGTTACCTTTAAAGTACTTTTACTTGTAGAGAAGCATTGTCACAGTGTGGTCGTAGTACTTTTACTTCAAAATGATCTGAATACTTCTTCCACCACTGTCCCTATGACTCAAGCTCCAAAAACACTGAATCCTACAATTCCCATAATGTAACTCGATAGTGTCTGTGGTTCTTCTATGCCTGGTAAATGCCTACGTCTTTCAAACTCCATTCAAATTAGTGTTGTGAAAACAATCAATCATCAGCACCTCAAAAAATAATCACAACAACCCCTACGTCCCCCGTTCTTGATACGTACATGTGTCACACAGATATCTCAGCCCAGTCAGAGAGACATGCAGCAGAGTGAGGGAAGAAAACGCCCCCGAAGACAGATTATGTCTGAGAAAATCCACCCAGGAAGATGGACAGGTGGAGCCAACCCGGTGGTCTTCAGCTGGGATGGAGACTGAATCAAAAGCGGTCTGGGGGTGCGAATTGTGTTTCTGGATGCATATGTAAACATGTGCCTGAGTGTATATGCGTGTGTGTGTATCTTAACACAAGGTTGAGTCTGTATGTCTGTGTTGTGTCGTCTTTTCTTGTGCTTGCTCAGGCCACACATGTTCGTCTTTTTGTGTGTTTGGGGTGTCAGGGCCCTGATGCTTTAAGCCTTTTCCCTTTATATCTTCAGGAAGACAGAACCTGAGGGGCCCCCCCCACACACACACACACACACACACACAGTTCACAGAGTGTGTGTGCAGAGCTCAGACAGAAGGCCTGGGTGTCATCTATTCCTCCTGAGTTCAAAGTCCAGCAGAACAATGAGGCACAATTAGGAGCTTACAGAGGGGATCTGGGCCTTTCGCTGCCGGGTTAACAGATACTGACGGAGGAGCTCACGCAAAAAAATCTTTGCGTGTTTACCTCTGTCTTTCTATTAATGTCTTCTCTTTGAGTCTGTCTGTCTGTCCTCTGTCTGTATTCATCTGTCTCGTTCTGCTCCTACAAAAGAAAGGTGTTTAAAAAAGGAAATAATGTCAATTAAAGAAGACTTCATCAGAGTTAATGGGAATGTTGTAATTTGGCATAGTGTCAGGGATCATGAGAGTACCCCCCCCCACACACACACACACACTAATTCCCATTAAGATGATTGCTTGTAGGAATACTAGGTGGTCTAAGAGGAAATGGGTTAATTTGATGATTGAGAGTAGACATACAGTATATTTGCTGAAGGATGCATTACTGTAATAATGGAAAAAAGCAATGAGAAGCAGACCTGTACAGACCTATGAGAAACCTTGGTAAAAGTGCAAAAGTTACTTCCTCGTTTAGATGTCACAGCTATTACATAGGATAGTTACTTTTAGTAACTTTATTTAATCAGTTGTGTTAAGATGTCTTTTTCAAGACCCGTGGAGAACGGGACACGTGACAACAACAATTAACAACTACAGAGTCATACAAATCACTTTATAATGATTTCTTTGGTAAAAGCAAATTTTTTTTCAATGAATAAATCAACTGTTTAGTCTATAAAATGTCTTGAAAAAAATGAAAAAAGCTCACAACATATTCATAAAGTCCAAGGTGACGTCTTTGAGGCTTTTTTTTTTTTTTTTCTCTAAGAGTTAAAAAACACAAAATATTCATATATTATTATATTTATAGGAAAGGAGAAAAAAAAGAGAAAAACAGCAAATCCTCACATTTGAGAAGCTGGAACCAGTAACTATAACTATAATTTGGCATTATTATATTTGGTAAGATTCTTCATGATTAACTCACTGTCAATCAACTAATTGATTTCAGTAATAACTAGCTCACACATGTAAACCCACAGAACTACAACCGTACACTCAAACACAATCAAAGACACGCACATCTCTTCCCCCTCCACCCATTAAGCATATTGTCCATGGTGTCCCCTCTGTCTGCGTCCCACTCATTGTGTGCGTCCAGTGTAACTGGAGACCAGTCTAGACTGGCTGGCTACTGGCTCTAATCCTCAGAAACATGCAGCTGAATCAATCTGAAACCAGAGAGCTGCCTGCCGTCGCCCCTGTTAGCAGGCCGACAACACAAACACTCATTTATTAGACATACAAATATACAAATAACATACATTTACTAACAGACAGCCGCTCATATCGCTGCGCTAATGCTAGCCTGATGTACTGTTGGTATTAGTGCTTGTAGTTATATTAATACAGCCGTGGAAATAATGATTGTAGCAGAGGTGTAGTTGGTTTGAGCTGCACATGCTCACAATGACAATGCTAACAAACTGGCTTTTAAAAGGTTTACCCGAGTGCACCATCTTGGTTTAGCGTGTTAGGATGCTAACAAGTGTTAAACAGCACTAAACACATAGTACATTTGGCAGGTTATTGGTCATAAACCAAAGTATTTGACAATGTGTTGGACCTGAGGATGGCACTAGATGAAAAGCTATTACAATTCACCTTGAAGGGAACATGACTGTTGGAAGCAAATTTCACGGCAATTCATCAAAGAGTTGGCAAAACAATTAACTTAAAACCACAGAAGTGAAACTCAAGGTGCCGCCAACAGGAACAAGTCCGGGGATCATCAAAGTTATTGGCTTCATCCTCTGGGGACCATGCTGAAAAAAACAGTGGAGGACTTATGGCATTTAGTTTGTTATTACAGTATACATTATGTTTATATTACGCCAGATGGTTATACAGTGAAAGGTTACGCAAAATATCACTTCCACAACTTTCCCTGGGTTAGAAATCGATGAATTACAAATCTTTCACAGCTGTTTGTTGCTTTAGATGAAACCATGTGAAAGGCCTGACACTGACCATGTTTTTCTTTTATTCTCAACTTCAAAGTTGTCCAGTGTCTTCATGAGAAAGCATCTGAAACATAACCAGGGCAGAGAAATGTGTCACTGGGAAAATGATGCTGTAGTGGTGGAGGAATGAGTGGTGCCATGTCGAGCAGAGGGTACCATGTCAGCGACTTCTTACAATTGATTTTGCCACTTCAAAGCAGCAAGCACTTCGCACGCATCCATGAAACGCAATCAGTGCCGAGGAATGTGTCGTCGAGTAAAAAGAAAAAAGAAAAATCGAATTGATCGAAGGCTAAAAATGTTGATGAGCAGAAACATATGGCGAGGAGGCCACAGGTGACCAGAGAGAATGTCAGCGATGTCTAGACCTCAAGGAGCTTTTTTTCCTCACGGACCTCGGATCATCTTTACGTCCACGTGGTGGCTCATTCTACAGCATGACACTGAGGGATGATGGGAGGAGAGGAGGGCCGGAATAGAGCGGATGGTATGACAGTCAGACATGGTGAAATGACTACATCTCAGCCATGTAACATGTATGTCATTTGTCTTGAGGTTTTCTCTCTCAGCCTGTGTCTCTGAGAGTCTGTCTAAAGATGAATCTGTTACCGATCATTAGTCTGTAACCAAAGCCTCTGAGCCACGGACCTGCTGTCGCATTGAAAGAGAGGCTACTGTACGACAAGAACATTGATTCCTTTTCTACACAAAGAAGACCATATTTGTTTAGGTAAAGATTAGGAAATAATAATGATTTTGTAATAGAAATGATAAGACATGCCATCAAACCTTGAGGTTACTTGTCGCAGAATAAAAGACACGTTTTCACAGACTAATTAAAAATACCAGATGGAAGTTTGAACCCACAAAACACAATTCAGCTCTGGTGAAGGTCTCAAGGTTTCCAAAAGCATTACATATGTCAAACAGAATTACAGAGAAATCTATTTAAAAAATAAAGTACACAAACACAGAATTTTGCATTTCTTGCCAATAGGAATACAATAAAAAAAAAACATCATATTGGATTTCAATATTTCACTCAATGTCGGTGTAATATACTTGACCTTAGTGAGGGCTTGAGCCAACATAAATAATACTGTGCATAATGTTGTCAAATTAAGCTGGAAGAAAGTTTTGGACTAGTTGCACTATATGGAGCAATGTTTTTATGATTGGGTGCCTTTATTGTTTGCATGCATGCAAACGAGGACACACAGGCACTTGAGTAAACACACGGGCGACGCCGTACACATTCCTGCTGCTGATTTCACGCTATTTTAC
The DNA here is from genome assembly GCA_943593645.1 of Bovichtus variegatus. Lineage (NCBI taxonomy): Eukaryota > Metazoa > Chordata > Actinopteri > Perciformes > Bovichtidae > Bovichtus > Bovichtus variegatus. The sequence goes on from CALSCE010009376.1 coordinate 2,425,183, forward strand.
TGATTAACTGTGGCCGGCCGTAAACAGAATGGAAACAATGCAGGATTAAAATCTTTTTTTCCCCCAAAAAAATCAGACAAGCAAATGTTCTATGGATTTAAACACAACTTTGTTTGTGACCCTTTAAATGGAATGACTAAAGCAACGTTAACCAGCGCTTCCAAATCCAATCACACGTTGCGTATATGAATTGTGCGACGTGATGTTCCCTTCTCAGATTGTTTTAATCAAAAATTTTTCTGAATACCAAAAAAAACAAAGATTTTTAGAAGCCTTCAAGAGGTAAAACTGTTGAGTATGTCACAATAAAACACGAGAGAAAAGGAAAAAAGGCATAAAAGTAATAATTTCTGCAGCAAAATGATGTCGTTTCCCCTCCTCTTCCCTATCAACGTAATCATCTCCTGACCCCTCAGATTTGTCTGGCGACCACTTGGACAGTTTGAGGTTTTTACGCCGTACCTCTCTGTGCTCATGAAGACCAGAGGCCGGAAATAAATCAATAAACCACAAGTAATCCTGAGTCAAACAGATCGATCGGGATCAAGAAGAAGGCCTCGCGGTTAACCAGCGCACGCCGATGAGATGCAGACGCTCACGTTTGTGTTGGGGATTTGTTTATTTGTCACCAGGCGTAAGGTAAACAAGCGCTGTGGACAGACAGAGTTCTCGTGTTGCTACAAAACAGGCCTGTCTGGAGACCAAATCATAAATCAAATCAAAACGAAATCACGGACTGAGTGGATGAAGGCCGATGCGCTGAGCATTTTTAGCTCTGAAGCATTTCCAAATCGAAAACAATAAACAAACACACTGTCATTTTCTTTCTCTTTCCAATTTGTATTTATACATCTCGATGAATTGACGACCAGTGTTAAATGTTACTTTCGAACTGCTTAATTAGCTTTGAAAGTTCATGTTTGTTTCTGTATTTGTTTATTTTGCTCTTGTCGGTACCGCTCTGAGTCTCTGTTATACATTAACAAGTTTGTCTTCAACTGATGGTGCACATGTTCCCAAATAGACGTTAGAACATCTCTCCTTCTAGCTTTGCACAAAGCTATTCATCTCTTGCGTCTTGTGGCTGGTTTCCTGCTAACTTGAGACTAAAGAGCTGCTGCTGTAGAGCTGCGGCACTTCTCTGCAAACAGCGAGCTTATTTAAATCTATTTATGCAAATATTCTTCCAACTTGGACCATCTGTTGACCTTTGGGCTGCAGACGGACATGCGTCATCTCTGTGAGGACAGCAACAGGTTTGCGAGTTCGAAAGATCATTTCTTACATTATTTCAACATCGTCGCTCTTTTCCCGGGATTTCTTGTCATAATTTAAGTTTGACCTTAAACACAAAACTGTAGAAAATCAATAATTACCGTACCGTTATGTGGTAACATGTTCCAGCAGAACAAATGCAGGCACGAGCAAAAGTAGGGAAGGTGAACGGCAACGTGGACGTAAACAATAGAATATGTGAAATGTTCGAAAACAATCTGCCTTTCAAATGTTTCACGAGGACGTAAATGCGTTCAACGTGTTTCTCAAACCTCAAAGACACGCACGATGCGTTTCGGTGAGCGATACTGAATGTAAACGAACGTAACATGTTTACCAGAGAGTGCCTTTAAGTTTTCCATCTCTGTGACAATAACTCTCTAACCCTTTGAGTTACTCCAACATACAGCAGTGGAAATGGAGCTGGTTGTGGAGCCGTTCTCTCTCCGTCCACTGATCCAAAGACATCCATCTTAAACTCTCTGCAGTTCCCACCCAGCTGAGAGTGGCGAAAAACACCAACACGCTACACCCAATTTGACCTCCCTCCTCACAAAGAACACATCATAGCCTCAGAGGATTGAGCTGTGTTTACACTATGACACCCTCCCATTTCCCCCTCTCGTGTCAGCCAGCCATCCCCGCCTGTTTTAGCTGAGGACAGCTTGTTTTTCACTGAATATCCTTCGCCAGCAGCGTGTCTCCGTCTCTTTCTCTGAGCGCAGATGAAAGCTTCAGGTTCGACGTGTATATTTCACTGAGGGGGCGACCACTCAGAGCCGGTCAAGATAAAACAATACTGCCGCCCTCCCTACTCTCCTTCCTCCAGCCCTCCATCTATTTATCCTCTTATCATTCCCTCAAACCCTCCTGTCCTCCCTCGCCTTCTCAAGTCAGGTCAGTTCAACTCAATCAAATAGGGTTTATGGATGTACCTGAGCAATCGTGTCTAAGTATAGTAAATAATGAAAATAATCTATAATAATGTTTAAAGCTCTTTCCCTTTTTTCTCCTACTGCTGCTTCAGAAAAGAGTAAGATGTTGAAAACATTTGCAACTGGCTTAGCTAATTGTTTTTTAGGGTTCATATCCAGTCTTTATATTTCTTTATGTTAACTACATCTGGTAGCTTCAAAACTTTATAGTGGATACATTTACAGGCGGCGAGGCCATCAGCCCCACGTGGCTTTGAATTTGTGCCGTCCGCTTTGGGCGTATTGTTTGGACACTCAACATTGCGAGCGTGAGGCCATCAGCACAGAGCGTCCTCTCGAACCAAGCGCAACCAAGACACTACTTTAAAAGCGACTTTAAATAGTAGTGATAAATAAAACATTTTTTATACCATTTAATAAAATGTAAACCCGCCCCAGGTAGAAGCTTTGTAGCTTGTTTGATAGATTCAAATGTACCGATTTGAGCATGTGCATAGTGTTTGTTGTGGGCGTGTGTGTGTAGCTGCTGTGTGCATGCCATGGGGTGTTAGGGTAGGAATATGGCTGAATCTGCTGCTGCTGCTGCTGCAGAGAGACAGCGTGTGTGTGTGTGTGTGTGTGTGTGAGCGTGTGTGAGCCAAAGACACGTTTTAAGTGCTTCCAACAGGTGTCAGAAATCAGCTTCTAATGGCTGAAGGTGTTCCAGATCATCTGCAGGTTACACAAGAAGCAGCAGTGGACAGAACAGCAGCTGCTGCTGAGGAAAATCCTGACGCAGAGAGCGTCTCACAGCTGCTGCAGAAACAGATCGCAGAGGATTCAGTGAAGACACTACAGTCTGTCTTATATCATAACTATGAAAGCTCATAAATCTCTCTAGAAGACACACACACACACACGCACGCACACACAGCTTCCTCTGTCCCCGACCTATTACAGTTCAAACAGTTTGTCGAGTATCCCTGGTCCCACACACACATTTATATGTATACATGCAATCAGTAGGAAATGTTTACAGTATGCACACAGACACACACACTATATACAAACACATGCAATACAACACACAGTCCTCTGCATACATATGGAAAATGACACAAACACATACACACACACATACACACACGCACATACACTTACACACAATACACAGCAGAGGTCTGGGTCAAGTGCTGTATTTGAAGCAAACACTTCAGCTGAGAAGAACAGGCTGATAAGAGCTGAGTGAAGCTCAGTCGACTATATCTGTCGTGTGTGTGTGTGTGTGTGTGTGTGTGTGTGTGTGTGTGTGTGTGCAGTGCTCTGCAGGTTGGTGTTTGTATGTATTAATGAGCAGATACCTGATATCTCTGTGGCACAGCGCTGCTATAACACAACAAAGATCACAGTTTGGTAGCGATAAAAACAACTGCAGCACAAAATGGTGCGGTTTGCAGTCAGTGATGATCAAGTGTTACTGTGTGTTTGCAAGTTGGTTTGAAGGACATTACCTTATTAAGTAAAGTGTGTCCTTAGAAATCCAAAACTATATAACATTTGCAACATGATGTTGATCAATGTAAAAAGTTATTTTGTGGAAAATGAAGCTCATAGAGGATGTTATGGTAATCTATGGTTATGGCCTCTAATGATAAAACTATACAACAACAAATTAAACATTACATATACTCAAAAACCAAAATGGGATTCACAAAGTCGGCAGGATTCATCATCTGGGGACCGTGAATGTATGTAAAAAAAAAAAAAATCAATGGCATTACATTTAAAAACCCAAAAGTGTCCTCTCTATAGCCATGTAGCTAGCATAGCTAACAATAATACTAAATACACTAATACACTTCCAGATTTTCCTTTGGCAAATAAAAACTCAACATAATGAGACCTAAACCCACCCAAAGTAACCGGAGATCAGCCAAAGACCAACAGGAAGAAGGAGTGTGAGGGACCAAAGACAGAGAAAACTAGACTCAATGAATCCAAATCAGGGTCCCCCCTAATCACGCTCCAGATCCATCTTGTTGGGAAATTGCACTGTTTGTAATTAATGCTCAATTAAACTTGACATGGTCGCCCCAAATCCCCTGTAAGGTAACAGATTAGTCTGCACAGCTGGTCCACATTGGCTGTGCTGAGGCGGCCTCTAGAGTTACCTTGTTAAGGTACATTCCCTTCCTCAATGATAGGATTTATGAGATTTGTTTCATCCCTGTCAGCTGCTGATGGACCCACACAAAGAGAGGGGGGGTGAGAGAGTGAGAGGAAGGGTGAGAGAGAGAGAGAGAGAGAGGGGGGGGGGGG
>CALSCE010009376.1:2434690-2444780 GCA_943593645.1 Bovichtus variegatus
TTAAGACACTGGCAACTTCACCATTTGATTACACCGGGGTAATCTCACTCACACACACACACACACACACACACACACACACACACACACACACAGGAAGAAAGAATGTGAGGAATCCATCCATGCAGATGTATTCATCTGAGTGTGTATTAACTTCTTATTAACAACACATGCTCAGAGAAACTGATCTGTCTAATTTTCTGCCACAGCGATGAAATGCAGTGATGGAATTGGTGCAGTGATGCTGTGTGTGTGTGTGTGTGTGTGTGTGTGTGTGTGTGTCTATGTACAGTGTGTGTGTTATTTGGTTAACAGGGCTGAATGTGTGGGTCTGTTGAGCCTTTGTCCTCCCTGTCATGCTGTTTGCTGTGGCATTAGATGGGTAAACAGATGACACTTGTCTGTGTGCTCATTTGACCCTCAAGTTGATGAATATTGTCCATGCCCTTTATATATTCAACAACAATCTAAGCCACTGTATAATAAGGCATACCTTATGAGTTATAACTCACAGCTTCATTGGTGTTGGGTGATATGATGTATAACCATGAGAGGTTATTTGTAAACCATTCATATTAAAGTAGCTATGGCTATATTATCTCTGGGTGTATTAGGTCATTCAAATCAATTAGCAATTTTGTGGTAATTTTGGAGGATTAGCTTTTTTTTTTAATTGATGTAATTTCTTTAGTCCCTGACTTAACAATTTATGAGAATCATTTTTGGGTTGCCAGGTTGTAAATAATTGCTCTGGTTGGTGTTTCTTTCCTCTAGCGTGACACTTGCTTTCTCCCCGCTCTATCTGTATATTTAAAGAGCAACTCAACAACAAAGGAACTGTTTTTTTTTGCTAATCTCCAGTGTTTTTAAAATCTCCCCTTCCTTTAGTGATGTATAACTGTACTTCTCCATGACATCCCTGCTGGGTGTGGTTACAGGCGAGACGCAGAGGTCAGAGACGCAAAACAGACTTGACATTTTCGACCACAGAGGGCAGTGAAACACTGATATTAAACTTTGAGTTGAAGTACTCTTTAATTTAGTAATTCATCATGGCGATTTGACCTCCCTTCCGAAAAAGGCTGCAGAGCATTTCGACAAAAAATCCATTTATTACCAACTTAGTAACATTCACAACCTTACACTTGATGGCTTATTATATACAGAAATGTATGATCTTTGATTAATAATGACTTCCTTTCTCAGCTTCATTTCTTATTCAAAACTGATTTGACAAATATACACTTCCAAAAAAATGTAATGTGCTAAAGTAATAATAGGGGGGGAAATATAGATTTATACATTGAATCCACTTGACCCCAATGCTGAGCAAAAACCATCACTCTCTTGGAAGACCAGACACATTTGTGTACCTGTAAACGTAAAGGTTTTCCTTGTTTCCCCTCCCGATTCAAATGCTTATTACTACAGAACATGAAAACACATTTGTTTAACCACTGATGAAGCAATTAGTTACAACGTATAAACCTTTCTTTAACAATAACCTAAAATGGAGTTTAGAAAGGGTTTGGATTTCTAACTCTCTCCTCTCGTGTAGTTTTATACACATACCTGTGTGTGTCGTGTTTGTCAAGGGGTCTTGTTGACTCTTGGTGAATGGTTACCTCCTGCCGCTGAGTTGCGACAGGAACTGCATGAAGCTGTGTGCTTATCAGAGAGAAAGCCATCACGACAAACACCTCGGCTGTCGACTCCGAGGGGAATCCGTGGCGATCATTGCTGAAAGGCTGCGTTTGTGACCGGCGGAGAGGTTATACGTGCTGGTTATTGATCAATTTAATGACCTACATGTCAAGGAAGGAGGACTTAAATCATTAATAACTTGTGAAAAAAAAAAAGGGGGTTTCTATTGGGAGATGTGTGTTATTATCTGGTGTAGTTAGAGTGTGTGTTTGTGTGTGTCTCCCTGTTGGCGGATGATGATGTTTTCTATCGTCACAGCGCAGCGTGGGACCTGCTCTCTTGTTTGGACAGTGATGAAGTTCACTGTGTTTCCTTGTCATGAAAGATTCAACAAACCCTGCATTTTCTAAACCAACAACCCAGCACTCGTCCTGCAGAGACGACAGAGGATTAGACTCAACTGCTAAAAATGGAGAACATTTTTTTTTTTTGATGACAACGTATTATTTTTCCTACTATATCCATGCGGGCGTTTTTTGGCTGACAAATGACTTAAAATTGTTCATTAATTTTCTATTAATTAAGAAATTCATTGACTAACCTAAACAATACAATACATGGTGTTACATAATTGATTATCAGTCAATACAAGTTTGAAAACAGTTGATTATATTAGTGAAAGTAATGTGCCTTTGACCCTAATTGAACATTGAAAAAGATCAATTGGCTGACGTTGTGATATCTGTTTGGTGATACAGCCACATCCCTGCCAGCAGCTACTGTACACACATGTTAACAAATCTCTGAGGGGAAAGTTCACATTGTCTCAATATTTTTGCTGGTGCATCACAGCCTTTACAGGAAGGTCAGCGGTGGAAGTCGGGTCGAAGGATGCTGTCTGTCAGCTGGCCTGTTGCTCTTCCGCCCATATCCTCCCCAAGGTGTTAAAACAGAGCTGACATGGGTGACATGTTAGTATGACATGTGTGGCGTCAGGGGGAGACACCGCTCCGGGGCGTCCGTCTGAAAACTTAAAGAGCTGGAGTTATGTGTCATCGTTCTGACGGGACCGGCGTGTGTGTGTGTGTGTGTGTGTGTGTGTGTGTGTCAATACTGTGTAAAGTGTAAAAACTTTCTTTTTTGCATTTTTTTAAATGAGTATTTTTAGCCCTGAGGCAACTGTGTAAGACCTAAAGATCTGATCTGTGATCTGTGTGTTACTTACTCCTTTCCCTGTCTAAGAGATAATGTCACTGTGAGTTATGTTTTCTCTCGTCATTTCTAGTGGCTCAAAATTGCCAATGGGCTTTTAAAGGCCAGTGCGGATGATTTGAGAGGAGGGTTACCCACAGAGATGTTATGCTGATAAATCATTTTTATGCATTTTCACAATTTTATGTTAAAATCTCAGGTTAAATTCATTTTTAATCTTTCCACAAGTGGAACTGCAGAGAAGTTACTTAGTTTGGCCTGTAAGCATTCTAACATTTTATGATCAGCAGAAATCGCAATGTACAACTGAGTTTTATGGGAATGTCATTGGTTTTGCAGCTAAAGAATGGGAACATTTTAAATTTTGACCTGATGGTGGCGCTACATGGAAAGTAAAGGGATCACGAAAGGTATTAATTCAACCCGAGGAGGGCACGAAGAGGGCACGAGGAGCCACATTTCAGGGCAATCCATCTAATAGCTGTCAAGATATTTATTCAATGAAGCATTTTCCCAGTCGAATCATTGGTGAGAGAGTCACTGAAGTGTATTGCAGATTTGTGAATCACTCGTGAGGAAGGTGAGATGCCAAGCAGCTAATTAGCCAGTAGATCGTTATTTTCATTGGTAGATCAGATTTGTGTTAAAAGTTGAGCCTGAGCAAATTGTTCTTCTGATCTACCTGTTGAGAAATATATTTTGTTCACATTCAGAAACTATTATTTTGCTTAGAACACAGCAGTATATATATATATATATATATACGCCATATAATTAAAATGATGTAAGACATCAAACATCATAGATTATGCAAAATATTGAGTCCTGATTTGTAATGAGACTTACATCTGAACTCAGACTAATAAAAGCTGCAGGAGGAAACTTTACACAGCGTGAGGCAGGCCGAGCTGAAAAGTGTTGAACCAGCACCCAAAAAATCCTTTAATGTGACGTCAGAGAAGTGCACACACTAAGCTCACGATTACTCTGTGATGATGAAGTGGAACAGAGAGGAACACGCTCACATTTCAGGAGTCAATCGCATTTCAATCTGGATTCAATTCCTAAGGTCACTTAAAATCAGGGTCGCCAAGGTCACAAAAGGTCAATTTGTTAGAAATACAAAAACCAAACCAGTGTTTAATTTAGACAAATATAGAAATGTATAGAGTGTCAGTTAAGAGGAATTCTGCAATTACAAGCCCAAATTTGAATCATCTTTGCTTACATAAGAGTTTACGGCGGCCATGTTAAAATGACGCAGCGTGAGTAGAAGACGAGCGGTAGATGTTGTGCATCCCACCGCTGTCACTGTCTGAGAGGATGGATTCGTGAGTTACTGTTTTCCAAGAGGGCGGGAACATTGTCCTTATCTGATCTGCATGTTAACATGGAGGAAACAATCCACTGTGTAAACCAGGCGTGGAGCGCAGGACGAGAGGAAGTGTCAACTTGTGTGCAGAGCCGGCTTAAAAGTATTTGGTATTCACACTAAAAGGTTTTTTAGTAAAGATCAACTGCAGTGCTGATGTCGTGATTTGTGACTTCATTTCTATTCCTCTGAAAAACAAACAATATGTCTGTTATTTTCCAGTGTCATGTTCAAAACGTAACTTGTTCAGTTTCTCAACGTGTTAGAAACGTGCCGTTTGAAAGCTGATAAAACCCACTCGTTGCTGTAGCAGCCCCCTGCCTGACTCACATCTACCAAGCTGAAGACACTTAAAATTGGTGCCATTCGATAGTTTGATAGAAAAAAAATGCAGAATCAGGACCGATTGAGGGTAAAACGATGACAAAATCAACCATATAGATATGAACCTAATTAAAATAGAGCTGAACGAGAGCGGAAACTGGGCCATTCTCATTCCTCTCAATTGTTCCTTTGTTAAAGATGAGCAACTTGTTTGTGTTGCCGTTATAAAATTACACCAACCATAACAACTACATTTTGTTAAACTTTTCTCCAACTTTCTGCATGTCAATTTATGATCAATGTATTTATTTATCATTTATCAAGAATCGCAGTTGTACACTAATACATAACACTCAAGGCGACCCAAGATTCAACAACGCCTGTAGTAACAAGGGTAATAGTAATTTGTCACGTCCGGATTTGCCTCCATGACACAAGAGAGGCCGTGTCTTCAGGAGGAGGAGGGTGTGAAGGTTGGCCTCCTCCCTCCTCCTCCCTCGTTAGTTAGGAATTTGTTTATTCTCCGTCTAGAGCCGTGACCTGTAATGGACCACGAAGCCCTCTGGTCAACACGGGATTACCCAAGAGCCTTTCCTCAGGGCGAGGACCCTCTCACACACACACACACATACACAAACTTCACACTGGGCGATAGGCCGCCTAAGCTGCACTGATAACAACCATCACTAATGGCAATTAGCCCATTAGATCCTTGTTAATGCCCAATGACTTGGAGATAGTTTGGGTGAATGAATCTGGGAGGCTTTAGTTGACGTGGCCTATCTCTCTCTACCTCTTTGTCCTCTCTGTCTCTCTGGAGGAGATATGAATCCCTGCTCAAACAATAGCAAATGACCATTTCCTCATAGCTTGTCAGCAGTGATGTGGTTTTAGGAAGTTGGTTAATGAGTGCTTTGAAATTCAGGACATGCAAAAATTTAGGAAGGAAAAGGCCACAAGCAGAAAGAGGTGCCGACTCTGAAAATAAAATGAAGCAGCAGTTCCTTAAACAGTTTAAAAACCAGGCGCAGAAGTGGATACATTCAGTATTAAACAGGGATTAGGGCTAATTAGAAATTAGCAGAAACAGACTCCTGATTTATGCAACCACAGACTCTAGAAGACACTTAATTGAATAATTAGAGTGAATTAAATCAACCCAGCAGCACCATAGCAAGCTCTGACAGCCACTTGCCAACTCTTAATGCCAATTTCCAGTTTTAACAATCACCATTTAGCCATCAGCATACACAAACACTGACCGCGCTGCTGCTGAACACCAGGAGCCAGACTAGCTGAGTATCTAACCTAAGTACCTAAAGCTCAAGTGGTGATCTTTAAATTTTGTTGCCGAGTGCAGGGTCTCTGCACCTCGGGCTCCATTAGAGGACTTTGTGTTAATCCTGCAGGGATTCTGCCGTCCCCTCGCTGCCCCGGGCCTCTCTGTGGGAGATAGGACGGCTCAGGGATGGTATGAAGGCTTGGAGGGAAGCCCAAACACTGCTAAAATAACTCACCGGCCCTCTTTTTTTTTTTTTGCATCCCTTCTGTGAGCAAAGACAACACACACATACCTGTTTGATGAATGGGAGTTTCTGCACGGTTTACTCTGTAGCGAAAACGCCTTGCAGTGACTCATTCCGCACACAAAAAAAAGAAAAAACCAAGAAACAGCATGTAAATGTGGAACAGTTTGTGTTCCTTGCCAGAAATACATCAAAAATGTTCGCAGTTGGTTTAATGCATGCAGCTCTTTAAACACCAAGCTGCCAATTTTCTTTTATTTTTTATTTGTGCTGTAAAAATGTCTCCATAGACCTATTTTTTTTTCTGTGCAAACCAGCGTTGTTAGCAAAGAAATAGCTTTATGTTGTATTCATCCCCTTCAGGTGCTGTGTGTTTGGCCTGTGTGTGAGGCTTTCGTGTTGTTGTTTTCACTGTCAGCCAGCGTCTCTGCTCCTCCTTGGTCATGACTTTGACAGCTAACAGTACACCTCTGGATCAGGGCTGTTTCTTTAATTGCAGCCTACAGTAACGATACAGTTTGGTCCCAAATTGAGAGCTATAAACATTTAATTAATGTAACACTTTATGTTAAACCGAACCAAATCACCAAAGACTGCTTTCTTGCTGCTAAAGCTTACTGGGCTTTTAAAGGTTTATGTGATCGACCAACACATTACCTTTTCTTTTAAAGAGGCATTGCACAGATTCCACTACAACAACAAAGCAACGTGAAAGGGAAACTGCCTGGGTGTCATGTAAAAGAATACGCTTAATGAAGCTCATTTCACTTTCTGCTTTTTAACATGGAACTACGTTTCAGAAAAAAGTCCCTTTTCCCTCAATAACCTTCCGTGGTGGAAGAGGTACTCGTACATTTTACTTGAGTAAAAGTAACACAATTACTAGAAAATACTCAGTTACTGGTAAAAGTCCTACATTAAACATTTTTTACTTGAATAAAATTACAAAGAAATTACCAGGAAATTGTATCATCATAAGTAAAAGTACTTGTTATGTTATGTTTCTTTATCCAAGCAGGGAAAGTGCCCAGAGAAAATAAACCTTGCATAAAACAAGAGAGACATATTATATTATTATTTTTGTTATTATTATTATTAATGCATGTAAGCAGCATTTTGATTTTACAGCTGTTCAAGTTAGAGCTCTCATGAACCTTATGTATACAATTTAACATATGCATATATACATCATATTTTATGGGTTGATCATATGTTTTGTAAATAAAATCCTCATCTGTAAAGTAAACAGTAAGTAAACAGTAAGTAAATAAATGTAGTGAAATGAAAATGTAGAATGTGAAGTAGAACGACATGAAGACGTAAAGAACCTCAGAAGTGTACTAGAGTAACTCAGTTACTTTCCACCCCTGATAACATTATATATTATTTTTCAGGCCACTTTATCGAGACATCTTAGATCCCAGGCTTCATCTGAGCAGACGATGCTCTGAGTTCTGTCTGCATCGTCGCGTGGGAACATCTTCTGCGTTATGAAACAGGCATTACACAACAGCAAAGAGGTAATGTAGTCTGGTTTCAACTTTGTGACTCCAGAAAGAGCAACTGCGTGTATAGCAAGGTGGAGGAGGGGGGGGTTCGAACCCATCGGAGGACAACAGCTCAGAGACGGTAGGAAAATGACGGGTGATACGGTTGCACAAAGTCAACTTCTTAAAGGGAGTTTCCCCTTTTACAATGCAAGCTGGGTCTAAAACTAAGTGTAAACAAATGCAGATGAATAGGTGGTCTACCTTTCTGTTTGGAAGGGAAAGAGGAGTGGCGAGTGAAACGCAAGAGAAAAATGTTGTCTGACGTTTCTTTTTCTACCGTAGACAAAGTTTGCTGTCGTTTAATGCCAAGCGGCGGTGATGTATTGCCTAGAAGTAGTCGCGCTTTTGTCCAACGAAAAAAAAAGAAAAAACGTTGAGATCGCTCCAGTATTTAGCCGTTACAGTGACGATTGAAGTGAGCCGTTTTCAAACAGAAAGGGCTTAAGGGGAAAAATTAGTGGAGATAAAGGGCTAAGTGGCAGAAACACTCAGATGTTTAGGTGGGTTAAAGGTAGACTTCGGGCAGCGCACGTGACAGCTCCGCACGTCAATCCTCCTGCAGCAACAGATTTTCTTTTAGAGGAAATGCAGGTACATGAAACGGCGGCCTTACCATTCAGCCGTTTACAACACTTAAAGTCACGATCAACTTTCTTGTGTACACTCTACTGAAACGTAATGCTGAGGAGGGAAAAATTGGTTTTCAAACAAAGCCTACAGTGTCAGAGAGCAACCATGGGTGGCGCTCTGTTTATCGAAGGACTCGGCTGATGTCAAAAAGACAGATAGTTGCTCTTTGTCAACATGATTCTGCGTAATGACCCTCATTATTTATTTGGTTGCTGCCATGGCTACAGTTGAAGAGGCATGATGTATGGGGTTTCTCAGCGCTCTGGCAACGCCATTCTCTCTAATGACACTTCCAGTGTTTCACCAGGACTCTGTGCTGCATGAGAATTCTGGCATGAAACACACTAAGGCAACAATGGCTAAGCAGGGCTATGCGTGACTCTTTGAAGTGCTTTTCATCAGGAGATTATCGACAGGAGAAGGAAAAAATATGAAATGAACAAGAAGACAAAGAGTTACTGTTTTCTGTGTCTTGAAAAGGTTTAGTATGACTATAACAGTCAGAAGTGTGCTTATACACAAACTGGTCAACAACATGTGAATTTATTTAAGGCTGAGATCAGATAGATTTTTATAGCTTTAGATGGTTTAGTTTAATTATTAGTAACACTAAGAAAATGTTATGTATAGTGGGGATTCTTTCTAAACTGCTGCCAAATCGTAATTGGAAGCCAAAAACTGACAAAGCACATTCTTCTTTACATTTTGGGGATAATTAAAGAATAAAAAAATCAGCAACTGTTAAAACAGAGATTTCTAACACTATGTGCAGCTTTAACTTACATTAAAGCAAAGATGGAAAACGTCAAACCTCTTCAGAAAAGCAATTAAACGCCAGTTTCTATTTCACACTGCATCCAGAATAAACACAAAAGTAGAACATCCCTGAGTCATTGACATCATATGCAGCTGGTAGTAAGGGTTCAAAGGTCAAAGCCTCAGTGCCCTGGTCTTAGTCCATGTTGTAATATCTCTATGCAGGTATTCTGGTGTCAGGTCAGACGTGACGCACTGTGTGCTGCTTCATCACTGCGCTGCGAGGCAGAGACGTTCGTTTGACCAGAAAACTCTGGTCTGAAGCGCAGAGTGCGCTTTGATGTGGGCCTAATATGGCTTGTAAAAAGGGGGATCCTGCACTTTAAAGTGTTGCCTGATGCTGTCCAGACACAAGTGTGTGTGTGTGTGTGTGTGTGTGTGTGTGTGTGTGTGTGCGCGTGTGCGTGTGTGTGTGTGTGTGTGCGCATTACTTGGGCTGTAGTAGGTCTGTGTCTGTCATCCTAGAGTTATAAAAAGTGATGTAAACATTGAGAGAGGCCTGGAGAGAGAGAGACAGAGAGATAGAGAGACAGAGAGAGAGAGAGATAGAGAGAGAGAGACAGAGACAGAGAGAGAGAGAGAGAGACAGAGAGAGAGAGAGAGAGAGAGAGAGAGAGAGAGAGAGAGAGAGAGAGAGAGAGAGAGAGAGAGAGAGAGAGAGAGAGAGAGAGAGAGAGACAGAGAAAGACAGAGAGAGAGACAGAGATAGACAGAGACAAAGAGAGAGACAGAGAGAGAGAGAGAGAGAGAGAGAGAGAGAGAGAGATAGACAGAGACAGAGAAAGACAGAGAGAGACAGAGAGATAGAGACAGAGAGAGACAGAGATAGACAGAGACAAAGAGAGAGACAGAGGGAGAGAGAGAGAGACACAGAGAGACAGAGAGAGACAGAGACAGAGAGAGAGAGAGACAGAGAAAAAGAGAGAGAGACAGAGAGAGAGAGAGAGAGACAGAGACAAAGAGAGAGAGACAGAGAGAGAGACACAGAGAGACAGAGAGAGAGACAGAGACAGAGA
>CALSCE010009376.1:2444880-2455792 GCA_943593645.1 Bovichtus variegatus
GAGAGACGGAGAGAGAGAGAGAGAGAGACAGAGAGAGAGAGAGAGACGGAGACAGAGAGAGAGACAGAGACAGAGAGAGGGAGAAACAGAGAGAGACAGAGAGAGAGGTTTAAATAAAATATGCTGTCATAGAGCAGAACATTAATTGTTTTGAGCATCTTCACATTTTTTGTTTTTATTTATTGAAACTTTTACATAAAGCAACCTACATAATTTGAACCAATTTACAAAAGTTAGCGCAAATTTCAACCGGATTTCCAGAAAATCGGCAAAAGAAAATGCGAATGAATGTACGTTTCCATCCACCATTGTAACTTAAACTGAAGAAGAGGGTGCAACAACATGACGTAATTAGAAGACCGCCAGTGAGCCAATAAGTGAAAGGGGTATATAGTGTATATATGAATATAGCTGTTATGTTATTTTATTTGTATTTTTGTCTCGCTTTTTATCCTGTTTCATTTTTATTTATCACTCAAACACTTTTTTTCCTTCACTTCTTTGACTCTTGGGCTGCTGCAACAGATGAATTCCCCCAGTGAGGGATCAATAAAGTTCTTATCTTATCTTAGAAAACATGATGGTTTTTGCGACATTTGCACATTTTTTCGGGGAATTCCAGACGTTTCCACATTTTCTTTGTGTGCAAAGTGAAAAAGGTGGAAACTCTTTTTTTTTCTCTGAGTATCTTCTGCACGGTACAGTGTCTTGTCAACATTAAATAAAAAAAAGATAATGTTTTAAAGGATATTTCTGGTTTGTTAACACTTGGATCAAATTTTTGGTTATCATTCCTATCGGCAATTACAGAATTACACCCCCCACGTTAATTGCTGAGATCTGAAATCGTGGCAACATCACTAAACAGCAGTGAGATGCAGCAAGAAGCAGAAGCAGACGGGTTGTTAACAAACTCATTTGGAAGCTAAAACAAAGACGAACAGTTTACAGAGTAACTTCCTACTCCAGCTTTGACTTATACTGTACGTACTATACTTTTCTGTTTTTCTGTTCACTTAGGGATTATTAACTATTCTGCCACCGGATATTGACGTGTTTAAACCTTCACTTCAAAAGAGGAAAAAAAAGGAAAACAAACAAAAGGAAATGTGGACAGTTTGTTTACAATAACTGCAATAAGGCAACGTGAAGGGCCTTGCATAAAAGAATCCTACACATGGCACTTGACATATTCTACACAAGTAAACATTACAATCTAAAAAGGTCAACAACTGTCTTGATATATGATGGTCTAAAAGGACTTCTTAATGCCAGAATCAAGCACTGTTTTTTGCTATTTTACAGCTCAAACACGAGTTAAATACACCAGGGGATCCTTTCTCTGTGTAATCAGCTCAAACAAAGATAAAGAGCAGTTACGACAGACATAAAAAGCCAAAAGACTTTTAGATAACACATTAAAATGGGAGTAACTGCGTCTCCGCTCCATGTCTTCACAGCCGGTATGTATAAAAGAGATAAGACTTCAGTATATCATGGCATGAGGTGACAATTATTCATAACAATTTAGAAATTAAACAGAGGATGAAATACTTTTAGCTCGCAAAAGTGTTAAAAACTCAACGTGAAGGAAAAAGAGGAGAATACAAACACATGCTTTTAGGCAGATTTTCTGCAGGCGGGACATGGGAGTTGGTGTTTTTGGCAGGGTGTGGTGAATAGGAGCCGGGGGCTGGAGTGTATAGATCATGGTGTTAGTGAGGAGGAGGTCAGGGCCAGTGCATCTAACTCTTCTACTGATTGTTATGAAGGGCCATGTGTCAGCATCCATCTGACCACTTTATAACTCTTGGCCGTTCCCTGCGCCTCTCCTGCAAAAGAAGGCCCTAATGCATTCTCTTTGACCCTGCCGGTGTAAATCAAATATCTGGCCTCAGATCTTGTTGAGCTGCACGGTGCAGAGTGTGTGTGTGTGTGCGTGAGAGAGAGTGAGAGAGAGAGAGAGAGAGAGAGAGAGACGTAAACACAACACGAAGAGAATGAAAGAATAAATGTAATAAAGTATTTCGTATTACTGTCCACCTGATGAATGCAAGTCCAATATTCACTCTTTTAGCTCTGTTTTTGGTCTCCACCAACTCCTGATGGAAATATCTGTTTCTTTAGCTGCTAAATGCTCCACTTGTTCACCAGCTAGTCGCTGACTTCGTCTGTCTGCTGTTTGGTGCTGAGCAAGTCGTTTTTTTTGCAGAGCTTAGGGTGAAAAACTACGCCATGAGGGCAGTGAGGGTGAACCAGAAAACAGACCAGAAAACCAAAACAATGAGCTGAAAGACACTCAAATGCTCCGTAGAGCTATGGAAACCTGCAGTATTGGGTGATTATTCTCTCCGGCTTTCTCGCTTTGAGCGATCCCTTTCACATTTCACATTACATTTAGCCCTTTCAGCCATTGTTAATAATATTGGTTATAGCCACTTTAAAGCTTTACCGCAGACATCTATTTCCCACCTCGTGTGTCAGATGTAAAGAGTTCAGGAAAGGCGCACGTCCCCCACCTTTAATTTGGTGCCTCTGACTATAATTGAACCCAGGATTGGCATGAGCAGTGAAGCCACAACATTCAAGAGCGGCACTTTGAGAAACTCCAACTTCACCAACCAGTGATATTGAAATAGAAGAGCCCACTATCTGATTGACATATGACGTCCTTGTCTGGCAAGTGCAGAAACATGGTAAGAAAACCCTGTAGCAAAAAATGACTGCTGGTAGGAGGAGTTTTTTAAGTGGGAATTTGTTGAGTCGAAATGCTACAAAACACCAATATTCACAAATGTACCGTACAGCCATATTAACATATACAGCTCAGAGGATTTGACCATAAGTTGCTGATAGTTAGTCGAAGAGAAAAAGAAAGCTGCTACCTGAAATTTGACTAAACAGTGGAAGCAGATGGTTTTATCCCAAAAGAGACTATTTAAGGACTCTGAAACGCTGTTCCCACTTTGGCATTAATCATGACCTATAATAAACCAGCATGTTTGGATGTAGAGACTCGGATATCTTGTTGTACTACTGGTCTGTAAGTTTGGGTGTGTCTTACAATAACTCACAGTAGATTTATACACTCCTGGACAAACATGTCGTGCACACAAAGCCCTCCTACTGAAACATACATCATGCAGGATTTACTTACTAAAACAGGAAAGTGGCAGTGAACCCATCACAACAACAACACTGATATGAAAGCGGATAAACATATTACAAAATAATAATAATAATAATAATAATAGAAAAAACAACCTCCTGTGTGGATGGTTTCCATATCATTATGTCTGTGGTTTCCAGAGACTCTGCTCTCAGCATTCCCAACATTCCCATGTAGCTCTTGACCCCTGACAGCCTTAAATTATTAACGTTCCCATATGGGCTTAAACCCCCTGATCACTGCTCGCAGCTAAATTTTTCATGTGTTTTTCATATTACCAAAAGAATTGACACAGGAGATAAGTATCTTATTTATAATTCGGGGCCTGTGTGTTTTTGTGTTTTCGCCGTGTGTGTCTTTCCTGTTTATCCGTCGTGAAAATATCACCATCATGTAGTCAAGTTTGAATTTTTTTGGAAGCCTGCAGCCAAAATACGTCTTCCGTGCAGTGCCGGTTTCTGAGTGAGAGCCCCGGCCCAACAGGGGGCAGTAGTTTGTCTCTTTCTGCTGTAAATTCACTGACTGGACTCTGCAGTTGCTTTTGTATCCAGCACCACTGACAGCACACAGGGCCAACTGCACAATGGGTTATGAATGAGCTCCCATTAATCACAATTAATCAGTGGGCCAAACCTATTAACTGTCAGGCGAGAGACGAGTTTGTCTTCGAAAGAATGACGGACTGCTCGGCTGCTCAAATACATCACACGGCTTCAGGTAGTCGAGGAAAGGTATTCACTTTATCAAACAGTATTTGTAGTTTCTTCACGGATTAGATGTTTTGAAACAAAACTTGCTTTGTGATTCAGTTGAATTTGGAATTCCAGCTCATATCTGAGCCCAAATCTCAGTGATAGAAAGTACATTTACTCGTGTACTTTACCTCCAGTGACGAGCTACTTGATTATTTCCATTGTACTCTCAACTCCACTGTATTTTATAAGGACACATTGTACTTTTTACTCCACTACATTTATTTCACAGCCATAGATACAAATTATTTTACAGTTTTAAGTTGTCATCTTAAAATATTCTTATAGTACAGTATATATAATAGTTAAAATTACTATGAACTCCAGCTACAACATAAAAACGCTGCTTACTTAATGCATCAATAATAATAATTTTATTATTAATAATAATAATAATAATAATAATGTAATATTTCAATAAAATAATACTCTGAAAGGGGTAATCCTGCAGAATGAGTTTATTTTTTTACATTTTAGTAGATTTTGCTGGTAATCAAGTATCATTTTTAATGCTGTGTTATTATTTGTAAAGGCTTATTTGGACATTGTGGTAAATATTTAGGACTTTAACTTGAGCAAATGTTCTGAAAACCTCTTCCACTGTTGACTAATTCCGTTTTATTTATACTCTAGGTGTCCTACGTGTTGTAAAGACGTGTGTACACCGCTACCAGCGCACGTCTGATTGTTCTTTAACACAAATATTGTTGAAATATGTGATGCAGTATAACATGATCTCAGTCAACAGGCTGCTGATAACAGTTTAAAAGGGGAAGTCGAATGTAAACATCTCAGTCAAGTTTAAAAGGACGTCTGTAACATGTCTGAGTGACCAAAACCCTCAAAGTCTTCCTCAAACAGAAGTAAACCTTTCTTTTTTCTTTTCTTTTCTCCTCACTTTTTCTCCCCCTCCATAACAAACACCACATAATGATTTTGGGTATCTGGTAGATCAAGCGAGGTTTTGCCGGCAGCTGTGTGGTGGTTGCGGGGCTGCCAAACCAAACAGAGGGGGGCTCCTGGAGTCACCTCTGCCCAAACATACACCTAATCCTCCCAGCACCGGCCTGATCGCAACTCTTGAACGCACAAGACAGTTTCAAAATAAAGGGTGGGTGGGGGGGGGGGGACAAAGGTCAAATCTACAGAGGGATTTAAGGCCTTATCATTATCACGGAACAGCAGAGCTGAGCTGCAGCCATGAGAAAGTGCCTCTGTGTCTACCAGAGGACAGGAGGCCTCTGCATGACTAACAGCAGGCAGATAGAGACACAGTAGACATCCAATTCTTCACTGATTCAAGTGTTTTCGGAGCTGCAGGGGGATATCCCTCAATAGAGAAAATCACCCTTAAAGGCCCAATCCGTCATTTTTTATCCGTATAAATCACAGGTATATTTGCGTACACTCTGCATGTCCTAAAGAGTGACATTTCAACAAAGGAAATGTCGTCATAATTTACAAAACATAGGCCTGCTGTATTTACACATAGTGCTGCTGTAAAAAAAAAAAAACTCGAACTGCATCCAAAACAATAATTACTTATTATTAACTGTTAATTGTAGGTGTCGCTTACAGACAAAAAACAATTGTTAAAATTTATGTTTTTTTTTTTTTTTTTAAATGTGGCATTTTTCTCATGCAAAGTGTCCGAAAAACAACATGTGCATAAATGTGAATTACTAAATTCATAAAATTGTTGTTTTCCAGTGTGATTTCTTACAAATTACGTGCGTTTGTATCATGTGAATTTATAATAATAGAAATATAATACTATACAAAAATGTGTGAATGGTGTTCAACAACATGTCAAATGTGTTTGTGCGCTTTTTTTTTTTTTTTGCAGTGTTTATCTTTTGTTTTTTATTAAGTTCATGGATTGCTCCTTTAAGTAAATATATAAGGAAAAATATGATGCAAGATTCCTGAAAATCATTTTTGCTTTGCTTCTTAAAGGTGGATACATGTTGCTTTTATATCATTTTAATTGTATACAATGTGTGTTTGGGGGTCAATAATGATACTCAGATACTAGTTTTAATGCCTTCTAGTCCTGCATAAAAACATTGCACAATTCACATAAATCTCAATTGTGTTGTATTGTCCTTTTTAAAAATATTTTTTGACAGTAAGTGCAACATGTGTCCCATACTTCCCGTACACAAGATATTTACTTATTTCTCACAACAGCTGACTTTTAAACTGTGAGAGAAAACTCCATATGGGCGGATGAAAGGGAAAACTTGTCTTCGAAGTGTAATGCAAATAATAACTGATAAAAGCAGTAAAATTCGAAAAGATTGTAAAATATTGTCAAATCACATGTACTATCAGCATTCAGCATTAAGGCTATAAGAATCTGACTGATGTTTTTAAACATTTTAAAGTCAAAAGTGACTCAATTACAAAGTTTTTTGTGTTTCCTCGTTGGATATTAATTATTGTTGGGATAGACCACCATGGGACATTAAAAAAAGCTGAATAATTATATTATAATATATGCGGGGAAGTTCAAATCTAATAGTCGGTTTTACACACTGATCCTCTGTAGTTGAACATGATCCATCACTGTGACAAGTGGATATCTGATATTTAGTCAAAACAAATATGTCAAACCCTGAAGGAGACAACACATTCACACGCTCATGTTCTTTTGTGTGTGTGTGTGTGTGTGTGTGTGTGTGTGTGTGTTTCATGTTATCAACGATACTCATGCATGAAGAGCACTTGAGGCCTGATGAAAAGCACTTGCACAGGCCATTGACGACTGGATGAGAGAGATCCCTGCAGCCGTATCAGGTATAATCAAGTCAGGGTGGCTCAAACGCTGGCTCTGGGTCCAGAAGACGGACACCAAGCTGCTGAAGGACGAGCGTGTGGGAGGAATATGGGAAATGTGCCTTTAGGTTTTTGTTTTTAAGAGAGCAAGTTTTGTCAACAAGGTCTGTTTTTTTGGCTTTGATAGAGTTAGATATTTGTAGTCATAACTGGAGTTTTAGTGCTTATTATTGAAGGATTTCTGTGTTTCATTTTGGGTGGCAACAAAACGTCTAAGAAACAATGTATAGACCATCACAGGACTCTTAGAACTCACTGAAAACTAGAGTAACTTGTTTATTTTTGAGGCAGACTGACTCACCAGGACTTGCACAGGCCCTTGAGTGCTGGATGAGCTGTACTCAGGCGGCGGGGGTTCAAACTCTGGCACTGAACCCAAAGAAGAGACTTCCAGCTCACATACGTTGAAGAAATATGACTCAGGAGAAATGTGTTGTTTTCTTTTTGATGACTGAAACTTTGTTTACGAGCCCATCTCTGTCTCAGCGTACTTAAATTCAAGCATTACTGGCCTAAATGGTTGATTTTTTTTTTTGTACGTGTTTTGTTACATTACAAGCCAGTGAGTACTTAGTATTGACCTTTTAAGAGATTAAAAAATTCAAGTAGTTCAATTGCAGACTGGAAAACAAAAAGAGCATTGTGTTGCTGTAGATTGAGACGACTGCATTTAAAAGAAATACATTCTGCGGCATCAATCAGATCTTATTTTGCTTCTTGATGACAGTGAAATCCCAAACTGCTCCATTACAGTGAAGCTGCTGCAAAACCTTTACTCCAACAAGTCAAGGAATTTGATTAAAATTGTCTGGTTTTGTGATGGAGTCGGGCTCAACTGACCACAGCGATGTTAAATCAAAACCTATTGACATGCTATCAATTTTGTTTTTTTATGAAATGTATGGCAGGGCCAGTGCTAATTCTGCTGGGCTTTAGCCTCACCATGAGCAGTTAGCAGCCGGTTTATTATCACCTTGTTGTAGCTTAGTGTGTATACATACACTGTATACAAAGTTATTACAGACATGAAAGCACTTAAGCCCTCTGAAGGAAAAAGGGTGTTCAGAGGCTTGATAAAAAATCTCCGTTATTTCAAGGGGAGTTTAGGGCTTTATTGTTAGCTTTTGGCCACAAAGCTGGAGTCAGAGATGCTTTAAAAGAAAAACTCCAAAGCTGACCTTTAGGCCTCAATCAAAAACAGACCGTTTGGTTAAAAAAAAAAAGAAAAAAAAAAAAAAAACAATGAAGCAGGAGAGATGAATTTAGCCCATTTTAGGAGAAATACCTGGCTCTGTCTGTGGAAAGGGGAAATATCATGAGATGTTTTCAGTGAAAGTTTAGAAAAACGTTCAGTTTTATTGTACATATTTTTTTTTAATTGTATTTTAAAACGTTTTTTTGTTGTATTTTTTTTTGTTTATAGTCTATGCTCCAAAGCAAATTCCTATACTTGGCAATAAACCGGATTGTGATTCTGAAATATGCTGCAGAAAACAAAAAGTCAGGTGCGCTGCTGGAGATCATTTCCAACTGGAACTTCTCAATTTTCATTGCAAAATTTAAGGTGAAGTTTATTCGAACTCATATTTCGTGTATCATAAAATAATCGTATAGCAGCCGTGCAGTTTAATTAAACTTATTTTTAACTCCTTAATTCCCCTTTTTAGAATTAAAAAACCAAAGCGATGTTTAATTTGGAATAAGACTAATAAATATTGGTTAGTCTGTATTTCCCTTCATGCAGTCTACCCTCAGAGCCTGTTAACTTTTCCATGACTGCGCATTTATTTAGCCTCTAATTGTAATCCACTACTGAAAGCTGAAAAGGATTTGCGTCTGGAGCTCCGTACGCGTCTTTATTCTTTTTTATATCGTAAGGATTGAAAAAAAAAAAAAAGCCACATGCGACGTTGTCAAGAATTTAACCTTATGAGCTCATTTGCTCTAAATTAAAAAAAAAAAAAAAAAAAAAAAAAAACAGGTTTAATTTAAACGATTCAAACACGCAGACGAGAGAAACTAGATTAATTTACATTCGGCTTGTTAATATTCTGTTAAATCTGAGAGGTTTAAAACGATGTTTAACTCTCAGACGAGACTCTTTATATTTAACCAGAGAAAATCTCAGTGTTAAGACTACATTTAGGTTAATGTTGTATACAGTCAGAGGATGAAAGAGGAATTCAAGTTTTAAAAACGGACAAAAAAGGGAAAGCGGATAAAAATCGACAAATTCGGGCTTTATTGGACCAAATTAATCATTTAAAACTGAATATTCCGAAGACTTATTATTACGATTTATTATTTACGTTTAATTTAAATCATTTACAAATCTAGAAAGCAACATCATTTCATATTAAATCACGAGAGGAAACTATAAAAATCCGATCAGCCTATAAAATATATATATATATATATATTGTGCATCTATTAAAAATGACACGTGATAAAAACAAAACAGTGTAAGCTATTTTATAGACAGAAAAAAATATACGAAATATATTTAACAATCTGTTAAAAACTGTAAAAGAAGTTGGAGCATATTTAAAAATGTATTTTGAAAACGAAAATTAAATATTCACCATGAAAGGAATAAAATATAAAATGAAAAAAATGGCTCTTCTATATATATATATATATATATATATATATATATAAAAAAAAAAGGGTGTGTGAGTGTGTGACTTTTTTTTATGAGGGGGTCTCCAGCTCTTTTTATTTTTGCCCCCTGAGGAAGGGGACTTACCCTTCTTATTGTTCCACACTTGAGCCTCTTAGAGACGACGATTCCTGATGTTACGTAAAGCTGCCGCTGCTCCTCAGCCTCCAGAGATAAAGAAACAAACAAACATACAGCAAAAAAAAATTTAAAAATAACTTTTAAAACATATATTTTCTCTCCATGAACATATATAGAAATATATATGAATATATTTTAAAATGCAAAAAAAAAAAAAAAAGAAAGAACAAATGGTACAAATATTGCCCAGAATGTAATATATGAAGCCTCACAAGATGAAACCAGTTTTTTGGTTCTCACAGAAAGAGGAGGGACAACGTGAGGCCAGAAGAAGGAAG
Organism: Bovichtus variegatus; assembly: GCA_943593645.1. Lineage (NCBI taxonomy): Eukaryota > Metazoa > Chordata > Actinopteri > Perciformes > Bovichtidae > Bovichtus > Bovichtus variegatus. The sequence goes on from CALSCE010009376.1 coordinate 2,454,718, forward strand.
AAGATAAAAAGACACACATCAGAAGTGATCGTCTAACAGGAGCCAGAAGAGGCAGAAAATGTCACCTGATCTGATGGACGCGGATCGATTTCCAGCCTTTAGACGGCTGTCTCCAGCTGATGGACAACTAATAGACATGAATCATCTTCTGTGTGTGTGTGTGTGTGTGTGTGTGTGTGTGTTTATATTTGGCTCCTCATGCGAATGTCGACATCTGAACTTATGCATCTAACAGACGACTTTGTAAGAATCATTTTAAATATTAAAAGCATCAGTTTTTAATATTCGGTTGTTGTGGAATTGAAATGATGAGATCTGTTAAAGTCAGCTCATGCTGCTTCAAACATATCATTTAAAGTGGACAAGATCAGGGACAAATCTGCTCATTTTATGTCAGCATGAAATCGTGTTTTAATTTGTTCAATGTTAGATTTTTGTGAGTTTCACAGCTATCAAAAATGTAATAAAACGGAGGTGTAATGAAATCCATGATTAGGCCCATAAAATCGTTTCTTTTCCCCATCATTTACATTTGGCATATGAATTAAATACAAATAGTTTATAGTTTAATAATTTATCCACATTCCCCCAAAATGTATAAATTAATTAAATGTAATATTATGTGTATGTTTATATTCTCTCTTTTTATATATATATATATATATATATATATATATATGACTTTAAGATATTTTAAATTGCAAGTTCAACCTTTTATGGTGTAGGCTTTTATAAATATGTAGACAACAGGTTGTAGTACTGTGGGTAACTTAGCAAAGAGTGGTGGTAATTGCTAGAAAACATGGTTTTATGGGAGATAATATGTTGTTAAAGAACTTCTCTAAACCCAAGGGTTTCACAAAACACTGTACAGAGCAATCACGAGAAAAAAAGAAACAAGAAACAAATAACAAAGAAGAATTTAAATGATGTAATACGGTGTTTTAATTGATGCTGAAGCCTCCTGCAGTGAGAACACACAGAGTTACCTCCAAACACAGAGAGAGTGAGAGAGTGAGAGAGTGAGACACACACACACACACACACACACACACACACACACACACACACACAC
>CALSCE010009376.1:2455802-2522683 GCA_943593645.1 Bovichtus variegatus
CACACACACACACACACACACACACACACACACACACACACACACACTCGCACACACCAGATGTGAGGTCAGCCCTGCAGGGCCTTACATAAGGCCTTGGCTGAGCCGAGCTGAAACTTTTACTGCATTAAAGCCTCACTCTGGATCCTTTTATATTGTTTAATGAGTTATCAATTAAAGCTACTAACTATAAATTAATCCAATTCGGCCAGATAGTCTTAATGAGATTCCAGAGAAATCTCAGAGATTAGCAGACGTGTTTGTCCGTCTGGGAAAAGGCCAAGAGAACATGTGTGAAGAGCTAAACATGAAGAGGGAGAACATGTTCTTGGAAGTTTGTTTGTGCATTTGAATTTGCTCACCTTTTTATGTGAGGGTATAAAAATCAAAACCCTTTAGAGCTTCAAAACACCGGCAGTTAAACGACCAGCCCAGCCTCTTTGGGGCCGTACGCAAGACTTATTACAGTGCGCACAAATCCTGTTGAGTTCTCATGAGCTTTGAGAACATTTTTGGGATTTAGTCGCACAATTGAGCTCTATATGAAATTAGGGAATGTTTCTTTAAATACTTTAACTGGATAAAAATATATAAATAAATAAACTATAATGCCAAAGAGAATTCACATATTCAGTTGGTTTTGGGGGATCTCTCCTGCAGCCTCCACATTTTGGTCCTTCTTTAACTTCCTATGCCCATGTACAGGCGTAATGCCACAGTGGTGTGAATGCAAGAAAGTGTTGGATTGGATTGTTCACATGAATTTCACCAGTTTCCAAAACATGTTTCCATTTCTACCTGCTGACTGTCGGTGGCGGGGGAAAGCCCTCAGTGTGTCCGACGGGGCCTTCAAGGTCCCAGCTGCTGCAGATCCAGGGGGAAGGCAGGCAGCTAATGCAGTCAATTAAAGTGTAATCCAGTGATGAAGCATTGTCTCAGGTAGATAACAGAGCTGCCAAGTGACGCTGCTAATGACAATGGGGGGGGGATCACTACTGGATATCCCGTCTTTATGGAGCATAATGCAGAATAAAATGAAAACACAGTGTGATGGGGGGAAGAGGTCTGGAGAACGCTGCTGGGTACTGTGAACAGGAAGTGTGAAATATGAGGGAAAATATTAAGGAAACTGGAACTTGAAAAGGTACAATAAGTGTATTCTCAAGGCCATCATATCCTTCAGGGCCTAATTTCTCTTAATAATATTACTAAAATTTCCTGTTTTTTTGCCAAAAATAACAAAATTGCCACAACACCTATCTAGTATTTTGTTTTTTTAAAGTTAAAATTAGGTTGTCGTGCAGTTTATGGTAAGGCTATTTTACATGTTATGTTGTTTTTTTTAAAAAAAAAACATTTCAGGGGTCTACCATATTTGTACATACACTGCCAAAATGTTGGGGATTTTTTTGTTTGTTAGAATAACTATTAAATTACCATGAGATTAGATTTGCAGCGTAACATTTTTAACTTTAAGTTAAAATTTAAGCAGGAAACTCCCATGTTCACAGAGAAGAGGCTGTGAACAAAGACACAAGGAGAGGTTGGGCATACTGTTGTGTAATCTGTGTTGTGTAATCTTGCATTTTGCAAGGTAAACACATTACATCTGCAAGTTTTCTGCATTTCAATTAGGTTCGAATTCCGAAAACATTATTTCACACGTGGCACGCACAAAAAAAAAGCTCACAGACACATGCGGCCGACCTGCACGGTGCAAAAAAAGTGCTCTGCAGAGAAAATAAAAGCGTATCTACAGTGTACGCACACACCTCATCCAGAACATAACACTAACAATTTAGACAGACGTACTAAGTTGCTAATTCAACAGGCTTCATGAGGCTTAGGGGACCATTGTCATGCGGATCACAACATGATGGTCTTCAGATGCATCAACAAGATTAGCTGCAACATTTCTACACCTTCCTGCTGCTACGGCGCAGGCAGGCAGCAACACAGCGCCGCGTTTAAACAATGAGGCCACTGTCGGATAATATCCTGACTTTAATTCACTTTTATTCACTTTAATATTTAGTATTCGGACGAATGCGTTAAATAAATCTAGGACACAAGCCGTGGCGGTGGGAATGCGAGTGTGTGTGAGTATTTGCTAAGAACGTATGTGAACTGTGAATAATGACAGTCAGAGCTTTCAGACACCTCCAACAATAGAGAAAGAATAACTTTAGAGCCCAATATTGTTGGGGATATTTTCAGGAATTATTTAAACAACATCTGCCACTTAACAGGGAAGTCCTTTGTGAAGGTTTTATTTAGTATTTAGGCTTCTGGATTACACTCATTAATTGTGCAGGATTTGGATACTGTACAGCTACTGTATAGTTTAACTTTGTACACACAAAAAGACCTTCTGTGTGTGTGTGTGCGTGTGTGTGTGTGTGGGTGTGTGTGTGTGTGTGTGTGTGTGTGTGTGTGTGTATACATACATGCATTTACTTTATCTTTCTCCATGTGTGTGTCGAGAATAAGCGAGAACACCGCGTGTTTAAGTCTTAATATTTCAGTCAAGAATTTCAACATGCAGAGAGAAAATCCCTTAAAAAAAAAAAAAAAAAAAAAAAAAAAAAATGTTGGAATCTCCCTTTAAACATGTAACACAAGCTCAGTAATCATCCCTCGAAGTGCTTCCAGGCACAGCACTGTACAATCAACTGAAATTTGCAGGAACGGAAAGCCCTGGCAGGGCCCAGGCTCCTGAGATCATGTCTGTTTTATTGGGGGATAAATGTTGCCATTGATATTGTGGAGGGGGAAAACGGAGCGTGGCCGGCCCAGCTCTAATTGGCTGCATTAGCATCATCATTGCTATACACACGCCCCTCCCTATCTGGCTCCGTCTCCTGCCATTTGATTGGCTGCACTGGCATTCCAGCACAATTTACAAGCTACCTCAGGGATTTTTTCTCTCTCTTTTCCCCCTTTGCTACCTCAGTTTTTTTTCTTTTCCCTGCCGGTGCCTAACAAGCGTCAATGTGTGGGTATGTGTGTGTGTGTGTGAGTGTGTGGGTTTCGTATATTGAGTCTGCTCCAAAAGTTTGCCAATACAGCGGGTCTGAGAAGATTTGATTGAAACCAAGAGAGAGAAAAGATACTGTATGTTCATACAACATTAGGAGGGGAAAGAAAAGCCTTGAGCTTTACATCTAAAACAGGACGGAGAGTCAAATCTGATCAGATTCCCCTGAAAAAATACATGGATACATTTTCTACATGAATAAAGAGCACGAGATTACAGTATGGTTGGTTTTAGACATTTATGCTCATTTTGAAGTCACAGATTTGACTCTAAAAGAAACATTTGGATGTTATATGAGTTACTTTCAAACTGTGTCTTGAGTCTGGTGTAGAATTTGTAAAAACTGCTCTCCCACGGTGCTGAGGACAAGACAAAAAGTCTCTCTTTATGTTACAACTTACAAAATCTAAACCCCTTATAGAAAGTCAGTAAGGGAGAACATTTATATTTGAATATAAATATTCAGTAAGTCTCCACAATTCTGAAGAAGGGCTGATATCTGATCATCTCGTTATGTTATTTTCATCCTGCATATCAGGGAGTTTTGTCGCCCTGCTGTAATCGGGACAAATTTTTACCTCGCAGCAATAGAGGACAAGGCGTCAAAAATCATGGACAGGATTTACAGGGAAACAAATCAGACCATCATCCCTGCTGTACACTACTGTATGTGTAGAAATTATTCAAAAGGGTTGTTTTTTTTGAAGAACTAGACTAAAAATCTGCAAGCTTTGGGGCATGAACAGGGAGCTACAATATAATGTTATACCAATACCTGGTCATTTTTATTTTATTTTTTATTTTTTTGTTTTTTCAACCTTGAGTTTTGCATGCACAGACTGTGTCATCCGAGCATTTATAAAAAGTAAAAAAGGTATATATTCCCTTTATACAAAGACATTAAAAAAAAGTGACAATTGACATATCGCAAAACACCAAAACATCTTACAAAGACTGAGGAAACTAAAATAACGCAAACAGATTTAAAAAAATAAAAAACATCTGTCAGCTGATAGTAAACCCTGTGCTTATTAGACACTAATAGTCAGTACAGCAACATATCACCCACGCCTTAACAAACACAACAGTTAAACCCCTTACAAACCACAAAACAGGAATGAGTGGAAAAATATTCCTCTAAACTAATTAAAGCACGGACCAACATATATTTCACCAAATTTACTGCAGGAGTCTAATCTTTTTTCCAATCCATAATCAAGTTCTTTAAGTAAAGGCTAACAATTTTATATTCCAACCACATAGTTGAGGCATACTTTACTCTATTTTTCATCTTTCTTATCTCTACAGCGCCTGTAATAATTGTGTGGGATGCTGCGATGCAAAGAGCCTCACAGGCCGGTGAACCCTGAAGTAGTGTCATCCTCCACCTAAGGAGCTGCGTGGGAAATGGTGGCAAATGGTGGGAGATGGAAGGTCCTTAATCCTGGATGTGTGATGATGGCACATTTATGAATGGACTACCTGTCTCACAGTGCAATGTGTCTAAACACCAGCGTCACTCAGGCCATTTTAGAAACACGCTGCGTCTGCTGCAGTGTGGTACAGTACGAGCCAGGAAGGACAAATTACCCTAGCGCAGTAGGCTGTACATTTTAGTTCCTCTAACGGTTAACGGAGGAATTAGTGCACAATGGGTTAGAGTCTAACCCATTGTGCACTAATTCCCCCGTCTGGCATCAACATGCACACACCTCAGCAGGTAAGCAGACAGACAGGAAGGGAAGTTTTTAAGCAGTACAACACGTCAGCAGACATGCACAAATGGAAATATACAAGCAGATATACTTGCATTCGTGCACATGCGCAAACACCTACAGTACCTCCATCCCTCCCCCACTCACCCCACACCTACTCTCTCACACAAGAACAAAAAAGGGCTAGAAGCTTTGTGAATCATCTTTTTCTGCAGCCCAGCCATCTTTAATCCCTGCACAGAGATTTAGTGAGGGGGGAGGAGAGTGTCTCCAGGGCGAGGGCCTCCCTGAGGTACGCTCACCCCAGGAGCAGCGGCCTAATTGGGGCTGCATAGGAGGTCAGCCACCACATCTGCAGACAGTCCTTAAGGCTGTTGGAGTTTTTGTTTGGATCCATTTACTACATTTGTTACATTTACAATGTAATTTAAAAGTAAGTGCCTTGTTGCCTAATGGTTAAGAAGAGGCCTAAATTACAGGTTATTTAAAAAAAAATCTGTCAATATTTACAACGTACTGTATAAACCTGGTTACGTGTAACAGAATTGATCTGTAAAATATGTCTTTTTTTTTTTTTTTTAAAGGACTGTACCGGTGGTGTATACTTTTTCAGAAGCGTTCCAAACATTTTAGACTAGTTTCTTACCTAAAACAAAGACATATTGAAGCTCCTTGCTTGCTGGAAATGTATTCCTTATTATCGGCTTACGAAATGACCCAAAATGACAAAATAACACATTAACAAATAACATATTTTCTTACTGAGCTGTAGGTAAACGGTTGGTTTTATTTGCACAGGATTCAAGATCTGTCTCTTAGATTCCTGCCTCTACAACAACACAATGGATTTGAATGGACATAAAGTGGTCAGAGTATTAAAAAATTACATTTAATCTGAATTTAATTTTCTGTAATTCACAAATAAAATACTCAATTTATAACTTCCAAAATAAGAAAAAAAGCTTTCAAATGTTATTAAAGAACAATCTGTCAGTCTTTACTTGATAGATAAGGTATTATCTGTTCAGTATTTTATAACTCAAAATATAACAATGAATGAGTAAAGAAGACTAAGAGTCTGCAGCCACGCTCGCAGCTCTGTGCGGCTGTATTGAGGCACAGCTGTTCTTTGAGTTAAATGCCAAAGTAAGCATGCTCACATGATCACAATGACGACGCTAAATTGCTGAAGTTAAGCAGGTAACATGTTTACCATGTTCACCATCTCAGTTTAGCGTACGTATTAACTAATTAGCACTTTCAGTGTGGACCAAAGTGGTGATTTCCGAAAAAAAAATTCTGTGAGGAATCAGATTTAGAGGCATTTATGGTACACAGAGCAAAACATCACATATGTGTCATAAGATTTAGATATTCAAATCAAGTCACGCTTACTTTAACCTGAATCTGATAAACGTGCACTTAACAAGATGACGATCACTGCAGGTTTTTAAAGTTACACCAGCTATCAGTGTAATATTCTCATGAAACCAGATGTGAGTAATGTCTTTAAGACGTCATTTGTCGTTCATCAGTGTCTGGCAGAAAGGCTGAGATTTGCCTCAATAAAACCCTGAATGTGCAGCTGCTGACCAGAGAACCAACATCCCCTCAGACACGTCGCCAGTGGTCACAAAGTGAAAGCTTATTGTGCTTGGAGTCTGTGTCTTATTTGGATCCACATCATGGGGACTTGCAGGATGAAGGGGTTTATTTATATAGTGTCTAAACAGTGTGAAAGCAAACAGTTAGGGGAAACACATTAATGCATGAACCAGAACCAAAATGTGTGATTTTGGCATTGTACCTGGATATAGTTAACTTAAAACCTTGAGAAAACAACAAACATAAAACTAAAAAGAAAAAGTAGCTTTCAGATAAAACTTTAAAAGATATATAAACTGCAGGATTAAGTAACTGTATATGTATGTGTGTGTGTGTGTGTGTGTGTGTGTGTGTGTGTTTGACAGATGGTACTCAGTGTGACAAACATCAGCATCCACCCATTAAAGGATTAGATAGTATTCTGCTGCTTCACGGATCAAAGCCTCACAAAACTACCTTGCGCTCCAGTATGTCGCCTCTCCTGCCACACATTGTGTTATGATGCGGCCGCAGTGAAGTCAGTCCACGAAGATCGCTCACGAACAAGAAGAAAATGTGTTCACTAGCTCAATTACACTCACGGTGCAACAAAAAATGTATGACATTAAGATCAACTCTCGTACAAAATACATGTATGTATAACGAAATGTGTTCAAACAAATACATTGCTTGATAAAAAAAAAATGAAAGAATCTTAAGAAATATACACACCTGCCGAGTTTCAAAATGCTCATAAAGAACATACTGTATGTGCAAAACGTTCACTAACAATGATTTTTATGTTGTTTCTCACGGTCGTGGTTGAATATCAATAAAAGGCAAAAGTAACTTGAAGCATTGGACATATTTTACTTAACATTTAAGTGAAAAAAAAGCGCAATCTTTCCTTAACCTTAAGGCCTTTTATTGCCTAAACTTAACCACTCGCGGGACTCAGTCGCTACAGGTGATCACGGCGTTACGGAAAAGATGCTGTGCAACCGTGCTACGCACCCGTCCACACCCTAACTTCCTGCCTCGCTTCATAAAAGGACAGTACTTCCTGAATTGGCACTGGATGTAATTACTGAGTGGGCAGAATCGTCCAATATAGACATAATTCCTAATACTGGCAGAAAAAGAAAAAAAAAAGGAGGAGAGGAGGACGTGGTGGCTGAGATGAAAGTCAGGTAGTGAGGAGGGAAGGGAGTGCGAGGGTGAGTCAGTGAGATTATACGGGGGAGGAAGGATGGGACATGGAAGTCTGTAATTGGTTGCCTGGAGAGGATTAACCTGTCTGCCTCCAGCCTCTCCCTTCTACTTTAAACAATACACTATATACCTGCGTTACCGTGGCAACTGCCCTCTCTCCCTTTAACCTTCTATCCTCCCTGCGGCTCCATCACACTGCAAAGAAATATAAAAACAATTAAGTCACCGGAGTTCCTTTTGGTTCTCTCTCGGCCTTTATCCTCGTGGCTCTCCCAAGATGCACCTCACCCTCTCCCTGTGATGTAGGCTAAATGATTAATCAAGCATGAGACTCAGTTCTCAGTGAGGGAATCGTAGCGCCTACCTGACCAGGTAAGCGGAAGAGTAGCTACCGTACGCTACATTAGCATCGGAGTTTCCTGACTCCTTCACCAAACCCCGTAATTAAATGACTGGGAAGGGCATCCCCTTCCTCTCATCTCTGGATTTAAATATGATTGACGCTTTGAGACTTCGTACCACACACATACACGTGTACACATTTCACGCACGCACACACACTTCTAACCTCAGATGTAGCCGCAAGGCAAGCAGAGACTAGTTTGTGTGCAAAACCACAGCCAGCCAGACACAGAAACACAGACAAACAGTTGTGTGAAAAGACGAGTGAGCGTTTACGAAGGTTCCCACCATTTCGCTGTATGACAACACACAATAGGACAGGAAATAACACCCAGACTACACACACCTTCATCCTGTGCTCTGTCTGAACAAACACTTTATTGAGAATAGTAAGATTAATGGTTGAATGGTTTGCTCAATAGCAACAAATGAAATGTCTGACAATAGTGCTGCCAGGTTTGAGAACACAGGCTCATCTCGCACAAAACGTACAAATATTGTAATTACATAGTTCAGATTTTTAGGGGATTACTGACCTCGGCTTCCTTAGGACATTTATTAAATACTGTATGTGGAGATATACTGTGGGAAAAACTAATTTTGTGCTACACATTGCTTGAACAAATCCATCAATTTGCTTAACTATGCACGTGTTATTAAAGTAATTTTAACAAATGATCTTTACTAAACATTTTAATGAATGCAAGTTGCATTGTTTTCCCTCACTATATATATATATATATATATATATATATTGCATAATCTAAATAATATACAGTTGCATACTTTTTTGTATGAAAATGAATTACTTTTTGACAGCATCATTTAATAACTTAATGACGATGAATGAAGATGATGTATTATCCAACCTTATACAGTTGTTTTCATCATGCATACTATATGAGATCTTTCCCCCAAAATTGGGAGTAGTATTAGTTTTGCACATTGAATTTTTATTTTTTTTTTCTGAGAACTGAGCCAAAGCAATAATAATACACATTTCTTCCCTTGAAATAATTTTAGAAAGCATCCTAAAAATTTTTATTTTTAAATTTTTTTTATATAAAATCTGAAATCTTTCAGTGTGAGGGCCGTTTTATTTATACTGCGACTCCTACTTCATGTCATATAAACGTTTACATGGCTGCAGTAAATGCCTTAGCTCTTCTATTGTGCTAATGGGAGCAGCTAAAGCTACACGGTGGCGATTGACAGCAACCCACCCATGAACATCATGACTGATGTTGGATCAACTAAAGAGGCTGTTGATGATCCATGAAAGTCAGGATTACTGGGATGAGTCTTAGTCATAACTGATAGTGAGTCTCTTTTGATGAGTAACGTGTTTCACTCACCCGCGCTATAAGGAAGTGTCGAGGAAGCTCAGCGAGCAGAAAATATCGAATTAAACTCTTTCAATTGGGAATCAATTGACTAAAAAATGAAAGCAAACATGTGTGCATGAACAGGAAGCTGATATATCACAAATATGTGCTGTTACGTAAATTGATTTCAACTAAATATGGTAAATATTTTCAGTAAGAAATTGCTGTGCTGTTCTCTCTCCAACACCCAAAACTTTCACACAGAAAGTAGTTTTTATGTAGTTGATATAACTCACAAGCTGTTTTTTGGTTCGGTTTGGTTGTGTAAGTGTGTGTGTGCATGTGTACGCACAAGGGCATTTTATGTTTTTTACTATTCTTCGCAGTAGGTACTGATGTTGTTTTATTAAACCGTGTGTTTAATGTGTCTTCTTTTGCACTTTTGTTGCTTGTTGCTAAAGACATTCAAGAATAAAGTTCGAAATAAAAATACAAATTTCCACCACAGGCCATGTTGTGAAAAATAAATGTACCTCATCTTAAATCTTATATCACATTTGCACTAATACATGTTTAGAAACTAATCCCTTTTTCTCACACACATACGCACTGTTTACAGATGCAGACAAGCAAAATTATTTATTTTTTTAATGTAGTTTCAGTTCATTCTTTCAGATTCAGTTAGTCTTATTTTTTCTTTCTCAGTCTCTGTTATGTGACATGTTGCAGGAATGCTACATAAAGAATAAAACGAAATAAAAAGATGTATGTGGCTGAGGCTCTGAGTCTAATGAAGCTGCCATACATTGTTACAGCCGGAGCTGTGACACACAGCAGAGCCACATATCCCGTCACAGGCCCGAGGATTATATTTTTTAAACAATCTCTCTCTCTCTAGATCCAGATCATTAAACATTATCTTGATCCTTTGCCTGTGTCCTGTGTATGTTGACATTACAAATGAACACGTTTGTGTATTATTTTGCTTGGCTGCTTATGCTTTGGTTTTCCTGTGTATAACCCGATGTGGTTCACTTCACTGGGGCCAACTGGAGCTTGTGTTTTAAAGTCCTTGTTGTGGCAGTGCAGTCAGTCAACTTACCAAAGAGTCAAAAAGACCAACCAGCTAACCAGGCAACCACTCTGGCAACGAGCAAAATGATCCAACTGGTCAGCAGAACAGATGAACATGGTTGAAGTTGACGCCTGGAGTTTGGGTTTCTGCTCATGGTCATCATTGGCAGTTGCTGGAGCCAGAAATTTTTATTTTAGGCATATATAACAACTTAATTTATTTACTTGACAAGCAGCGTCTTCTTCCCAGCGGCTCATTTAATACAAATCATACAGAACTGTCAAATCTCTAGTGGAGAACCCAACTTTCCCAAGATACTAAATATGGTGATCTGAATTTTGGGGTAAATATGTGTAAAATGATGCAAAAGGCATATTTGAAGCAAAAAAACTGAAGAATAAAATGTTTTTTTCTTTTGTTAAACCTACTAAAAGGGACATTGTTAGAGGGAATACTAGATTTTAAGAAGGGATTAAATGTTTTGAAAATCACCACTAAAGCACCCGTCAGAGGAAGCCATAATAGCTATTATATATTGTGTATTTGTAAAGAGAACATTGGGGTTTCCCCATTCAGTACAGGTTTGCATCCACTGCAGGATGATCATCATTAAGTTAAATTCAGTTTAAAACATTTTTTTTTTTTTTTTTTTTTTTTTTTTTTTATTCACTTTTTTTTTTTTGTGGTTTGTCCATTATTATTATTATTGGTTGTGATAACTCACCAGGTTCACTGCTGAGGTATGGGGAGATGGTCACATCAAAATTAGACCAACAGGATAACAAATACAATAATCAATAAACAACCAACAATTCTTCTTTTTTTTTTTTGCAAACCCAAACACCGACTTAAACAGGAAAACGAGAAGTCGAGAGAAACACAGCAGGCCTCCAACAAACAGTCCATCAGCTACGCAGACAACCAACCAAACCGTCAATCAGGACATCAAATTGTCAACAAGTCAAAACACCAACCAAACAGCCATCTGGAGCGGAGTCGACCACACCCACACACTTGGGGTTTGTCAGCGTGTGGCCTTAGACAGAAACCACCAAGCCATATTTGATATTACAGTGCCACAGTGTACAATCAAATGACAAAGATTAATGACATGCAGACCTGGAAGAGATTATGTCCTTGTGTATGAATAAACTGAAAAATGAATGCCTCCTTTCAAGTGTACACATTTATTATGCCCAGCCCTGTTTGGACCCAGGTTTGTCTTGGGTGGTAAAACAGTCGCAAGGGTTTGTTTGTTTGTGTTTCAACACTTGACGTTTAGAATATAACTATACCCACATTAATGTCAGTGTCATTGTGCAAGCTAAGGTTTGCACAATGGTATATTTGCAGTTACCTAAAACCATATGTGACCTTGGAATTAACTGGATCTCTATCAATTATGACCAACATTGATGTATTTTGATTTATTTTGACACGTCAAGGGACATTTTTACCAAAAGAAAAATGCATTACGTTACCATGAGCTCCTGCATTTGGAACAGAATTGGGAATCAGACCTCCAATCTGTCAGTTATTAGATGTACCAGTCTGAGCTTCGCAGCAATGCGAGGTTTAAAGAAGGAGAATATTTGCACTGCCACACCTGCATAAAACAACCTGAAACACCGTTTGAATTGCCAAAAAAAAAACGGTACAATAAAAGCACAGACAATCACATCAAAAAAACCTGCAGCATCTCCTTTCAGATGACTCACTTGTCTTTTAGTCGTTTCTGTGGATCCATGCTCTGTCAGATCATAATCAATTTATCATAGCTGTCTAATGAGAGCGTGTTCGGGAGTTTTAGTAAAGCCAGTGGCGTGACTGCCAAGTTCAGACAGAGAAAATAAAATGAACACCTCGTGTGTGATCTCCCATGCCTTGTTAACATCAATGAAAACATGTCGTATTTCCCGCAATCACTATGTAGTTGTTTAGTCTCTGAGCAGATGTGGAATCCAGTGAAGCATGAGACACCGATCCTGATGACAGCGCTGACGATGCACGATGCTCTCCTGCTCAGCCAGCGGGTCAGGTGAGGTTTTGCGAGCTCGTTTTGTTGAATGATTAATTGCATCTCGTGTCTCTTTGGTCGTGTTTTAGGGGAGCAGAGAGCTGCGCGAGGTCTTGATCATTAAAAAAAAGGGAGAATAAATAAGTCTTTCTGCGTTACACCAAACTGCTGTGAAGGTTTGTGTCTCTCTGACTCCAAACACATAACATACCTACATCACCACGGCAATGCAGATACATATACAGTAATGCTTTCATCATATGCGCTGCAATTCTGTCACCAGGCATCATGAATTACAAATACATTCAATGACGAGATGTTTTAACATCCAATTTTTTTTTCAAGTTTTGATTTCTTCAATATTTGCGCATAGCATGGGAAAAAAGTCAAAACTTCAGTCCTCTGCAAAATAAAAAAGGCTGCCACGCCACATGCCCACCATGTCGTCCTCAACGACCTTAGTCCCCAAATGACACATCTCTTCCTGAATTGGCACGAAATGTTGTCACTGCTTATAAATTGTGAGCCGAGCTAAATATGAATGTATATTCTCAGGATGCTGGGCTGCACCTATTCTTGTATCAGTGTACAGTAAAACTACCACTACTACAAATAATGATGCTATTAATTCAACTTATAGTATTTCCAGCCCTACAGCATTTATCAGAGTAATTACTGCAGGTTTCACGGGACACACTGCATGAAAAACATGCTTTGTTTTCCTCGATGTGATCATTTATTCCGCTATTCATTTATTTTTTAACCAGTACACCGGTTTGGCTGCAGACGTCTCTTGTTGCTTTAAAACAAACCACACATCAAATTGCTGATTGGCTGTTTTATAACTGCTAAGTTGGAGTTTGCAACAGTCAGAAATAAAATCCTTTGTATTGGTGTTATATTCTCTAACCCCTGTATTAGCACTGTTATTGCTACTACTACTAGAATCAAGGCTTTATAAATGAGGCCTGTATGCCTCAATGAGTAGACATGTCATGCTGAGAGTCATTGTGAGTACAAGTGCTAATCAAACATTAATTCTAACATTAATAAACACAACATCCGTAATACTTACTAACCTCTCCCCTGGATCCTCCTGGAGGCCCTGCCCTGTTTGATGTTCTGGATGAGAGGTAGTGTTTGTTAATGCTGCCACCGCAGGCGGACCCACCAAGTCAGCGCTGCCGCAGGTTGGGTCATGTCTGCCTGACTGTGGGTGGGAAGCATCACTGAGGAAATACCTGCAGAGAGAAGGAGGACGGGAGAGGACAGACAGATATGCTCCATTTAGTGCTGTGCTCTGTGCTTGTGGTCTGAATTTGTGTTGGTACTAATTAAGCACGATACCAACTACTTCTGCTGCTAACGAGGCTAATATTTCTACTAATGCTGACAGCACTACGTCTGCAATTACTGCAAGTTATACTGTTTGTACTGCTTTTGTGTTACATTCCTTTTAGCGTTTTGGCAAAATTGACTTACATTTTAGAGGACACTTTGACCTGTGGATGAGGGAGCCAGGGGTTTAACAACAAACTATAATCCACCTGAGCCACCTCAGCTCATACTGCTCATTCTGGCGCTACGCTACGATGTTGAAACAAAAAACAGCGTTCTCAGTATTATTATTTTTTACCAAGATCTCTGTTGCGGGTGTGGTGTTTACGTTTTTGTATGTTTTTTTCTTTTCATTGCACAATTCATTTCGAAATCAATTGCCTTCTGACAATGTTTCGCACAATTAAGAGTAATTAAGGAGGAAGAGCAATACAACAAATATATAAAAAAATATATATATATATACAGACACAAATATATATACATATATATATTAATTCTTGCTAATATTAGTAGGACTGCACTATTAACCTTGTTAACCTCATGACCTGAATTTTCTTAATCAGTTCAGAAGAAGGACATTTATTTTTACATTCATACTGTAATTGATTCAAGACATGATTGATTTAAATGATTTCCTTTCTCTTTGATTGGGGAAATATCCTGCACTTATTACTAAATTGTCACATTTAAGGCATTTTTGACTATTCACTTAAAAAAGTTCAGGTCCTATTGTCCGGCCATAATTACTGCTACCATTTCTGTCTCGACTACTCAGTGCAGTTTGTAGAATCATATTTACGAACACACACACTTAAAGTATGACAAATAACTTCACCTGCCATGCCCTTATTTGCCACCTTGCCCCTTACAACACAGCTAATCCGCAGATACACCAGAGATCCCTCTATGCATTCTCCATGAGTGGAGGTCTGCAGTTCTGAGCGCAGGCAGCCTAACTGCCCCCCCTGAGACAGGCCTAAACAAGGGAGCCTGAGCCTGTCAATTTCCCCCAGGAGTCGTTACAACAAAGCATAGCCAATGCTGCTAACATACACATGCACACACTTGCATGTTGGTGGAGGAGCAGTGGCATCATGGATATGTATGACACATGCGTACGCGCAATCACACATCCAGACAGCTGTGATTTCCCCAGGTAGCTGCTCTAAGCCTGCAGAGAGAGGATTTGTCGGATGCCTTGTTTAACACAGATGTCAAAATAAGAGCGCGGCGGCACATTGGGACGTCGGGAGGGGGATGAAGTTGATTTTTGACAGAGATGTTCGTCTCATGCTGCTTTGATTGACAAAGAGACAAGCCCTCAGTTTAACCCTCCATGTCTGACAGAATGTCTCCTGAATGATCAAGTGGTAACACAACTCAATTTAAGCAGTTGTTCATGTTCAAGAGGTTTTATGGGGTCAAAGGGGGTTTTGCATTTGATTTAGCCCCAATATTTGGTGTCCCTCTGGCTTGGCAGGCCGGGGTGCACATTGGGAATTTTTAACCATGCAGGCAGCGTGGCTCTAAGGACGGCAACATCGGTCTGTTGGTTGGTTCGAAATATCTCAACAACTATTAGATGTAGTGCCATAAAAAATTGGATATTTGTTACTCTGTTTTCATCTAACAATTTCATTTTGTCCAGTACTTTGGTTTATGACCAAATACCTTCAAAACTAACGACATTCCTATCTTACTTTGTGGTTACTGTTAATTACCAAATATTAGCATGCTAACATGCTAAACCTGGTAAACATTACCTTCTAAACATCAGCATTTAGCGTCGTCATATTGAGCATGTTAGCATTGTGATGTTAGCATTTAGCCTAAAGCATCAGCCTCACAGATCCGCTAGCTATAGACTTTTGTTAAACAGTAAAAACAGCAATTAATTCCGTTGCACAGCAGGAAAAATCCAGAAATTGTAACCACCACTGCAAGACAATATTTGGTAGAGCTCAAACTGCCAACACACCAACACACTGAACACCAACACTTAAAAGTCAGTTTAGGAAACCTCAGCCTGAATGGTTTGTTTATTTTTTGTCATGCAGGTTTGATTTTTTTTTTACTTGTGATACTTGTGTGATTAGCAGCCAAACTGGAAGCTCTAGTAAGATGTGTTTTTAAAACGTCAGAGAGTGAGTTGATGTGTTTTTTTTCATACAGTGTGATACCCGTATCATTGGCTTGGCTCCTGCCCCGATAATTCAAGTCAAGACAGAAAAGAATAACTGCTGGAGAGACCAGGTTTGATTTGGTGCAGAGTGAAGAGAGTCCTCAGGAAAAACAGTTGATCTTTTGCCAAAAATACATAAAATGTGGAGCACATAGCTTTATAATGCTTTTTAAATAGGTTGTATGTTCCTGAAAGTTTCCTTACACACCAACAAATGTGTAGTGCTTATTTTCTGAAATGTGTAGTGCTTATTTTCTGAAATGTGTAGTGCTTATTTTCTGTTCTGCTACGGTATTTCTAAAAATGTTTTAAAAAAAACATTAAACCAAACCCGAAGTTCCCACATACAGAAAAAGAAATATGACTTCGCTTCCTTTAGTCAAATAAGCCAAGAAAAATCTGTAAAAGATTTGTCATTGTGACTTTGCTAAACAGCTAGACGCTGCCTTATGGAAACTTTTTGACTGTCTGCAGCGTGGGACGCATGAAAAATGTCAAAAATGAAGTAAAACTTAGAGATGTAATCTCCTCTCCTGAACCTGTCTGCAGCTTTTTAGTTACATTCGCAAACAAACGTTGCGTGGAAGAAAAAGAAAAAAAAAAAAAAACTCAGGCCCTCGGGAGGGGAAGACAACCCACACAATGATTGGCAGCAGCTTAACAAAGCACCTGTCTGAAAAAGACAGATAGACAACTCACACAAACATGCAAACAAACACAAGAACCTGTCCTGTTCTATGCTTCCACAAATGAGGCAGAAGGAGAAAGAAAATCTTTAACTCACTGCTGCCCATCCAAATTGGTGTGAAAGCAGAAAAGGCGAGAAAGCAGCATAACTAGCGTAACCAAATAAGTGTGGGAAATTATGCAGAGGCAAACAGTGAGCGTTGCTGGAAGAGGAGAAGATGTGGTGACATCATACTTAAAGCCCAGAGATGGGGCTTGTTAGGAGGAAGCTCTATTAAGTTTGCCTCCTGCCCTCTTCTCCGTCCTCCTTTGTCCTCCTCACCTCTCCCGCCAGGCCTAAATTGGCGTCCAGAACTCCACCTGACTCCCCTCCCAGCCTGCAGCGCTCATGTATATGCATCTCAAATCCCCTCTGGACACGGGCAGATAGGCAGACCAGGCGTAGCGCTGGGTTCACCTAACAAAAGCAATTTGGTACGATGCACCGTTTGGGTCAAGTACCCTGCGTGTTCCCCCTCAATTGTTTTAATCAGGCCAAGGTAGCAGGAAAGAGAGGGCTTGGAGGCACCTAAAGGCACCTTTCCTCCTGGCCATTATCCTCCGGTGGGTGAATTGTCGATGTGGTTGTTAAGAGAGACAGACGTGACAGCCCATCTTGTAGACGAGTTAATTAAAGGAGACCGGAACTTTTTTAAGGGTGAAAGATGCATATAGACATATATGTTTTTAGGGAAATTAAAAGACAAGTTTGACACCAGAGACGTGGAAGTGAATGTCAAGGAGGGAAAAACACTTGTTAAATGGAGACCTTGACATTTGTTATTGGAGTTGTTAGAGTTCTCTGGACCAGACAAATTATTACACTGTGGAGTTAGGTTTTCACATCTATCTTTTGGTTCCTTTAAAAAGTTTTCACCATTGACACCAGTTTGACTATTACCTTTTTGGTAGATTGGTACAACGACGAGCCATTAACTAGTGTGAACAACAATGGCGATGTCCTTGTAGATCAAGCTTCAAGCTTCAGCTGCACTCAGTCTCCATTTTCCATTAAGTCACTTCCTATAGTAACAGGGAAAGTTAGGCTGGACTTAGTCCCCCGTGAACTGCAACCACCGCAATTTATTCCTATTAAGTTGCAGCCTATTTGGACTGAAAAGGCCCTCTCTGGAGATTTGGACAGAAATTACATCATATCCTAAATCTTTCACTTTTTTTTTAGTGAGGATTGCTTGTATGAATGCCACCTGTTCATGAGATTTAATGATTAGTATACTCAATGCCCCTATAATGGCAATAAAAAAGGCTACCTTTTCCACTCTATTTGTGGGCAAGTTTCATCCTCGTTACTATTACCGAAGAGCAAAAAGAAGACTTTCACAGTGCGGTCCATGACTAATATGCGAGGTGGTCACAGGACAGTCCTGGAGATATCCTATGTAGGTGATGTTAAACTGCTACAGAGCACGATACTAGACAGAGACCTGAACAACGACCCGACCACCTGTCAGGTTAAAAAAAATTTTGGCAGCATATTTGTACCCCAAATGAATTGGATTAAGGCTAAAATTGGTGAATGCCTTAAACCACTCATACATGCCATTTAAGAACAATTTGGTTCGCACATACGAGCAGTTTTTCAGTCTAAAATCTGTCCTTTAGAATAATACACTAGATAAGAAATCTCAACAGTGCCAGGCTCTAATGAGGTGACTAACTTCTAGCAAGATGACAGACAGGCAAACAATGTAAAGCATGCTTCATTCCATTTAAAGTGACTGTTGACTCGTCTGCATTGTCCTTTTGAAAAGAAGAGACACAGACAAAACAATTCTTGCAAGCCATTAATAGAGTGATTGTGGGGTAGATAAGAAACATTACCACCACTACGAGATAATATTGGTGGAGCTCAAACTGCCACCGGCACTTAAAAGTACATTTAGGAAGCGTCAACCTGAATGGTTTGTTTATTTTTTGTATTCCAGGTTTGATTTTTTTTTTTTTACTTGAGCGTGATGAGCAGCCAAACTGGAAGCTCAAGTAAGATGTGTTTAAAAATGTCAGAATGAGGTGATGTGTATTTTGATACAGTGTGACACGCGTGTCATTTGCTTTTGCTCCCGCCCTGATAATTCAATTCACGACTGCATAAACAACAGCTGGCCAAACAAAAGAGGAAATACATGCAGATAGATTCCTACTAATCAACAAACAAAACACACTTTCATGTCCTGAGGCAGCCGAACCAAAGATTCACCTTTAAACTGTAAATGTTTTGATATCTGAAAATCCACAGGTGTCAGTTTTATTTGGTGTAAGCCATCAAAAGGTTAAACGTGTTTAATACCTCTTTGGCCTCAGGCTGATATAATTGAAATAGCCTGCTATTGACTGACAACCTCCGTGTGTAGATTAATGAACCATATTTTGACAAGTGGAGTTTGACAACGTGGCATTAACCTGACCTCGTTTGTGAGATAAATAAAGTTTTCTGTAACTACAACTGAAATACAAAGAGCAGTAGGCTTTATGCTCTTAGAAATAGTGGTTTGTATTAGTGTGATATAAAAATAGACACGACTATTATTGTCCAACTACACCATAATGGAGGTCACATTGATCTGAATCTACATCGGACTAAGATTTATCTATCTATTTATCTTATTTATCTAAGTCCTGATGTAGTGATTTAGGATGTCACTCAACTTTCACACAAGGCTGTTGCAGCTGAAATATAATGTTAGTTGTTCAGTTTGGGGACAGTCCAGCTCACAGAGGAAGAGAAGGATCTTCAAGTTAGTATCTCGTGCCGTTGTTAGCCGTTTGATCGGACTGGCACGCTTTTGTAAATGTAATTGTGACAAGGAGAAGCCTTTATGGAAAAAAAGAAACTAAAATAAAAACACAAACCGTCATTCCCTAGAAACTCTGAAGGCAACACTGAGATATCAAAGTCCTGAAAAGCAGCAAACACCTGAAAACACACTATATGAACTAGTCATGGGAAGCCATGCATTGACTTTTGCAACATACTTGGCACTAGTTGTTAACACGCTACGCTTGTGTAGCTCTGACAGTTTGTATTGACAGACGTATGAGTCATAAAGAAGTGAGAGGCAGACGTGGACCATGCATGTCCAGTAGAGCTGATCATTACTCACAGAACTGCCGTGAACCATCTTGTATAACGACGTGGAGGGTTTGTCTGACAGCTAATGAACTGTACCAACGCTGCACCCACATTTTAGTGTACTGCATTAAACTACAATGGCTCCCTGATCCATCGTTTAGCCATCAGCAGTTTAGGACACCAAGTTAATCTCACACATTCGGATGGCACTGGTCTTTGATGAAGCCCCGACTTTTCTTGCCCAAATGTTTGCATGTTAACACCGTAAATATGGACGTAGTCTCTGTGACATCACCCGTAGGTTTCTGAGGAGCCGTTGAGAAGCTCAAAGTGGGCGGCTCCGGCCGAAGCCATCTTGGCAGTGACGCCGCCGTCAAACTCCCGGCTGATCTAACAAAGGTCAATGTCAGTGAAACTGAGGCGGGCCCCTGTGAAGCAGCAGGGCAGACAGCTGAGGCGGCATTTAAAGCAGCCCTGCCCCTAATTATGCTCAACTTTAAGCCTTAATATAATTGGGTATGAAAGGTGAGTTCCATTTTTTTTTTTTTAACGGTTCATGAGACACAAATACTCAGGACTGTTGTGGAAATGAAGGGGTGCCTGAATACAAATAGCAACTTCTCCAAATGAATGTGTGGGAGCTACAGTAGATAGTCAGGAAGCTAACAAGCTAACTAGCTGGATAACAATTTTCAGCAACTCAGATGAAAACTCTTTTTACTGGAAATATGTAGTTCATAATGACAAATTGCCATTGTGAAATACTGTGGCTTTATTGCTTTAATTTAACTTTGTATATGCCTTGATATTTTTCTGTTATAGTGACTGTATGCCTCATAATCATAAAAAATCAAAAATCATCGTTTTTTTGTTTTTGTTTTGTTATTAATCTAAGATGAAGTGGATACAATTTAACTACAAAAACCCATTTAAAAGACCATTATTATACGTATATCTACCCAATGGGTTAGGCTTAAAAATAAAAAGAAGTTTTCTCTGATGTAGTAGCCTAAGCTCCACCCATTAGTTTCCGTATGTAGGTTAAAGCTGAAAACTATAAGCCGCACATTCGACTCAACTACTTGCAGTACAGTTGTGTAAGAGCAGCGTGGTGTTGTGTAAAAAAGGAGGATGATATTTGAGAGGGGTGATTACAAGAATCTGTCTGATCAAGTGCAGATGTCGTCTCTGAAAAGCTGACAGGCTACTGTCCATGTCACAGGCTGAAAACAGAAGCAGGTTGAGCCTGTAGACAGCCTGCAGGGCAGAGTGTACATGCAGTATGAGTTGATTAAAAGTCCCAGAGATGATTTTAAATAGCATCAGAGGAAAGGAGAAATGCTTTTTTAAATGCTACGTACACATGTTGGGAAATACAGGCACCTTGCTTTAAGTTCATATCAGAATCAATGATGATCAATAATTAAATCACTTTTGGTTTTCAGTTGTCAAAGTCACAGTATGGTCAATTTGTAATTAAGTGTTAAGTCTGGAATGTTTGAAAACGCTTCCATTATGGTGCCTTGAAAAGCTTTAAGTGAAAAACCATTCAACGTGGATAAATGATCTTGTGATGATCATGATAAATGATGAAATCAACACGAAACATAAACATGGGCATCATGAAAAGGATGATGCGAGGAAATAAAAAAAAAAAAAAAGTTGATAAATATTTAAATTCCCAGATACTGGAGCCGGAGCAAAAATAAGAAAATCATTTACAAATCAAAAGGGGCGACTCCATGTGTTGATGAACGTAGTTATGTGATATGATCGAAAGCGGAGGAGAAGATACTAAACTGACCTTGACTGCTGTCAAAAACACTCCAACATCCAAGATATGATGGCTGACGGTGAAAAACATTGCACGTCTCTCAACTCTGACACTAAATGTTTCTTGAAGGACAAATTCTGCAAACTGCATTCAGATGATAAGACAGGATTATGATGCAACATTGATCAAACCTGAAGCAAACTAATCGTCGACAGTGTTGGATACCTGTAGCTGTGTCACTGGGAGCTCAAATAAGCATTACAGGTTGATATTGAATTTAATAAAAAATGATGTTGGAAATCTATCAAAAGATGTATATGGCATATTTTTGAAAATGATCGACAGTATATGTGACGTTTAGTAGTTAATAGATTGTTAATGAATCCTGCTTCAAAGTGTACTAAATACAGTTCCTTTTTTTTTTTTTTTTATTCCCGTGAAATAGAATCTATACATTCCTGGAAAGTTCTTCAAGGTGATCTCGTGCTGCAGCTTGAGCAGTTCCTCCCAACAAATTAAAGTGCCTTTCTCTGTCCAACTGATATCTTACTGGTGTGTTATGTCTTGCCCCAACATTACACTCTACTCCCCTTTTAATTCAACTATGCTGCTCAGTTTGTCTAATTTACATAGTACATAGGTGGAGCATGGCAGACCTTCAGAGACTGTTGAACTTCAGTTTAGCCTTACAGGCTTTCCACTCCTAACAAACTTTTATTTCCCAAATGGATTTGAAATCTCCTCTGGCAAAAGATCATTTACAGTTTTCCTTAATGACCATGTCATGATGAGTCATTCGGGTGTGTTGATATTTCCGTTGCTTCACAAAAAACATGAAGTTCAAAGTTAACTGTGCATGTTCTTACGTGCACATGCATGATCTTGCACATTTCCATTTATTTTTCTAATATTTTGTCTTTATTGATTAAAAAACATCTATATTGAATTTCAATGTGTATCGGCATCGTAACTTGTCCTCACACCTCTTTTCATGTCACTTCAACATTTCTCTTCAATGGTACACATTAGGGCATAATGCCTCTCTTCCGTGTGTGTGGTTGTGTGCGTGTTGCTGGGACAACAGTGATTGACAGGTCACCCTGCAGGGCTTTCTGCCATGTTGAGAAAGGAAACACTGACAGTGAGAGAGACAGCGAAGAGGACTGGAGGGAAAACCTTTGCGGTGATAATTACACCGTCCTTCACCTCCTCCACTTAACCTCGACAAGATGTAGATTGAAATCATTCCTGTTGCTCCACAGGAAGCATTTTCTGAGAAGTAATGACGGTGAAAACTAAATGAGCACAGGAGACTGACTTATAGTTTGAAAGGAACCCTAACACTGGCCATGAGTGTCTCAAAGTGTCACTTTTTTCTATCTTTTATCATTAACTTATGTAGAAAAATAAACAGTTTACTAATTTAAAGTTAACTTAAGGCTTTGACTTATTGAATAATTAAATGGAGGTCTGCTGTTTCCAATGTCAAGTATGAGATTTGAACCTAAGCTTTTAAGCCAACATGGATGAGAAGTCCAAAAACTGGGAAATCAACCATCTACGACTTCAAAACAACTGGACAAACGCCCTGTGCTAATAAAGATCCTGCATAAAGCTTCAGAACTGCTAATAAAGGAACCCTGTGGCGAGATTATTTTCTCCACTGCTGTTTCCAAAGTCTGGAATGTCCTTTGAATCTTAAGTAACTCAAGTTTAGTTCATTTAACTCACATTTTTAAAAGGTGGCAAGGAAACTACAACTAGCTGAAAATGTACTATTGCACAGCACAGATTGAAAGTCCACTTAAGTCAGTACATCAGATACAAACAGAATGGCTGTGACATGACAGCAGCGAACAGTTTAAAAGCACTGGCGTAGCAGTTTTGACTTTGGAGGCCTTTCAGCATTCATCAGTGTTTTACGCGAGCACGCCTATCGTAAGGAGCCAAATCTTTGCACAAAGCTTTCCCAACCCAGCCAGTCCTCATTACCCTTTTCTGACTTGTCCAGGCTATCATCATCCCTCATTACATCCTTGCAGCGTGTAGTTTACCACGTGCAGCTCACCAAAGGGATTTAGATTCATAAAACATTCACCAGCGTGTTACATTTACACCCACTTCTACTGTAAACACGAGGGTGTAAAATATCCCTATGAATCTTTCAGAGGGGAAATTATGTGGGCTGCCTGTGGGGCAGATTTCTTCACAAGGTTGTTTTTTTTTTTTCTGTTTCTTTTTTTTTTTTTTTTTTTTTAAATGGGGTGGAGCTAGTTTTGTTTTGACTCATAGAGGGCGAGACGACAAAATGGTGGCTGATTGAGGCAAACCGCAAGCAAGAGTTGCTACAATGATTAAAAGGTCGTAAATCTTTGCTCTTTAGCAAGAGCGAATGAAGACATTGGACTCCAGGCTATCTGCTTCGACTACAGGATAGAGGAGAATGAAAACGATAAATTTGTTCTGCGGACCTACGTTTGCCTACTTGCAGCCAGAAATAGTGAAGGGTTGTTGAAGATAATTTACCCTGATTTTACGCCATGATACTTTATCCAGCGTTTTGTACACTTGAGGAGAATCTAAAAAGATTTGGCGACATCCTACAGCCAATATTTTGTTACATCAATATCCCATGATTGATTCAGAAAGCTCTTTTAAATATCCCCATGACTCTCCTCTGGGCCTCAGCCCAGATTTTGAACAACGCTGCTCTGCTCTACATGGAATTTACAAACTATTAAGACCATCTTTCCAATATTGAGTTGCAGCCTCTTCACAGGGCCCATCCAAATCTTCATAGAGCTAGAAAATCCTTTTGTAAACTTTATTTTTGGGTCTCCTTCCCTTCATGCTGGAAGTGGATTTAACAGGTGAAATCAATAGGAAATAGAGGCTTTCACCTGGATCCAGGGGTCTTTTGATTTCATGAGAACAGCGTGTTGTTTTTGTGCTCTCCGTGTGGATACAACAAATAAGCATTGTGTTTAGAGGAGGAGAGCTTTTTGGTCAGTGCAGAGTGTGTGAACAGTGCACTTTGTTTTGACTAGCGCCGTGAGAGCATTGTTGCTCTGCCAGTGAGGCAGTTCATGTGTGTTGATGGAGGCAGGTTAAGAGTGTCAGTGTTGCGTCTCGCTGATGCCCTGCCTTAACTGTTATTACTGCAGCTTTTCAAATGTTCACCTGACACTTTGACACTCCAATTGTGCCAGGATGAGAGAGAGAAAGAGGGAGAGAGAGAGAGTGTAAGCATGTGCGTCTGTGTGTGTATTCTGGTCCATTGCTTTGTATGCACATACCTGTGCACTTGCATGCTTGTGGCGTTGTTGTGTGCGTGTGTGTGAGACCTCTCCTCGTCAGTGTGACTTTGTGACAAACAGGCGAAACATTTGACCCGAGGCTGTGATGTCACCGAGCGAAGCCTCCATTGTTTTCGTGTACCTCGGATTTACCAGCCATTGGAAGGCAGTGAACGCGTCCTAAATAGTTCGGGAAGTTGTTACTGACAGGAGTTCTTTCGTTGTTGTTGTTGGGCTCCAGATGAGCTCCGCTGATACAAACAGGATTTGTTTGATGTTGCTGTTACTTTAATGAAGTTTGGCTTATTTTGTATGAGCCTTGTCGGTTAATGTCAGTAAAGCAAAGCCACCTTGTGACCAACTTGTCAGGCCCAGCGGGGAGAATCCGAACGAGTAACACCACATCAATGTTGATCTTTAATAAATCCACTCTTTAGTGGACTTACTTTCTATAAGACCGAAAGTGTGTAACCACACCGGCGGCCTCATGAGGCTGTAATACTCATTATACACCAGAGCAAAGAAAACATTATAGTTGGTCGGATGAAGAAGGGAGTGACAACTTTGTTACTTTTAGATTATTACCACGAGTGGAAAAAAAGTTAAGTTTGCTCTTTGGGTGGGCAGAATTAAAAGGTCATGTTGTTACACAATCTAAAAATACATTTAAATTAAAAAGAATTTCATGTATGAAAATATAAACATGATTATATGTGATTAAAATGCTCAGTGGGAGATTTAAATCGTCTTATTGAATCTAGTGGAACAGCAGCGAGTTGAGATCAGGACTTCAGCTGATATATAGGGTGACGTCCAGTGTGTGTGCGCTTGCATTGAAAACAATGGGTGTGGGTGTTTGGATACACATCGTCCACCGCCAGTGTGTGTTGCCTTAGAGTATTCTCAGACAAAGTTCACTTCTGACTAAATCAACCATGTTTCCAAAAACTCCCTGTTGACACTGTGTCTGCGTCACACTTCAGGGATGTGCTGTACCCAGGGATGTGGTCACTTCAACTTTAATTAACCACTTTCACTTGTTTAGCCTGGTGTAAACTCATAACGAGTAGCATCATTTCGTAACTAGTTGGTTGTTATAAGATATGGCTTGTAGGGGGACATGAGGAAGCTCTGCATGTACTTTGACATCAGTGAAAATCATCCTGTCGCAGCCTATATTTTGAAGAACCCTGGGACATGATGAGCAGTTATTACAGAGTAATACTGGCATCATTACTGTACTTCTTAAGTATGCAGATTTAGCAGAACATCATTATTTTAATGACGTTGCGTGATCAAAATGAATCAGAACTATTTTGGCTAAACACTCGTTCTTTAGGCTGTTCAAATCTAGACAAAGAACCTTAATGACAACGTCGTTTCATCTAGCGACTGATCTAAAAATCCATCGTCTAATTACAAACTAAAAAGCAGCTCAGTGTTGGTACAGTTGCACTTAGGGGAACAGTGTTAATATATCATCTTGGGCACTTCTAAGGGTGGGCCATATTTACCATATTGCCGTAATACCCTATCATCAATTCCCTTTGTACTGTGCGGATTGTGGAGGCTCACAGGATTACAGCAGGCAGTTTCAGTGAGGCACATTTACAGGTGTAAGCTCAGGCTTTGGTCTGCACTTTGTGTGTGTGTAGCCTGTGTGAAGGCTGCTAAGACAGTGAAGCTGTGTGTTGGCTGCTGCTGCCGCTTTAAACACACAGTCAAGGACGTCAAGTTGAGCAGCAACCAGAATGTCCCCGGAGGTTGTTAGAAGGATTCAACAGGGACACAGATGTAAACTCTCTCTTCCGCAACACACCGTCTCAGTCCTGAAGCAAATTGGCGGCACTGTTCCTTGAAACACATTCAAAAGATGCAGCATCTCCAGTTTTGGAAACAAATCTCTGCATATAGGTGCGTAAACAGAGGTCGAATCTCAAGCAGCGGAGACACCGGATTACGTCTGCGCTGCACCAAATCCGGCCAATCCCCATTTTAACCCCCACATCCCCTCCTCTCCTGTATCTGCTTCCACCTCACACACACGTGCTGACCAGCGTGGCTCCTAACGGACTAATGAGGGCCACTTACGTGTCAGCATTAGGCTTAGATAGCAGAGTGGCAGGGTGAGGACTTACAGTAAGTCCACTGTAAGTCCTTGCTCTCTCTCTCTCTTTCGCTCTCTCTGTCTCCTACTACTTTGCTTTTTCATGATTTTTCCAATTGTTCTTCACCATCTTCGCCTCTCTCTGTCTTTATTTTTTTCACTGGTTTTTCCTTGCATTCGTCCTTTTTTCCTCTCTCCAGTCGGGTCTTACAAAGGGCTCATATGGTGTCTGTGTGCAATGACTTCAGTGGCCACATCTGAATAATTCAGGTGGGACTTTACCTTAAAATGCTGTCAAAACAATGGTGTCGCAGTCACACGTGTATCCCTCGGGATTCACTCCACAATCATTCTGTCACAACAATACTGAATTTGTTAATAGATAAGATGCAGAAGAAGAAAAAAGTTTATCTTGTGGAATGATTGCATATGGACAAAAAATGGATTTACTATAAACACATCAACATAAATATACAGGAAATATATGTATTTTTATACATATGATTTCTTTTTATTCATCTATTGTTCACCATTTATCTAAAGAAAATCTGATGCAACTTGCGCTGTGTCCGGCATTAAAAATTTGACTGAAGTAAAACTAAATAAGTATTATCAGCAAAAATGTACTTAAAGCTAAAGTAGTCATTATGCCAAATGGCCCCGTCATTGTTATTTCGTTATATTTTTTTAACCATTATTGCATTAACACATTGAATTTCATTACCTATAATGATGTTGATAATTATAATAAAATGATAGGCTTTACATTATTCGGAAATGAGTCATTAGAGTTAGAAGTAACAAAATGAAAATATTTAAGTACTTCAAGGTGGCCCTTGAGTAAAATGTATTTATTTACTTTGCACCACTGACTACAACCTATAAACATACATTAATACATCAAAAATGCAGTTTCAATGGTAGAATGATATGGTGTTGAGGAATCTCAGGTGATGATAGTGTAAGATGTTGTTTTTAGATATAACTTTTGTTCTCATTTCTCTAGCACAGCAATCTTTTTAGTTCCGAATTTCTGTTTGTATCAGAGCTATAACAGCCAAGATGTGGCGCAGGGTTACCAGTTGGTATCAACTGTGGATATCTCTTTAATCACATACAATTTACAACAGAAAAGCAACCCAAGCAAGTTTAAGTCACACACTCATGGCTCTCAAAAGAACTTCAGAGTGCAACATCAAAGAGAAGCGAGAAGTCACAGGGAAAGGCAGAGCTAATGATACAGGTATATAATCAGTTTTAATTATATGTGTGGTGGAGAATAACTGTCTTGCGGCAACCATCTCTTACAGCCCAAAAAATGCCAGCGTTGGCACATGAAATCAAAGTATGACCTCTTCATAAAGTTCAGGTTCGGCGAGCAGGTTTAAAATTATTGTTCCTTAATTGCACATAAATACAGTGTGATTGAAAAGTACCAGATCACACCAATTTTCTGACAAAGGTAATTTGAGGTGTCATGAGGGACAGAAGATCTCTTTCTAATTTGTTAGACGTGGAGAAAACAAAGCGGTTATTCTCCTACATACACAACGTCAACCGCCAAACTGCTCAAAACTACCAATACAATTAAGCTTTTCCCCTCGTTTTATTTTTCTTACCGAGCAAAACCTGTCAAACCGCTTGTTGGCTCTGTAGGTCTGACAAGTGCAGCCTTACACATGCTACATACATGTCTCCCCCGGGCATGTGCAGTATACTTTTGCTCGTTTAAACCAAATAGTTGAGCAGAAACAAAGATACAAATGTGTTCTTTAGTCCAAAAGACCTGACCTCTAGACTGGAGAAACACCGTTTTTCCTCTCCGGTGACTGGATTTAATGACAAATTCACTTTCCAATTCACTTCAGGCATGAAGAAATATTTCATATGACACTGACTATTAAGTTGTTGGTCATTGACCTTGATACTTATACGTAGAAGCAATGGAAAGCGACAGGGACCCATGTAAGGTGGAAGAAGTATTCACTCAAATACAAAAATACTAATCCTGTAAGTAAAATACTCCATTACTCGTAAAAGTCTTACATATTTAAACTAAAACTATTATTAGTAAAATGCACCCAAAGCAACTGGAAACTATTCAAATCCAAAGTATTTCTCAATACCATTAAAATAGTTGATTTTTTGGCCACTTGGGGGCAGCGCAACAGGCTGACATATTATCACCTCATAAAGCTGATATGGTCAATGTGTTAGCAAACATTGTGTATTTACACATCTAGCAGATAAGGAGCAATCTCGACATTCATTTAGAGCCGTGTTTCTGTCCAATAGTCTCTCTCCTTTTACTAACTGGTCACTAACTGGTAGCACAGAGTGGGTTTATCGGAGGGTTTTTTGTTGCTAAAATTAGCTGCTGCTGGAAACACCGACGAGCTTATCGATGTTAAAAAGCTCTGCATAACTGAGGTGAAATTCTCTTTGTGTTTATCACCAAGAGTGACTTCCTTCACATAGTCATTAGATCCATTGTTAATATACAAATATTGATTCTAGCAGCTTTAACCATCTGTGATATATTTGAATATTCACGTCTTTAAATATCCTTAGGTATAAATTATTAAAAATGTGTAAACATACTCAACTATTTAGTGCATCATTAAGACTGTGGGCACATGTTGGTTTGTGGCCTTATTCACGGTCAACATCCAACATTTAAATAAGATTTTTATTATTGCTGATGCATTAAGGCGCAAGCAGTATTTGTTGTAAATGTTGTAACTGGTCAAAGTTGAACCAATTAAAATATCTTTATACAGTGTTGGGTAGTTTAATCCATAGCAATGCATCATATTTATAATTTGATGTAAAATCTGCAACGTGACTGGCTGTCAAATTAATTCAGTGAAGTAAAACATACCAAGTTCACACACACGCAACACACACAGGTCTCTGTTTCACTTTAGCATGCACACACTACTACTTATTCCATCTCTGTTTCACTTTAACACACACACGCACACACACACACACACCTCGTTTCGTCTCTGTTTCACTTTAACATGCACGCAAAATATAAAATCGCCTTTACATGACAACATACAATATTTTTTTCCGTCTCCATCCATCTGATCCTCATGCTACAAACACCAAGAGCAGGAATAGATTTCATGTGCGCCATCTTCCACCTTTAAGTTAGGTGGATTTTTCTGATTCTGTCGAGCTTTTGTGGGGTGCAAAGAACAGCTTTGATGTCACCATATATCTTCCTGATCTCTCTGGCTCCACTCTGGCCTCAGCTACCTTCAGGTTTTACTTACAGGTTTTAAAGCACCACCAAACGTCTAATTTAGAGCCAGGCTTATGGAAATTGGACTTAATATACTGCTTGCCCCTTTCTCCCCGAGTACCTTAACAGCCCCTCTCTAGTCGGGGAACGTAACTCACCAGTAAAGGTGTTTGGCCGAAGCCAGAAGACTGAAAAATGTGCGTTGAAACAACATGTGATGTGACGTCTGGCTCCAAAACATATGTAAAAATGGAAGTATGTCAGGATGTTTCCAGAAGGTTGTGATTTTTCAACACTCCTGAGATCTTAACAGAGAGAACTGGGAGTTTAAGCACAGCTATACTTTTAGCAAATGAGCACCTTGCTTAAAAAAAAAAGAAAAAAGAAGCCCTTTAATGAATGGTATTTGATCAAGACTTTTACTGCAACATGAGTTGGCATCACAGGACATTCCAAAATATATAGTCTAACTACACATTAACAGAAATGTTTTACTTTGATTTTTTAAAAAAAAAGGATTTAGAGACGTGTATTTTGGTGAATATTAATTAAACATCGTCAGTTTTTATCTGTGACCGTGTGTGTACAGCTGGTTTAAGTTATGGTAAATTGATGCTAGCGGCCACTGCACAGGAAAGTCCCACCAACAGTCAGTCAGGAAAAGCAGTTAAAGTAAAGAAAGTCCAGTAAAGCTAAACATGAAGCCAACATGGCCAGTATAAAACACACAGGCACAGTCGTGTCTTTTAACAATAAAACAGCTGAAAAGCGGGCGATAATACAGTCAAATACAGTTTGCGGAGAGCTGGACTGCATTGTTTGCAGTGTGAACACTCAGACAGCTCATAAAGTTGATTGTCGGAGAATGATATTGAACCGCACAAGGGGACAAAAGTGGACTTGCAAAACATTTCTGGTAGCACTTTATTTCCACCCCCTATTTAACATTTAAAATTAGCGTGTAAACACTGAATAAATGGCTTATGACTATACACTATAATGCTATAGGAAGACAGAGATTTGTTTGTGTTAAAAAGTCAAAGATTCTAACGCCTCCTTTATGACTTCTCTCACGGGTCGCCCATTAGTGACGCATCAACAGTTAATGAATGCTTGATAACATGATGTACCAGTTTTAATCATAGATAATGAGATGTCCTCATGAGTTTTAAAACCCACCTGCGAACGATTCTACCTGTGTATAAACAGTTAATAAATGTGTTATAACACACCAACACTGGGAAATGTAATGTGTACCCCGACACATCGAACCAAAGGGTTTGTTCATGTGTGTAATTATATATCTTTACAGCTGTATTACACTGTCATAGAATAATGACAAATAATTAATGACAAATATGTTGGTGAACAAATATCCTTATATTTGATTAGAAGTTCATTATACTGTGTTATAAACCATTTATAAAGACTAATAAATGTAGCAACCTTATTGTTTTTTGTTTTTTATCAAAACCTTGAAATTAGCTTGAGGTGCCATCACAGTGAACACAAAGTCTGCATTTATTTTTTCAAAGTAACATAGTTATTAAGTGGTCATTTTACAGTCACTCTGCACTACCATGATACAGTAAATTTATATTGATAAAAAAAAAAAACGGTTTTCACTGTAATGGATTGCACATCTCAAACCAAATGACTGCCTGGAACAGCAAACTAAAGCTCTATAGCATGCATTTGAAAATAGTCAGCAAAAGTGTAAATTATATATTACGTGTAGGTGATGAGCTAAAACTTGCAAACGCACTGGCATGATCCTTTACGTAAAATACAGTCTGATAATACGGGAGTTCAAAGCTGTACATTTAACATATTGCCATAGGTCAACTAATTCCTTAAACATTATATATCAGCAGATACATTGAGAGTGTAAGTCTGGCACCGATAGTATAACAGCCTTTACTGAAATGAAAGGAAACTGAACATTAGTGAGTGTGCGGCACATATTGCACACAACTCTGTACAGTTCACTTCTGCATTCAACCACAATCTGTAGTTCACCATGGATCTATAAAACACTCTATTGTGGTTTCCTTATTTTCTACATCTATTTTGCTCATCACCGCAGCACAGTTATGCAAAGCGTGATCTTTTGTGTACACATTGCAACTGATACGCGCAAATGCTTTGCATCAAATCATCTTAACAAAACGCGTGCACTAGGCCAACGGTCTGTCAGCCTCTCTCTGCATTTGAATAAAAATGCACCTTGACGCTGAAAGCACAAGAGTAAAAAGAGAAAAAAAAAATAAAAAAATAAAGGCCAGCCCTGAAACATAAGCTCGTCTCTCCTTGATATCCCCGCCAATTTATTCCGCCTGTCTGTCAGCACTGCCATCCATCTGTAACATGAAGACAATGATGAAGCTGTCTCTCATTTGGCATCTGTGGCCTTTTGTCAGGAGCCAACCAACTCCTTTGCATGCGATGCGAACGTCCCAGCCTACCTTGCAGCAGGCCAGTCTTCATCTTAAGCAGGTAGAGCTGAATGGAGACAATCAGTAATGTCTATTCTAGCTAGTTGTAGCGGTATGAGGGGGGGGGGGCATGAATTATTCCAACTGTGCTTCTGAACAGTGTTGATATCTGCATACAACTATGCAATCAGACCAGCCCCGGGCAGCTGCCAAGAAATGTAGGCAGCAATGCAAGAGTGTGGATCTGACTAATGCCCCGAAACCAGAGACGGTGCCAAAGGATAGTCGCGACAACAGAAAGCTGACAAAAGAGCAATTCATGACATCTACTGATGAATACGCCCACAGGAAGAAAAAGTGAACACCTACTGTAGCACTGTCTGAGACTGATCACCACATCCGCATGTGCTTAAGTCAATTAGACCGCAACAGTAACAAATTGGAAACCAGGTTACAACTACAAGCAGAAAGGTTGAACTTTTGTTAACCCGTATAACACTGCCCTGCTTTGACATTTAGAGTCTTCTACGTAAGCCTTTTGTTTTCTATTGTTCTGCACTGATATTTGATTTAGACACATCTATTTTGTTACTCGCGTCAATAGAACCACGACTGTGCCCTGCTGACCGCCGAGCAGCTGAATGCACAGGCTTTGTTCAAGGGCACCTTCAGGATGTCGTATAAAAAAGGGAGGAGACGGATTTACACTTTCCCTTCTCCTGCCTTGATTTGGTCGAGATGGGGATACACACCTCGGTTTCAAAATCAGCCAAGCCCTCCAGTCCTTGAATTGGCCATGCACGATGCACAACATATTCTCTGACACTCCAAGGAAGAAGTGGTGATGGATTGAGTCCGAGCAACTGACAAAAACGTTATTACGGGGACGCTTTCATCAACCAGAGGAGGTGTCTGACCGGACCATGGAAGAAGATACCAGAGGGGATAACTGTCTCCAGTGTGTAGTCAGACTGACACAGACACTCATAGACATGCACTCAAACAAATATAAGAGGATGTTTCTTATGCACAAATACACACTATACACATCTTTGTACATTGACATGATAATCTTCTTGACTAAAAGGTGGAAACCGTCAAAAGAACTCGACTGTGGTCGGGACACAAACGCATTACTTGAAGCCTGAAAAGATGCATTTCCTGATATCGCGAGAATCGTACCGCTGTGCAAGGTAAGCACAAAGCCGTAATCATTCGAAAATGGTTTTCCCAGTTTGATGTGGAAGAACTTGACTGGCCTACACAAAGCCCTGACCGCAAGAAACGTGAAATAAAGGCCTACATGGATTTTGAATGAGACGTTCAACAATCACCTATGGGTGTAAAGTTCGGGTGTCCACATACTTTTGAACATGTAGTGTAGGTAGACAGACGTCTGACAAGGTCACAGATGAAAAGGCAGACAAAAGAGACAGGAGAGGCTGATTTATTGATAACAATGTGGAGACGTGATGGATCTGGGCATCGAGGGAGCATTCCTCCCGAACAGACGTAGAGAGAAAGACAGAGATGTGCAAAGAGAAGAACAAGAAAGGAACAACGAGAGACAGTCAGACATTTAAAAAAGAAAAAAAAAAAATCAAAGCAAATGTTTCACAGTGAGGGAAAAAAATGGGAGGAAGACCAACAAATAGATTAATGATAGATGAGATAAAGGGCAAACAAAAGAGAGTAAAAGTTACAAAAAGGAGAAGAAAATGGGATAAAAGGCTGTAAAGAGAGAGATGACAGAGAAAAGAGATAATGGATTAGGGAAGGAAAGAGAGAGAGGGCAGAAAAAGTTAGGACTGACACAGATAGACGAGGGAGGGGGAGATAAAGAAAGACGGAGTGAGGAGGAGGGAAAAGGAGAAAACAGCTTTCCTAAGCCCGCCAGGAGGAGAGTGCCAGCTGTGTTTATCTGACCTGTGACCTCAAGGCCACTCCAATCTCTACAAGACCTCAGTGTGACTTGCAGGCGCACGCACACACACACACACACACCTCCTCATAGTACAGCTGCAAACAGTGCACTACTGAAGCATTACTTTACCTGATTAAAACAGAGGAAGGGTTAGACCCACTGGCCAGACAGGAAACACAGTGGAGAACACACCTGGAGGAAAACTAAACCATCCTCCAACCGAGTGGCAGCACAGGCAGGCAGTCTGTTTTTTTTTTACAATCCAGTCATTTTTACTTAGCTGTGTGTGTGTGTGTGTGTGTTGTCTTTAATTTTGAGACATTCGCATAGTTTACCCACCTAACCAAGCACACAGTCGTTTCCCTCAGTGTTTTTCTCGAAAGTCTCTCTGCTTTTTGTGCTCCCTAATCCTGTAGCCCTGGCCTCTGGCAATCAGCTCCTCTCACAGGCCAGACACACACACACACACACACACACACGTACGACACTCACACACACACGCACACACAATGTGTAGGCCAGATCAAAGCCTGACAGCCTCCACAGACCCCCACTACACACTGAAATATGTCTCTGGGCCTCTTTTTCTCATTC
Source organism: Bovichtus variegatus (assembly GCA_943593645.1). Classification (NCBI taxonomy): domain Eukaryota; kingdom Metazoa; phylum Chordata; class Actinopteri; order Perciformes; family Bovichtidae; genus Bovichtus; species Bovichtus variegatus. The sequence continues at coordinate 2,490,890 of CALSCE010009376.1, forward strand.
TTCTCCTCATCTTTCGTTTTCTCCCTCATTGCTTGCCCCCTCTCCCTATATCTCCTCTGTCCCCAAATGTCTATTTCGCTCTCTTCCCCCTTTTCTCCCTTTTCCATATCCGCATCTCTCTCTCTGTCCCCATGAAATATGTCCAGCTGGATTGAGCTTCTTCCTCCTCAGCACTCAGCTCACCAGCCCAAGAGAGCGAAAGAGAAGCAGCTGGTTTTACACAACAAGTGGAAGGGATGGATGGATGGATGGGGGGGGGGGGTTGATGGGAAAAGAGATATGAGGAGTGAGAGATAGAGAAATATGTGAGACGTTAATGGTGGAAGAGTGGGAGATGAAGAGAGACAATGGACGGAGAGAGGAAAAGTAGAGAGAGACATAACAGACGAGATTTGCTGATGTGGGATCATTTAAAAAAGGTAGATTTCAGCTACTTTAAGAATTACATCCGGATTAGGTGAATCCACACCTCACAATGTACATCCAAGTAGTTGCCATGTTCAGCTATTGCATAAAGTATTACATTTAAAGATGACTGGCCTACACAGAGCCATGCGCTCAAGAAAAGTGGAAGCTGAAATAGCAGCATAAGAACAAAGGCGTACATGTAAAGATGTAAAAACTGGACGTAAAGACAACCGTCATTGGACCTAATCTGAGGGTTTGCAGAACTGTCCAATAGCAAAATTTTGTCTGGGACGAAAGATCTTTAGGTAAACACTAAATCATTGTTTTTATTAGAGGAATGGAAAATGGAAATAATAAATAAAATAATCTGATATGGATTAACTATATGTTTATATATATATATATATATATATATATATCTTCTTTCCCTAATTTAGCTGCCTCAGTTTCAGGGTCCTGGCGTAGTTTGTAAATGCTGGTCAACTGTCACGGCTCACTGGGACAGTTAAATAAAAGGCGTATATAAGAGTAATTGCTAGGCTGTTTCCCAGCTACACAGAAAGCTACATGTTTTACAGTTGGTAAAAGCCCTTTTGTTTGAAAAGTGAGCTTCTAAAAGACCCAGAGAGAAACAGAAAATATTCATTAGAGCTCCTGATGCGCAGAAATCAAACACACACAGAGCAAAAGCTGAGTGCAAAGTGGCTGAAATATGCAGATATGAATAGGTAGCAAAGTGAAATCAAAGTGCTCCCCACACAGCAGAAGGAGCAGTTTCTTTTGTTGTAAGCACTGCCAACAACAACGCTCATGGCTGAAGAGGAAGGAGCGCCACCTCTCAGAAACATCACTTCCAAGAAAAGAGACAGCATAGCGTCGCCCACACAGTCCTGAATGAAAGAAGGAGCAGAGATCTCTGGGATTACCACATTAAACTCATACTCACTCACCACAGACGAGAACACTGACAGCTATACTTAACATATTAATTTGGCATTTGAAGATTAGTTTAGTAAATTACAGTGGCGACTGTTGATTTCTATGATAGATAGAGTGCATTGCATTCTAGCACACCTGTTCTGGGAATGAGTCACAGCATTATACTTCTCAGACTGAGACAAACAGAGATTACTGGGTTTACCTACTGCCACACAGGTAGACATTGTCAACCACACAAACAAGGACACACAGACACACACACACACACAAGCAAACAGGAGCCAAAGCTTTAAGATACACACAATTAAACACAAGCACCAATGGCATGAAAATTGATCCAGGACTGTTGCAATCAATTTGAAAATGTCTGCAGCTCTTTTCATCTGAATTTAAAGTGTTATGTGGGTTTAATGCACCCTGTTAAAAATGAGGCTTTGCATCACTTCCAAAGATGCATCAGTGAAAAATTAAGCTTTGTCTTTAGATGTCATGAAATGCATTTTTTGCAACTGTGTGATTAAGCATCTGCACCTTGAGCAAAGGGTGTATATTTCAAAATGTTCATTTCTAAACTCTGGGATTCTGTTTAATTGTTTCTAGGAAGTTGTTACGTGCGATATAGACGGAACAATGTATCATAAGCTATGGTAGCTTATGATACATTGTTCCGTCTATATCGATGTGGTACATTTTGTGACTTTTTGTTTTTCGATGTTTCATTTCAGGCTGCCCCGCTTCAAGAGATTAACCTGGATTATTAGAAATGTGAATCTGTGTCCAATGAAAAGTGTGAAGACGGAAAAAGATATAGAATAAAAATGTGCCCTAATGTTGAGTTCTTTTTTCGGCAGAGCAACACGTTAGAAATTGTTTGACATTACTTACCTAACGGCTTCATAAAACCGTCAGTGAAACCTGATGACATGCTGTGATGCACATTTAATCCATTCTTTTCATTGTTGGGTAATGTCTTTATGTTAATGTCGTAAATTAATTCTTCATTTGAAGGGAGTTCTGCATCCCAGAGTTTTCTCCTTGTAATTGGACAGATGGGGTCACCCTGCCTTGCCGACGAGATTTTTATTAGTCTGGGTTTGAAAGGAGAGTTATAGTGTCCTGAGATGATCTCAGTGTTGTTTCAGAGTCTTCACTGGCCTAACAAAACACCTGGAGGAAACAATGACACCCTGGAGAATAGTTGGCACCAAAAAGGGTAAAATTGAAAGGTTACAGCGCATGCCACGTAACCACGACGACTCCGGCTTGCATGTCACCCCCCTTCTCTCTCCCCATTTCCAGCCTGCCACTACACTCTTCATCTGTCCAAAAAAAAGGCAAAAAAAATAGATTATTAAAATAAAATAAAACATTAAAGGTTACAGGTTACACATTGTCTGGAGTTTTAATCAAATCTAAAAACATGAAAAATAATTATATTTGAATAATGAATTAATTAAATGAAAGTTAGGTTGAAATAGTTATTATTATTATTATTATTATTATTATTATTATTACTACTATGTTCCTGTTATAAGTAAATTCTACTTCATTGCCATTATACTTTGTCATTCCAAGACTTAAAAATACTTATAGTGTACAATAAAAAATAAATGTTGAACATTAATGTGTTCATTCCTGAAGCTCTGTTGCTCTTGTGTTATACTGTTGTATTTATGTATTGTACATATAATGATTCCAATATCTCTTTCCCCAGTTAATTACTATTGATTACATGTCAGATCGCAAATATTACTGTCCCTAATGTTGTTATTTTTGCAGTGTGGACATGCATTGCTAACTATTTAAGGGTAGAGCTTGAAGCTTCATTCCATGGAAGCTGCAGTTTTAAAAAGAAAAATCTCAATACAAGGTCTAACCCACCATTTCCAGAGCTTTCAACCAACCAACTCTGTGACCTTCGTTGTCATGAGATAGATTTGTTTGTTATCACTTGACCAAATTTCCACACTGTGGTCACATAATATTAAACAAATCCGGTGATCATATGTAAGGGGGAGATGGTATAACCCCCCCCCCCCCTGTCTCTGGATGGTCCCCACCTGTTTCATGACCGAAAAATGTGGGTAAAAGTTTTGGAAACAGTAAATATGCTGAACTTTATGCAAAGACTTTCTTTCCCCAGCTGTTCCTAAATTGAATTTACCTTCAGACGATTATGCCCATTATCTTCGCTCGTCACTGTCGGCTACAGTAAGTCAATAATAAGACTCCATAATAAATGTGCTTGTGTGAGTGACAGTGCTCGAATTACACACACACACACACACAGACACACACACTTACACAGACACACACACGCGCGCACACGCACTTACACACACAAACACGCACTTACACACACAGTCTGCTGCTCCCGAAAACGAATTAGTCACACATGTTTGCATTTGTACACAAACCCGCCCAGCAACAAACACAACAGGGGCTCAGGGTCATACACTCATGTGCGCGCACACACACATAAACACACACATGAACACACACACATGATCACGTGTGAAATGCATGTGCGTAACTACACAGAACATATGAGGACGTTTGAACCCACACACGTGACAAACACGCCAATATGAGCGCACTCCTGTGTAACACGAACACACACACACACACACACATTCCCACACACAAACACACACTACACTGGTGGTCCTGCCTGGAGCAGACCTAAAGCTCGTTCTCTTTTGTCTCTCGTGGGAGGCCTAGACAAAAGCAACAACCTGACAGGTAAACAAGCAGTCATGTTTGGGCAGACCTACCTGAGAAAGGCTCTCACCCTTCTCAGCCTCACCCGACACACCCTCCTCCCACCTCTCTCCCACCGTCACCGGCTCCAGTCTGCGGCTTTTCTTTCCCCCCCTACCTACGTCTTCCAGTCTCCCTCTCTCCCCCAATCTTTACCCTCTTCGTTTGCTTCGTAATCCTAAATAGAAACATTGAGCTTTCATGAAATCGGGCCAGACAGATGATATGAAATACCTCGTGGCAGCCATATTGGACGTCCATAGCTCCAGAGCAACAACTAATTACATTTGTGAGCATACCACTTGTAAATATCGCTCCATAGATGTGACTAGATATGTGCTATTTCCGAGTTTGTTATCTAGATAAGATGAAAGCTTAAAGGGACTGTTTCTTGTATATCTGATGAGCACACGGGTTATTCTACAGCTATGTGGAATGTGGTGTTAGTAGCCAGTGGTTGAAATGAACTACAGTACAGTAACTCAAGTACTGTACTAATTTGATGTTTGATTTTTATTTGTAGTTTCATTTTCTGCAACTTTATACTTCAACTCACCTACATTTCGAGAGGGAAAACGACATTCATTTACCACCTCTGGGCTTTGGTATTTGATTAACTTAAGTGATCATTTTAAAAAGGTACTTGTTACATATTCATAATGCGTCAAGAGCAACTTTCTACAACGTGTTTTGTGATACTCTGCCTTGACTGCTATTCTGTTTTTATGGTGCAACAAGCGTTAGTAAATGACCCACGGCTTTGTGGAGAGCAAGACAAGATGGGTTCCTTTACACTCTTACTGTCCCATAGAATATTCACCTGTAAAATACAATTAGTAAATAAAACATCAGCTACATTATAACTTGTTTTTAATCTGAAACAATAATTGGTTAATTGGTGCTTATGCCTCCTCTGCCTTTGTACTCGAATGATACGTCTCGATTCTCGGTCCTCAGCGTGATTCTTAGGAGATAAATGGCTTTTAATACCATGTTCATTGCGCCACTACACACCACACCAGGGCAAAAGAAATTCCCCCTAACACACTGCAGTAAAACTGAAAATAAAGATGCATTTCTCAAGAAAGAGAAGGAGCTAGAGGTGTGATGATCCGCCAGTATTAGTGCATGACTTCATATCTCACGTCATCGTTTATTCAAGGCTGAAAATAAAGGTTAATAAATGTCATAGATGACCTAATGGCCCTTTTAAAATCAGGGTTGTTATATCAAAAGGCTCTAATACACCATAATACTGCTCCAAACCACAGAGCATAGTATGTAAATGCTGTTTCAGAGCTTTTTCTACCCAAGAATAACATTTTCACTGCGATGCTGAATATGTGGAATTGTTTTTGCCAGCAGCTTTAGTCCAAAAATAGCAGCATCACATGTCCATATTGGTAGAATCTCTAATATTCTTATTACACTGAATGTTTGTCAGTTTTGGCAAGGAAACTGAAATGTATCATTCAAGTTAACAAATATTGGTCAAACCCAAATTATCAGCGCATTTGGCCAAAATGACATTTGGTTTGATATGTGTATAATTCTGCCTCACACGCAGCTAAGTGCACATGCACACACACGCACACACACACAGTCCCTGCCAATTCAAGCCTTTCCAAACAATTCAAAACATTTGGGAATTAAGTCTCAAGACAAGAGTGTAACAAAAGCCACCGACACCTGCTTTATCATTGCAGTGTATTTCTAGTGTTCCCCTACAACTAAACATTGGGAACCAGTTTGTTCATTCTGCACAGCAGATGTCAGATAGTGGAAGATCACGACCACAGGGACAGAAAAGGAGCGAGGGAGAGAGAGAGAGACGACCAATAAACAAATGAGGATTGCAAAAACAAGCTTGTGTAGGAGCATGTGGTTCTTTTTCTCATTTCTGCAAAGTGTGCCGTTTTATTTTAGTTGTATTCATTCTCTGTGAACCCTTATGTCACTTGCATGAGGTGCCTCCCGTTAGAAGTTGGTTGAAACTCCTCTTCATGTGGACCTTAATAGTTCCTTCATTTTTAAAGATTCAGTTATTTATGGTACTTTTATGTCCCATGCATTGGTGTTTTAAAACATTTTTATTTCAACCACGGCGAACAATGTGTGGTTTTCATATTCTTACTGACTTTCAATATATATTTATTTCTGAATCCACCGCTCTGATTTTAGTTGTGGACTTGCTTGCGTTTGAGGGAACCCCTGGGTTTGAGCCTGAGAAGTAATTATAATGGAGAAATTGAGTTTTTACTAAAAAGGTGTGGTTGTATTGTTTGGGTGAAAGTCCCAAGTCCCGTTGTCGACATTTGACGTGTAATCACATTTAGCCAGGCCTCTTCTGGCCCAGTTAGACTTGGATAGAGAGACTGGTGGAAAGATGATATGATCAGGGATGTGGTGGAGAGTAAACATAGGTTACTCAAATTTTTTGTTTACAGTAACATTGTGTTTTTTTATGTGTAATAAAAGCTTAAGTCTTTTTTATTTGGGCAAGGTATGGCAGTTTTATTTAAAGGAAGACTGTTACAAAGAAAATAGCTTCTTACAGATTAAGGTTCATTCATAAGCAATAAAATGTGCCTTTGCTCAATTCAATACACACAGGAATTTCACTGCTACAACTTTACTTGGTCAGGTATGACCAATAGAAAATACTAGCCTATATTAGCTAATATTAGCAAACTTTAGGTAGATTTTATTGTAAATGAAGAGTCAATTGTCAGACTTTTTTGCATTTATCATTATAAGTCCTGCAAATGAAACTACAGTATTGGACAATAAATAAATAAAATGCAGATGAGGCTGAGGCTGACAAAGGAGAATACAGCATGAATTGATGCTTTTCTGTGAGCATAATAGATTTTCGAACGATCCAGTATTTGGACAGAGATTGTGCTTTATGATGCAGGAGGGCGAAGGTCACTCTTTTTATTGAAAACTACATCATCAGATAAGACTGAGAGAGGAGGAGCAGTCAAGAGAAGAGTTGAACGCTGTGTTACATGAGAAGCCATGTGAAGCTGTTTGCGTGTGCTGCTGTGGGAAAACACTCTTTCCTGATTGAGGATAACCAGAGTCCCAGCAGTTCCTCCTCCTCCTCCTCCTCCTCCTCCTCCTCCCTAACTCCTCTTTAACCTGGCCTGCTCGGTCAGGCTACTGTGTGCATGCATGCATTTGCATGAGTGTGTATGTGAGTGTGAGTATATACCTGTGTTAATCGCTACCTGTGACTGCGTGTCTGGCTCAGTACACAGCATCGGAAAGAATGAAGTAGTAGAAAATAGAGAGGAGCAGGAAACAAGTTGCTCCCTCTAGAGCAACAATTTATAGAAGCTTGAAACATGAACAACGTTTGGGTTTAAGCGCAAATCTTAGCCACAGCTGATGTGTGCATTGAAAAATAGGATCTTGACGCAAACATCGGCATATTTTTCTGATATGTTGTGGGGCTTCAAAAATAAATACAGCGTGGAGCGAGTGAAAACCTGTTGATCATCCATTTTTGTGTTTCAGTTATTTCTCTAACATATTTCTATTCTTGACAAAATAAAGTTAGAAACACAGCCATAGATCAAACCTATTTTTGTAAATCATAGCTACGAGGATAGTCCTAAATCTTTATGGTCGGTTTAATCCTCTTACTCGCTACATAACACTTTACAAAAGAGACACGCCGAACTGATATCCCTTTCACAGAATCTTAATATTTAAGATATTTTGATTGATGAACTTGAAAGAAAAGGTTTGTATTCCTCCACAAGTATGTTGCTCCTTTAAACATAAGTCTTCAGAAGACGCTCCAGGCCTCTGTGCACTTTTCTTTGATAATGACAGTGTTTGTGCGATTAAAAAAAGAAAAAAAACAGAACGTGAGAAGGAGCTAAAGTGCTTCTTGCTAAAGACTCTCGTGTGAATCTTTAGAGCAGCACATACCGTTTTATCTGACAATCAAGATAAAACTGCCAGGGTGAGTTCACTGCTCGAGCTTTTCCTGCTCTCCATTCCCATACCTGGATCATGTGGAATTCCCAGAGAAGGGCAGTAAATTGTCCAGCGGGGCGACTTTGTCCTCTCCCTCCTGAATACCTCAACTCTGAGAAAAAGAGACAAGAGAGCAGGCATGTTGAGTTTCACCTACGTGTCCTTTCTGAAAAACACATACATCACTTCTTTTTCTTTTCTTTTTTTTTTTAAAGGGAGGATGTGAGCGTGAGGTGGAGCACTTTGTGTGTGTGCGTGCATGTAAATGTGTGCTTGAAGGCATTTAGTCCATGACTTTCTCAGATCCAACAAATTCCCAGATCATGTGAGCAGGGAGTGCGGTGAGACATAAAGTATGTGGTTGACCTTTTGTTGATGGACAAACACAGCCAAGGTTCCTGAATAAATATGTAGAGGAGGCTCATTCAAACTCGGTGGTTTCTCTTGATCAATATATGACGCTAACTTGCCGTAGAGAAGTTCAAGCCTTGCCAAGAACATGCCACCTCAATTGGCTTACGTCCAGAATGCTGTTTGGATGCATCAACCTCCAAGAAATAAATGAAATCCACAGGTGGTTTTATAGAGTGAAGCTGTGGTCAATTCAAGATGTGTTGTCAACTCTCTAAAAGCTGAGGTGTACGTCAAGATCTGAGGCCACATTCGAGTCCATAAAAGTCTGTTTAACCTAACAGTGTTTCAGGTTTTCTCATCTTAATAACTCAAGTAATAATGCCGCAGACCTGTAGAAGGTCAGACTTATAACGAGACACACATTGGACTTTTAAGTCCAAACATTTAGTCTATTAATCAAAACAGCAACAATCCTAAGGTCTCCATCAATGTCCCCACAGTTAAAGAAAGAGTTTTAGGAAAAAATGCTCATTCGCTGAGATGATAAGACTCCAGGAAGTCACTGCAACTGGCCACAAAATAGTCCAGCACATAATCCCTCGGCGTTTTGAACTTCGTTTTTTTTTTTTTTTACTGATTAAACAAACAAGATATGATGTGTTAATTAATGAGCTTAAGAGGTAGTAGGTGGTGGGATTTTTTTTTTTACTATAAGCATAGCCAGGCTACCTGACTTCCCCTAATTCTAGCCAAGCTAAGCTAACTGTCCTGGCTTTAGAGCTTCATATTTAACACACCGATATGAACATGTTATTGATCTTCTAATCCAACTCTTGGCCAGAAAGTGAATACAGAATCATGGTGCATTTTCAATAGTTTAGCTGTCACCACATACATATAAAACTGGCTGCATGAAGTGACTTCAGGCTGCAGTGATATGAATGTGATGGAACTGAAGGGAGAAATGGCCAAACAACCAAAGCATTTCTTTCCCAAAGACAAGAGAATTGTGGCTTAATCTTGTCTGTTGTGATCAAGGCTCAAGGGTTCAGGTTAAGGCTCACAGTTGAGAAAGTAAAAGTTTTGGAGTCGGCATGAATAATATTTCTGTGCAGCAGAAAGTCATTTGTAGTTTTACAACTTTATTGGCCGTAAAAGTCCCCTGCCGCACTATGTGTCGAACACTGAGAAACGTAAACACTTTGGTCTTTGAATGAATGCACAACACAGCAAAGACCAGAAAATAGATTTGCTACATATGCAAGAGCTAATTCGTCCAAGATTATTGGGAATGATGTACTGGAAAAAAGGAGCTGGCCTGGTAGCTTATTTTACTCCAAATTTATCAATTCAAATTTACCGTCAAGTTTAGTGAAATTTGATGGACTAATTTGCGACATCAAAATATAGCAAACTGTCTTAATACTGGGAGAAGACCACGGCGCTGGAGAGATCACATATACCATCTGGCCTGGGAATGTCTCAAGATCCCCCAGAAGGAGCTGGAGGAATTAGTTGGGGAGATAAACATCCAGGTTACCTTGCTTACCCTCCAGTCACTGCGACTAGACTCAAATAAGAAGAAGAAAATAGGTAGATGCATGGACTGTTTACTTCTGCCTGGGAAGGTTCCACCGTGGAGCCGAAAATGGTGCAAGCTATCGTCCGAGCTTACGTCAGTTTATACACTTCGTATGTACTAATATATCATTTTTGCCTATTTGCCATCAATCGTGACGCAGTGTCGAGTACCAAGTGTGAACTATGCGTTTCTTACATGTGCTCTGCTTTCCGTCGTTGACCTCGCCAGGTCAACTTGCACGCGATTCAGCAAACTAGCTTCAAGTACTTTCTATTTTACAGAAACACGGGACAGAAACATGCGACAGAATCTCACTCCGTCACTCTCTGGCGTGACCATTGGAGAAAGTTGGCAGTAATGTGAAGCAGCCTAATAATATTTTTTTATGATGTTTGTATAGCTTGAATATCCTTTTTTTGAAAAGGTGAATCACAGTTACGCATTGTACCTGCAGGGCCACCACAGGAACCGGTGGAACAGGTACCACAATAATTCAATGCAGAAGTATATGACAGCATGAAGCCTTCAGTCAGCGTACAACCTAATCAGTGAAGGATCTCAAAGCCGCAGTGATACATACGTGTGTGAGTGCATGTGCTTTGAGGACATACAGCTGTACGAGTGTGTGTGTGTGTGTGAGTTCGTGCTCATGTACATGGGAGTGTGTTTATAACTGTTTACACTCTCTGGGTTCAAGCCTTTGCTCTGCCTGGTTCCACTGAGCAGGCAGGTACACACTGACAGGCAGGGAGGCCGTGGCAGCTTCTTAATCATTTCTCCCTCCTTTTTGTTTCTCTTTTGACAGTCCTTCGCTCTTGTGTGACGGCCCTCATCGCCGCCCCGGCCTGCTCACCTTTTCAGGGCTCCTCAAGCGAGACTACTAATGCACTTGCTGCTCTCCTTGCAGCCTTGCCGTCTCGCCCTGAGCTCCAAACTCCCGTGACAGCGTAGGACGCTCACTTTGTCTCCCGTGTTTGTCCAAAAATTGTTTCAATATGTATTTTTGGGAACGGTAATGTTTGCATAATAAATCTTTGTGTCAGAGGAATACAAAGAGAGCTATAGGTCGAAACCTGGGTGGGTCTGATTGGACACTCTCTCTCTCTCTCTCTCTCTCTCTCTCTCTCCTCGTTTACTCTCCACTCTACTTTCCATTCTCTCTCTCTCTCTCTCTCTCTGCCAGGTTGTTTTTCCTGCCTGCTGTCAGTAGGTTTATATGGACATGTATCAGGCCCAGTGCAGACACTGGAGCTGCCTTCCTCTGAGTAACCTTTGGCAGTTCTCATGCCCTAGGTTTTGCTATCTTCACATGCCCAGTTAGTGCAAGGTGCTGAGAATCTGTGAGATAAACAACATGCTATTCACATACTATAAACATTTTATTGTCATACACATTTTTTACGTGATCCAACGCCTTAGAATTTAACATTAGTGTTGGTCATGTGCCAAAAAAAACAATCATCAAGCTATGTGCCAAGTGAGCTTCAGGCTCTTGGTCCTTATGCCAAACACAACTTATTAAGAAATCACTCCTCAAGTACAATTTCATTACATTTAAACTGATCTCTTATTAGGAGAACCCTTTACAAAAGGGACACTCTGGTGAATTTAACTCTAGAGACAAAGAGGGGAGGGGACGTAATGTACCTTAAATGATGGAAAATTGGACACACTCCCTTTTCTTAACCCAAAAATGAGGAAGTGGAGCAGTAACATTGACGGAGCCCAAAGAAACTGAGATTTTAGCCCGAGATCAAACAAGATGCTTTCTGTCAGCAATAGTCAAAAGGTCACTATGACCTCCAGCAGGAATATAAACATAACTCAATATTACTGAAATAAGCTTAAACTCATAACGATCTGACGGCCCGACTGCAGGCCCGGCTAACACGCTGTCTCTCAGAGGCTGTAGCGGGCTCAGTTTAAAAGCTAAAAGATGAAGCGAAGAAGAAGTGGTATCATATGGAACTACAAAACCTTAGGCAATCTATTAGTATGAACCATGCCATGCTTGTTGGGAAGGAGGCTAAATAACGTTCCAGAGTTGGAGTAAATTTGGGCAAGGCGAAAAAAACTGACATGACAATATACACAGGGGTCCCTTGACCTCTCACCCCTAGAAAAATTTATGAAAATGGGTTCGATGAATACCTACACGTCTCCCCTTTACAGACATGTCCACTTTATGCTGATTCCATGCAATTTTGGATGCAGTATAAATGTGTTATTTTGGCCTATTATAAAGATGGTCTCTGCATACTGGGGTCTATAAATAGTCTTGGAATCGTATTAATCGGGTATGACTGGAATCTTGTTGACTCAATGAGCCCAATTGTATTCATGTGTGATGATATTACTTCCCATATTAGCCATTTCACTGTAGTGAGACTACTTTTCTTTTTAAACTTGACCTCACTCTATAAAATCACCTGTTGTGATCTCTAGATAACCACAGCCTCATGAAACGTCACAACCACAAACTATAGACTGGGGGCATTCAGACGATGCATGGCTATCCTTGGTATATTGACAATAAGGGGGTTTCTGAACAGTTTCCAGAACACAAGTTTCAAATTTCAAAAGTTTTTGATACCAAATCACAGCACACATTTGTGTATGGTGTTGGTAGAAGCTTCTCGTAACTTTCCGCCAAAAGCGAATAAGCGCATTTCTCAAAGATTCAAACTATCTCTTTAACGATCCTGGTCAGGGTTAGAAAAAAAACAACATCAACCAAATGATAGCATTGTCACGCCACTTCCGTCTTTGCTCCAGACAACAGTCAGTTTTACTGCAGCAGGTCGTCCTTCACAGGGAAAGGTAAAAATGGCTCATTTAAGTGTTTGACCAAGCGACCAATGCCGTCCGTCTTCTTGTGATGACAGTCTCAGAATTGGTTCAGTACATTCATCCATAAAAATCATGGAAATTGGAGTTTCTCTAAATATTTTTGTTGGATGTAGACCTTTGTGGGATAGGTGCACAATCCGTCAAAAGACAATCAATAGTTGGGTGAGGCAAAGACATCCATCTATTTTACGGTTTGTGTTGCTTAAAGTTCACTTAAATTACCCAAATGTAAAAGAACCACGCGGCCTAGTTGAGCTCCTTCGCTACAAACAATCTCTTGTAATCAGAGCAGCCACATGACCTTGTGGTTTTTATTGTCCCTCGCTGGTGACAGAAGCAGACTGAGAGGGGAAGAAGGGGGGCGGACAGTTTTTCCTCGATGAGCCAGAGGCTGGATTGAAAGCGGGGAAGCAGGAGAGTATAGTGATCTTAGTGGGACGGCGCAGGGCAACGCTATCCCAAACACAGCAGAGTGCTATAAGCCTCCGTCATAAATCTCCGAGCTCGCCGAGCCACAGCCAAGCTTGTTCAGTGCTGTGTGCCGCTCCAGAGGCCAGAATCCAGATGTTGGAGAGAGACGGTAAATAAAACAATCTATCAAAACTGAAGAACCAAAAAGAAAAAGAGGAGGGGGGGGTGGTATTTTTTCTGCAACTAGAATTGGAAATCTGTTTTAAGCCATTATCAATGAGGTTGTCTCCAATACAATCAGTACATTAATCCCAATTGGGACAACACGTATTATAGCAGGACGCACTCCATGCAGCTCAAGGTGTTTCTGAATACAAAACAGGCCTGTTCCTCTGGATTAGTTTTTAGCATTTATAGATGCAGGTGGATTGAAGGGATAAACAGATATGGAAACCTCATTGTGGAATAAATATCCACGGCTTAAAATCTTATTATGCTGAGCACAGTGATGGTTTATTGTTTAAGACCTATGCCTCTGGACATGAACTCCTGCTGGCCTATGACTGAATCCTAGAGGACCTATTTGTATCCTGTGTCCCTGCTGCTGTTGTGTCTTTCTCAGCTTTCAGTTGGGCTGATAAACAGAACATGAAAAAGGGATCAGACTACTCAGATTCCAACAAAACTTTTTAATGTTTAAGATCTTGAATGTCCATGCCAGAGAGGAAGCTGAGTACTTAGGGATTTACAGCTACTGTAATATGGACTTTTAGATACAAAAACACATGTACCCTCGTCCCATCTCGCGCTGGTCAGAGTCGAAAGTTGAACAACAGATTCAGTCCATCTGCCCAAATGCACTTCTGGTGTCAGGTTTGATCAGTTGAAGAAAATCAACTCCCAGGACGTAGAAAATGAAGCGCTTGTCTCAACAATCGTAGAGCTTTCGCTCTTCGCTTTGGTCTAAACTGTTCTCAGACTCGCTCGTTGACGAACACGAGAGCTCTGCGTGCAGTTTGAAGACATCACATTACAGGTGTTTAGGAATTTCTAGGTATTGAGGTTTTTCAAACAGTTACCTGTTGCTGCAATTTGGAGCCTCCGCCGGGCACAATAGCTAAGTGCAACTTTGGTTTCCAATTCAAGAATACAGTGTTATTACAGGTCCAGTGGATAGCTGGCTGATTTTTGTATTTCTTGGAGCTTTCTGTACCTCAATTCCTCGAACACAGGAAGACAGTTAGTTACTTCTTAAATTATGTAGTTTGTTTTTGGATTCAGTTTCTTAGCCAAAAAATCTGTGGCTTTACCACAAAGTACATGTGATTTTAGTCGCATGATACAGTAATTGCAGGTGTGCTTTTAAATATGACTCCATCCTTTGTTTCTTGTGCACTTTGTTTCCTACGAAATGTCCACATTGCTTTTGTTACTCTCTGAAAGCATTTCATATAATGGAAATATTTTAGGTGTCTTTGGCATCATTTTTTACACATTTGCTCCAAATTCACTCTGATATATTTGGGATCTATGATGTCTCCGCTACCTCGATTTTGATAAATGGAGCCACTGGGTCAGCAGTGTTGAAGAAATGAATATGAATTCATCATCAAACTCTTATTACTAAATTATTTTAGGATCAGATGTTTTCAGATCATTCTAAACTTCAACTTCAACCCAGGATGTGCTGCATTTTCACCCCAGCAGTCAATAACGACTGAGTGGAGTGAGATAATGCTCTACTTTGGTGGATCATTTTAAAACATTACATTTTGTGTTGAGTTCACGAGTGTTTGACTTACAAAATCAGCAGCCTTCAAGATCTGATCATTAATCAGGATTTATCCATATCTGGCAACATCGTTATTGAAGAGATGTTAAGATAAATGGATTGCATTTATATAGCACTTTTCCAATCTTTGCGCTTTACAATTCAAACAGAGTCAGAGGCCACCGTACAAGGTGCCACATGCTCATCAGAGATAACCATTCACACACACTCACATGCCATCGGGAGCAATTTTGGGTTCATTATCTTGCCCAAGGACACTTCGACTGACTGCAGAGGCTGGGGATCAAACCACGGACACGCCGACTGGTGGACGACCGCTCCACCGCTGATCTGTAATGAAAGAAGATGTCATTGAACTTAAGTCTAAAGAAGTGAAGGAAATATGTTTTTTTGACAAGCTCAGTCCAAGTGTGGTGCTAGAGCTGCCAGTTTTGGTGGTCGGCCATTTAAATGTTCTACCAAAAGGAAATATCGCTTTAGCCAGCATTAGGTTTACGCTCAGATGAAAAACTGGAAGCTCGACGTCCGCTTCTCATCAGCACTAAGCCAAAGAGGCCCGGCGAGTTTGGATAAAGTGGAAAAAAGGGATGATTCCTCCTCTTGAAATGATGATCTATGCACCAGACCTGTTTATGTTGGTAATCTCCGAGCCCTGCGCAATCAAAACATCACTAATTTCACTGCCGATTGGAAACCGTGACATCTGCGTTTTCAACACACTTCAAGGGGGACTGCTTCAAAGAAAGAAAAAAAAGAGGCAACTGGGAAGCATCCATTCCTCATAATAGCCCCAGTGATGAGAAGGTGACTTCATCCTCGACCGCTCACATGTTTTGAAGTAGATAGATATCCAGCGTAGTGGAAACTTTATGCAGTAAATATCAGAGTTGTCGGTCTAACAGACGTGCATTTGTCTGCGCAGGCCGGCTGCTTGAGTGTTGAGCTTGTTGACATGCAGGCGGACTCTCTGGCTCTGCTCTGAGTTAGCAAAATGGCTGCGACTTTACAAAAGGCTTTCCATCCTGTCGAGCTGTCCAACGTCAAGCTCACAAAACCCTCCTGATTGATTCTACAGAGTCTGGACGACACACGGTTCAAAAGCACTTCTCTGCTCTTCGCTCAGCGGAAACGGGCCTTAATGCCACTGGCTCTGCTTTATTATGATTGTCCTGGGAGGGGAGCTCGCTGGGAGTCGCTGGTTGAAGAGGTGAAGAGGAACATGAAAGAGACAAAACAGCTGATTCTGCCGTGAACCCGATTCCGAAAAAACACACATGACTCTGCAAGTGTGTGTGATGCTTGTGTGTGTGTGTGTGTGTGTGTGTGTGTGTGTGTGTGTGTGTGTGCGTGTGTGTGTGTGTGTGTATCCTAAACACACACACGTCCTGCAACCTCCTCCAAACTCTTCTCCTGATGGGGTGTGAGCTTGTTTTCCCCACGTACCTTTCCACCGTGCATCAGCCCTTCTGCTATTTAGGAATAACTATTTACGCTGCGGGGGTGACCATCAGACAGGTCCTGGCCACAGACACACACCTCCTCCCCCTTCACACACACTCCAAACGGGCTAAATAATCCCTCCACCTATTTACACAGGAGAGATGAGGCCACGGCCTCACCTTCAGGGCACTACTTAACTCCTCGAGTCACTCGTTGAGTAATCACAGCATTCTCCTACCTGCCTGCCTAATTATATAGTGTGTGTGTGTGTGTGTGTGTGTGTGTGTGTGTGTGTGTGTGTGTTTATTTAGCAACGCAGGCCTCACAGTTAATTACAGACAATTACACAGGCTGATTTTGCATATTATTACTATTTTCTGGATACAGTTGCATGCTAAAGGAGCTGGGGTCAGTATTGTAGCCTATAATGGGAGTCACAAGAACACACTCGTGATGTGGCTCCGATCGAGCAGGACGACCTTCGTGTTTGAGGTGCACACCGAGTTACATTAATGGACTAATCCTACATAAATTGGTCCAATTCAACTGTTGAAGTTACAATCTTGAAGACCTCCATTTCATTCCCTTTGGCGGGACTTACATAAGCGGTAATTGCAGGTGGAGTTTTGAATCTCACTTCCAAACACAGAGGTGAAGTCCCTCCCCTTCCGGTTTCCCCAAAGTGACGTTATTTGGGAAGACACGTATGGTAGTCAATGGCGAGAGTCAAATAATTGTTTTGACCGTGTTTGAATTGTGCCATGAATTACACATTTTGTAAATTCAAAAGATCATTTTGCAAGTCAAGAAAGTCGCAGTTTGTTGTAGGTTTGTCGTAGTAGCATTTAGTTTTGTGTGAAACCGCTGTGTGAACTACACCTCTCATTTCGTACAATATATACTGTACGTCACCAACACGCCCCACTACCTTGGCTTGCTAGCTAGCTATGCAACTTGTATGTTCCACACACACGTGTAACATTCATTTACCTGATGTGTTTAACCCAGCAAGCCGGGATGCAAAACACAACCATTGTAGCTTCAGTGGGAGAGAAATTTGACGTCAACTTTGGGTGTGTAGTCTTTCCAACTATGCATTATCAGTCTTATACACCAAAAATTTTACGACAAACTGCAGCTTTCTTGACTCACAAAACTATTTTTTGAATTGATAATGACAATGTGTTATTCACGCCACAGTTTAAACGTGATCGGAAATCATTTTTCTCTTGCCTACATATTCTTTCGAAATAAGGTCCCATGGTGGTCCACCGGAAGGGGCGGGACTTCGCATCTCTAGACTGTGCATCATCCTCGCCATGTCTCCACAGACTTTCATCATGGTGATTTAACAGACATTTATTTACAGTACATGGAATTCCTCGAGATTATTACTTTAACGTTTAGTGACAAGCCGTGTTGAGCTGTCTTGTGGTAGAATAAGCTAATTAATATCTAATTGTTACTTTATTTGACAGTAAAAATCACACAAAATTTGCTCCCGATTGTAAGTGTAAGCGCACGGTGGGAAAAAAAAAACAGTCTAGATTTTGTTGTGCACAGATTCAGGCCTGAGTGTTACATCACTGCGTCTCATCTGTATGTACGGTTCACATATTGGCAAGTCCATTTTAATACAGGAGTAACCCTGTATGCTCCTGAAAAAAAGGGAAAAAAACAGCTGACGTAAGGATAGGTGAGAGCCTTCGGTGAGTCTGAAAAGCACCATGGGAAGGAGGTCTGTCCGTGTCCTAAAGGGAGGCCTCCAGCTCCCCTTTAATCCCTCCAGGATCCCTCTCTCAGAGCCGGGCTTTGCTTCGTGCGCAGCTCTTGGCCGAGTTAAAAAGGAAAGTGTAAGGGTGGGACAAATTTCACACTTTCTCCCAAGTCTCAAGCCAAAAGAAGGAGCTTGCAAACCAGCTATGTGGAGCTGGAAATATTCTCTGCCACACAGACGCTGTGGTGGTTCAGTGGTGGGACTGGCTGTGCGTGGGCTGCACATCTTGAATGTGGACGTACAAACTCCAGCCTGAGAGCGTTTTTTAGTCTCTATTCAGCTCTGCAATAAGGATGTTGATAAGGACATTAGGAAAAAGCTATTTGTGATGGATATGCAGTACATCAGATTAAATCATTTGATAATATTATATTGTTTTGTATTCCCTTTCATGGCTTTATTTATTAAAAGTCTTAATCGGTGATCCAGTCCGCCCACGGCGTTCAGTCTGACCCTACTTTAATCTCGGCTACTTGCGGCCTACTATATATTACTTTGCCTTTTTAGGCATTTCTTCTATTAATACAACCGCGCTGCACCGCATAACCCGAATCATCAGTTTATTTGCTTTAGCTAAAAAGGATTTGTAAAAAGTGTTTGGTTCTCCGTCGTGTGCTGTGTCGTAGTGTGTGTCCGCCGCGGCCGCTTCAGCAGGTCAGAGACGCTCAAAGGCCTGGACGTGTCCATCAGACCATCCTGTTGTTCCACAAAGCGCTCATCTGTTCTGAAGCTTTTTCATATCTTATTGTTTTTAATGCAAAAACTAATTCAGCCTTTTTTTCCCCCAGCATTTAAGACAGAATGGATACAATATTGGCACCATAAAATGTTTTTTTGATTCACGTCAAATAGATCAAAAGCAGAACAAAACGTCGCTTAAACCTTCATGTAAATATTAAGACGTGAACAATTAAGAGTTTAAATCATCGGTTAATGAAGGCAGTAATGTTCAGACGGCTTATTGTTCGCCGGATCAATTAATTGTCAGAAAGATAAACACTAGTGCCCGCACCCAAACTATCTGTAAAGACGGCCGGCTGTGTTTTAATAAGGATATTTTTAGAAATGAGCTGCTCGTAAAATATTGCGACTTATCGTGTGTGACATGCAAAGTAAAACAATGCAACAGATCCTGGTTAAATAAATAAATATCTTACATTTTGAACAGTAAAAAAAAAAAAAAGAAAATATCAGACGTGTGTGTTTCATTCTTCACGAGTGAGACGGCAGACCATAACTGGGACAAACACACTTATTTTCAATATTCAAGCTCCCAGAAGTTCTTTCCAAGTCCAACACAATGTATGAGTTTACAGAAAATATGTTTTTAAAAGGAGATTGCACACAAATGAGCTCATAAAATCTCTTAAACCTCAACTTTTCACAGAAAAAGATTTTTCTTTTTCACAGCCGCTGTCACAGCTCACACATACAAATAATACAGAGCGATATATGATTGTTTTTAAAACTTTAAACTGAAATATAAACAGCAGCATTATTATTATTATTATTATTACATTTATCATTATTATTTTTTGTTATAATTACTATAATTATTATTATTATTATTATTGTAACCACTAGTGCTATCACCATCAAAATCATCATTATATTAAAGTATAGTATAATATTACACTCTCTGCTTGTTGCTCACATATTGGCGTTGAGAGATGAGGATGAAAATCCATTGAAGATCGTGAGAACACATTTTGGGATGAAGATGAGGCTGCAGATTATGGTGACGTCAGGTGAGGATGATAAAGTTGTGGAATTTGATGAAGATTTTAAAAATGATGAAGACAAATTAAAAAAGGAGACTGAAGCTGCAGGAGGATAAAGAAGATGACAACGGGAGAGGTGGAAGGACGTGTGTGTGTGTGGGTGGGTGGGGGGGGGGGTTGCGGTGTTGTGACGTCACCGCGAGGCGTGCTGCAGAGAGCTGGCGAAGAAAACCAAAGCAGCGCCGCAGAGACGCAACCAAAGCGCTGATTATCGCGGACGCAGCATCGACGCGCAGCCGAAGCATAAAGTGGATTTACTGAACACCTGCATGGGGAAACTCTGAGGCTTTATTCATTTTTTTTTTCTATCGTCTGCCTTTGCTGGGGACCAACTGGTGAGTGAAACACACACGCCTCGTCTGTCAGGTCGCTGAATTTTAGCTCAGGGAATCTGTCAGAAGTTTGGCTGGCTGGCATCTCGCTATTGGCAGTTTAACGCTTCGGATGTTACACATGTGAGTCACACACGAGTCAGCACAAATGCTGACTCCATTAAGCAGTGCATGGTGTCGGTTAGTTGGGGTCAGAGAGGCTGTAGTGACCGTAGAGAGGCCAGAGGGGATGCGTCTTTTACGCACAGCAACGATTTCTGGAGTCAAACAGTAGCAGCGTCTGCAGACAATAAATAAAGTGTGTGCTATGCAGAGTGCCCGAGCATCACTGTCAGGCAAATATTGCATGTAGACTTTATTATTTCCAGTGTGCTCCTGCATTCATCTCTGACTGACGCCTTAAATGAGCCAAAGGAATATAAAGTGCACGCGCCATTGAAGCGTGTGAACACGGAGGGACATAAGGGAGCTGAGCGAAGATTTACTGAGAACATAGAAGCAGCAAATGGATTCCTGTAGATAAGAGAGGCTCTGTGTGTGTGTGTGTGTGTGTGTGTGTGTGTGTGTGTGTGTGTCGAAGGTATACTTTGTTAAGGTTGTTGTTACTGAGGGCCTCAATCATGGAGAGCTGCTTGGAAACGGTTCATAATAAAATAGAATGACAGTTTAAAAGTGTGAACGCAATGGTTAAGAGTTACTGGTTAATTTTGTTTTATATTGTTTCGTTTTGGCTGCATTGCTCTGGAATTGTCCATATAT
Source organism: Bovichtus variegatus (assembly GCA_943593645.1). Lineage (NCBI taxonomy): Eukaryota > Metazoa > Chordata > Actinopteri > Perciformes > Bovichtidae > Bovichtus > Bovichtus variegatus. Next base: position 2,512,065 of record CALSCE010009376.1, read on the forward strand.
AATAATTATATGTTCAAATTTTCCATCAAAAAAGAACAAGAACAGTTGCAAAAAGACTTCAGCGTGAATAAGAAGTTTCCTGTAAGAGACGCTGTATTACAGGATTAATGCTTGTTGGTTTTGAACCAATTTGATTTTGTTAAGTGTATCAGCACAAATTTGATAAGTTTATCTATAATACAAATAATATTATTTGGATAAAGAGAGGGAAATAAATGTATTGGACTTTTGCATGCAGGATTATTTTTCTTCTTCTGATGCACCTTTCTTCTTCTTCTGTTTTTCAGGTTACTGGAATGGAACTGAATCAGTCGAAGAATGCGATTTCTTGTGGGGACGCAGGTATGACTTCACAATTGTTAAATCATTATTGCCTTAGTTGAGTTACAAAACTAGAAACGATCATGTGAAGCACAATGATGCTGTCGCCCAAGTATGTACCTCTCGGGATTTGGAAAAAGGTCAGAACTTGTTATTGGAAAATGTTGCAGCACACAAGCTGTGCGTGTTCACTGGCATCTGCTTTTAGGCTCAATATGTTTGATATGTGGTTAATTAATGCGCAGGGCATTTACGACATGATGATATGAGGAAATATCAGATAATGAGATGCAAATGGAAGCAAACTGAAACAACATTTTCAACAATGTAGCTTATAGTTGAGGTTTATTTACACATAGTATAATCTGCTTTATTTTGTGTGTCTGGTTTCTGATGATAATGATTTCCTTGTGAGTCGTTTTGCCTTTGAAAAACAAAACAAAATAGAAAAAACGTCAAGCCAGATAGACAGCAAGCAACACAAAGCTCTATTAGAAGAAGAAAAAAATGTACGTTACGTGTAATCCTGCTTATTATGTTTACACATAATATTTTTCTCATAACAATAAATTAAGTTTTTTAATAAAAACATTTTTTTTTTTAAAAAAGGAGGTTTTCTGTAAACCTGGATTTAATCACAAACCAAAGTGCGTCAAATGGAGACGTTACAACTCTGGAAAATATCCGCGGTTTTTAAGATATTTAAATACCAGACATGCACGTGAGGCGAAGACTGGTTGTGTTCAATCCTCTTAAATTTTAAATGTTCTTTCAGAAAGAAAAAAAAACAAAATCTTTTATAAACAATAAAGCAGCTTCAACTTAAAAAAGGTCAGATCCTAACAAGCATGACACAAATTGGAAACATTTATTATAAAGACAAACTGTCTGAAAGAAGTTAGGACTGCTTAGTATGTTTGTATTGGAGGAGGAAGATCAGACTAAATGGACTTAATTAAAGTTACAGTGGAATATATGTTGCTAATAAACATGTGTGCGTTTTTATTGGTTTTTGGAGGTTGTTTACTATCCAGAAACGAATTTTTGTGTGGGACAAATATGTATTTATTATTATTTTTTTTTTAAAGGACTAATTCCACTTTAACCCAATATATCAATCTTTTTATTTTTCTATAAAGCCACAGTAAATTCCTACTGGGCTGAGTAAACATTCAGTAAACAATATGCTGCGTGTATACACGCCGAACCTGGCTAAAGTTCATATAGGAAATCCGAAAAGGAACGAAAATTTCACAGCATTTTTTTTTGTCTTCGTTCATGAGTATTCCCTGTGATGGCCATTAGAGCTTATTGTTTTATTTACACCTGCATCCCCTCGGTCAGGTTGGTTGTTGGTTGTCAGGATCCAGGTCAAACAGGCCTTGGACCATGCAGGGAAACCATCACCAAGGAAATAATCAGCTCTGTCCTTCTCCGGTTACCCACCGTGTCCAGTTACATCTCCACTGCTGTCCTGCTCGCCAGCTTTAATTTTCTCTATGCTTTGTTTTTTGGCCCCCGTTGTTCTAGCTTTACTTCGTTTGGTTGCCTTACAGCTAAGAGAGGAACAGATACTGTACGCCAGTGTGTTTTTTTTAATGTGTGTTTGATGTATGATTAACGGTGGTCGCCGAGTTTATTTTCACTTCTTGGAGGAAAAATATGAGTGTTTGCATTTCCACTGGCCTTTAACCTGTCCTGCCGGATGGAAAGGCTTTTTAACTCATCCATCACACGCAAGTGCCCTCCAGAGCAGAGGAGGAGCAGTACGCGGGCATGGATGCAGGCTGAGGAGGCTGGGTATTTAGATTACTCCCATCTATCAGCCTGTAATATCTGCTGGAGCACAGGGGAAGGTAGAATCACAGGAGCCCCTCCATGGAAAATCTCCATGTGCTGTAAATCCTTTAATATTCCTGTGGGGACTTCAGGGGTCAGTGGGTTTATTGTGATTTCTGTTCTACTAGTGCTGCTCCAATATTCATATTAGAATGGGGACTTTTGGAAGACTACCCTGTGATTTCCCCGTAACAGGCCAATAGGACTTCTCAGTATTTCAGTTTCTTTCCTAAAATTATTTTAGAAAGACTTCAGTTAATAAGGATACAGCTGCACTACTGCTCTTATATTCATCGTGTATTGACCCACGCGGAGCCGGTTACACACTGTATAACCCCCCCCCCAACTAACACGCAACGATTCAGCTCATTCAGTCTTCACAACCTGCATAGTAAATACCAACTGCTGAGGTCCTCGAGGTCACTTCTTTTTTCTTTTTCACTAAATGCATCTTTTAACCCTACGCAGCACACAGATCCACTGGTGCTCTCTTTGAAACTGTTTTACGCACTTATCTGCCACTCAGAAAGTCAGTAAGCAGGCAGGGGATAGTGGTTTTCTGCCCAAAGGCTCTCCAGCAGGCTATATGTGAGGGTCGAACTTGTTACTGCACACAACAGGCCTCCCGTAAAGCACGCTGGAGCTGGATAGTCTGATAATGACATAGTTCTGCTATAAAAAAAATTAAAAAAAAGAAAAATCCAAGCCACTGGTTTGGCAAATTCAACATTTCTTGATTTTTTTTATTAGAATTCATTTATATGGCAGGCCTGTAATGTGTAGAAATAGTGTATAATACGTGAGCCCGGCTCTCTTTGGAATCTGCAGAGACAGACTGAACACATAGAGATGGGAAAAAAAGTGATTGTTGAGAGCTTGCACAATTGTCTTTTGAAAAGGCCCTCGGGGGAGTTTTCCGGTCGGACGGGGATCTCATGTCAGAAGTCAGTGTCATACAATGGCCGAAAATGTTCGAGAGTGGCGCCGGTGACAGTCCGAGTCCCAGACGGTGAGATCGGTGCGCATTTACCCGACATATGTAGGATTCAAGCCGAGCCACTGCAAGTCAGCAGGTCAGCCGGTCTCATATTGCGGGAGAGGCCAAGAGCTACCAGTATGTAGTCAAAACAAAAGTGAAAATTGACGCAACTTGCGTTTTGCACTTGGTTTTGTGTTTAGGCGTAATTGCGCAGAGACAAAACTAAATATATATCCTTTCCTGTTTGGCAGTTTAGTCACTCACTGCTGATTTTCCAGAACAGTTTAATTTCTCTGTTGTGTTTGGATAATTTTGCTTGTTTCATTATTTTACAAAAAAAAAAAAAAAAAAAAGTACTAAAATTCGAGGAAAACATTGGTTTAATGGGAACAGTTTCTGACTCAATTGACAAATGTTTGCCTTCTTTTAATTGTAAAAAGTGTGTTTTAGGTCAACTAGAGTAAAATATTCAAACCTGAAATGTTGCTGTTGGTTTACACATGTGCAATCGCACTAAAAAGAGATATTAGCACACACAGGGGTCAATTATACTATAGGCCCAATACGTAGATATGTTGCATACAAAAAGAAAACCCAAACTAAGAGACTAAAAAATGCTCTTATAATAAAAACAAATCCCATCATTGACTTCCCAAAATGCACCAGATCTACTTAAACCTTAAATCTTAATAATGCTTCATCTGGAGCCAACCTGACTTTAATTTGAAATTAAAGGTATTTGACTTTCCTTGTTTTGTGACCAGCAGGCGCTGCAGCGTTTAACAAATGAAGGATTTTGCAACAAAAAAAAGAAAGAAAAAAAAAATCATCTCATTTGAACTGCAGCTGCTGTATTACTGCATGTTTTACTCCAGTGCAGCACTGAGACCAGCAAGCCAACATCTGGACAAAGCTCTGTAGTTCTCCACACAGACGTATGAATGTTCAGAGGGTTACAGTTCACTGTAAATGCACGCGCTGTGCATGAGTGTGAGGGATGAAAGATTATAAAAAGAAAAAAAAAATCAGACCTGAAAAACACCCTGAAATTATAACATCTGATTCGAATTTCTGATGTTCAAAAATGTACTTTTAGCGTTTTGCACAACTTTATCCAAATTCTACCACAGGACGTGATTGGGTTTGGATTCGAAATTGCTCGAATACTTTCTCCACAGCAGTAAAACAGATAGGCCTGGCTGCCATGTAGTGAGTCAGCGCCAACAGAACGGACTGAAGGCAAATGTGTCACCATCAGCAGCCACATCGGGGCTATCTGTAATCAGATCATATTAGCGGACCATCAATCATAATAGGAGTGTGTGCAGAGACGTTTAAGATCCACACGTGTTGTCAGACCACAGGGTACATGTTTAAGTTTAGAAAAAGGTTGTATTCATGTCTGATGAACATTGCGTTTTGGGGGGGGGGGGGGGGGCAGCGCAGACAGATCTGCTGCCGTCAACAGATTATTACAAGCCTGAGTCCTGCTACGGAAACACAGAACAGGTACAACTTGTGTTAAGTCACGAGAGCTCCGATCCGCTTGGCCTTTATTAATCTGATTGTTTATTTGTCATCGTGAAACAATGAGATGATAGAGCGACACTGGTCAGTTTACAGTGCGAGCCATTATTCATATCACCGTGCACTTTTCATACTGAAGGAACAGTAACTGGGCAGGCCCGTTGTGAGAGGGCAAATGTTTATTCAGCTCAGCACCTATCCGAGATATGCATTGTGTGTGTGTGTGTGTGTGTGTGCGTGTATGTGTGTGTGTGTGTGTAAGCGCACCCGGATGCGCTGGGGGAAAAAAAATAAATCAAACATGCCTGCAAGAATAAAAGGCCCATTTTACCCCTAAAGAGCAAAGCGTTGCATTGCACGCTCCCGACAAATGGAGAGGGAAAAAAAAAAACGAAAAAAAAAAAAAAGCAAATAAACGCTGCAAAAAATGTTAATCAGCCATTCAGACCAATAGTGAGCAGTGGAAGTCTATTAACACTGAACAAACTGTAGAGTATGAGCTCACTTGGTAGAAATTGTCGTTACGTTTTCACTCCACCTAAACTTGACTGAAGATGTTCGCTGATATGCGATAAAAACCCAAAAAAAGTCTGATAAATTAATAGAATTATTCTTTTTTTTCCCCCCCCTCCACTTGTTTTAGCTTGACGTCAGACTTGTTTGGGGTGGATATTTTCTTGCAGCGGGCAGGCTTAGTGGGTGGGGCTTGCTCATTTTGGGGAGGTTAAACGCAGCAGATGGGTGGGTCTCATGTGTGGGGTGGAGAGCCGGAGCTTCCTCTCGATCACAGCGGGCAGAAGCTTTTCCCTGCAGCGGAGAGAATCAAAGCGCACTGGGTCGGCACTGCTGTAGAGGAGGGCAAAGGGAGCCGTGTGATTTTTATTCCCTTTAAGTATTTTTTTTCTTCGTGGAAAAACAACACTTTCGTTGGAAATTTCCTCCTCCCACCCCCCCCTGTGTGATTCATCCTCTCATGTCGTGGTGTGTGTCTGGCAGCGGGTGGATTTTTTAGCTGTTGAGGAAAGCTTTGTGCACCCCAGGATTCACCCCGTTTCCTCTTTGTACGCATCCTTCTCTTCAAGGTGGGATGAATTTGGACAGAATCGCAGAGGCAGTGAGAGCCCCGCCGGCGCGCGACGTGGCCCCCGCGTTTCATTTACCGAGAACTACAAACAGCAGTCGAGAAACTTTAGAGAACTCAAGCAGCGAGTCTTCAGACACAGAGTTGGCAGGTACACAGTCAAGAGTGCTTTCAGCAACTCGATTCCTTCTTCTGAGTGCAATAACAGTTTAGTTTACGTCTCCATGCGCTCGGCTGTCACAGAGGCAGCTCGGCATTTTGGTGCTACGGGAAAATGACTAAACTCGTGTCCCAGTGTTTGCTTGTTCTCTCTGCAATGACGAATTGTTTCCGTGTATTACGGTGCAACATGCACATGGATAAAATCATCAACACCTTTTTTTAGCAGTAAATCTTAGTTTGGTCTTTAGTTTGATTTCTGCTCTGCAGTTTAATGCGCATCAATACAAGAGAACAGGGGAAATAGTCCCGTGTTTGTGCAGTTACACCCCTTTTTGTGTTTATTGCGCTGGCTGAACCAGACACTTGGCAGGATCCCGAGGTCTGTCAGGCAAAAATGTGCAGAACAGCCTGGCCTGCTGTCAGTAAATGCATTAAAACAAACTATAAATATTGAGCCCATCCACCAATCTAAACTGAAAGCTGGTCTGTATTAACAATTCTTCGAGAAGCTTTTTGTTCTTCAACTTGGACACTTTTTTTTTTGAGAAAAAAGTTCTCTTCTCTGTCTCAGTCAACATGAGGAAGACATAGAAAATATGACTGAATGTCATTTATTTCTCATTTCCTTTGTTGTTATTTATGGAGCTTTAATTGATAGATGTTGTGGCTTTAAGTTTTAAGTTGCTTTTTATTTTTTGGAAAATATTCGCGACCGTTCCTTTTTTTGTGATTAACCTTTGCACGTGTTGACCCTTCAGTTTAATGAGGCAACCTTGTTAGAACACGAATACCAGATAGCAGTTGGGAGATAAGCGTGCAGACCTCGTCGTAAAGAAAGTAATATTGATCTGCGTAAAGCGAAAAGAACCCAGCGTGTTTGAAAGTCTCGACACAAAACTACCAGACATGTTTGTAAATATTTGCTTTAATCCGTCACTTTGGCTTATTTTTCACGTATCACTTCATTTTTAGGTTTGGCTTTGCTTATTTCATGCTGACAGATGTTTTCTGTTATAGTTGACCTAAAGCTTTAGTGGGTTGTTTGGTTCATTTCAGTCTGAAACTGTTCACTTTTAAAAAAAAGATGAAAATACTAACGTTTTCAATGCAAACAAAAAAAAAATTCCCTTATGTACATGTTTTCCAAAGCATCATAGCTGCAGCACACAATAATTTCACCCTGATTTATGATCCACAGAAAAGGAGAGAAGCGCTGAACAAAGGAGCGATGATGGGAACGCGGACGATCCCAAGAAGAAGAAGCAGCGGCGGCAGCGGACTCACTTCACCAGTCAGCAGCTGCAGGAGCTGGAAGCCACTTTCCAGAGGAACCGCTACCCGGACATGAGCACCAGGGAGGAAATCGCCGTGTGGACCAACCTGACCGAGGCCAGAGTCCGGGTAAGAGACCAGCAGCCAGGCCGCCGGCCGTGCGTAATGCGCAGAGACGATTTTTAGAAATAAAGAGCAGCTTTCTTGGGTGGGAGAATTCTTAAGCAACTGCCTAAATAAGTGAAATAACTTCAACAAACATGAATTAAATAATAATTAAATATTAATCATTAAGCAAAATAAGAAAATTAACAAAGCAAAAGGTAATTATAAAAATACAAATAAACTACAAAAACGATACCATACTAAACTATAAACTTGGCACTAACTGCTTAATATCAGGGTCACACTGTTGGTGCGCTAAATTAATACAATTATTTGCTAAATTGATCATTTATAAAAAAGACACTGTAGAGAAATCTCCATTGATGTCAACACAGACTCAAGCAGACAATAACATCCTTATCATATATAATATTATTGTAAAGTCTTTACAGTGTAGCTTTTCTCCGAGCGACGGTCTGTGTCGTTACTGAACATCCAGCTTTTTAAACAGAGTCCGTGTAAATTACAGCAGTGACTTGAAATAACTCAGAAACTAAGTGCGACAATATTCAAAAGGCACGCTGAAGGGAAAAACTGGGGGAATTTCAAAACTGTGGCGTAAACAGATATTAAGTTGCAGTCACCCTGACTGCTTCGGTGCATCCCAAAAAAAAAAAAAAAAAAAAAAAAAAAAAGTCTTCCATTATTAAAAACACGTGCACATTTCTCAACACCGCGCGCGTTTCTGACACAAGCCCGTTCGTTCGAAAACACTTTCACGTCAACGCACTTCATGTTGAAAATTGAGCAGAAACTTAAGCCGTCTTTAACTATCTGGATCTGTTGGAATTGCCATCTCTTTTTGAGGGTGTATCTGCGCTGCTAATGGAGCCAAGTGAGGATTTGTCTTTTGATGACATCATCACCAGTCTGGACCCTTATTTGTCCCCGTGGAGGATACTGTGCATGCAGCCAAATCTACCTGGACCTGTGTGCAATGAATAGTAACAGCATGTCATATGAATTCATGCAGGAGGTTTCAGCATAACCGACTTTAATCATAATATTTGAATTATTTGAATAGGGAAAGAGGAAATAGCAGACAGAAGAAGTTGCATTTTTAGTCTAAGCAGGCATTCCTGCTGGCTGCACTTTTCTCAGACAAAAATGTGGAAGCAAGAAAAGTGCTTTAAACACAAAACAATTGCAGTTGGTTTTAATTTACAGCAACTGGCGCCTGGCGGCTCGTCCTTGCAAAATCCTCCGTCTCAAATTGCATTAAAAAAAAAAATACATACAGCTATTTAAAGTGCAGTCTCGGAAGTTCAGAGTGCTGGATTTTCATTTCTTGAGCCAAGGAGGGTGAATTTCAAACAGTGCAGCCTTTTATTTTAGCGGAATAAAAAGAAAAACATTGTGAAGCGCGTGGCGTGACAAGGAGCAGCCGGAATACGTCTGGTTCATATCTGAGCATTTATTAAAATGTTTTGACATATTTAAGTGTTTGGACTTGACCTTTGTAAGGTCATCAGTGTTCAATCAAGCTTGGCAGATAATATATTGAGATTGAATGATATGTGTGGGCTCAGCCTTTTAAATGTAGTTTAATTAGATCCAATTAGTTGTTTTTGGTTGTCAACATGCAATTAAAACACGAAGTTTTTTGTATTTTTTGCTCTGGAAAGGAAACTGAAGCCTCACATGAGGTGAGGCGATGCTGTGAAACGCAGCCTGCGTGTTTCCTCTGCAGCTCTGTCACATCGCTCATGTCTTTGTGGACAATTTGTCCGCAGCACTGTTCCCTGCACGACTATAAATAGCCATCGCGGGCCCGTCTGATGATACCACTTGTAAACTGTTTCTACTATGAATTAAAAATGACTCGCAGAGTGCCGACTAACGGATATTTTGTCAGGTTTCGATAAGGCGTGAGGATATCCAGAGGCACGTTTCTGATCCATGTAGAGTCATCCCCGCGCCTTTTATTCATGCTGTAAACGTGTTGCTTTTATTTTGGGATGTCTGACATACATACGGATATATATATATATATATATAGGGTTATGTACGTATAGTTTAGTTTAGTTTAGTTTAGTTTACAAACACGTAGGCCTTAATTCGACCAGCATGCAAGAAAGCAGAAATGAATTTAATCGTTAGTCATGATAGACTACAAACTAAAATAAATGCGTTCAATAATGACTTTAATCATATCGTTGGCTCGAGTTTTAGTCAAAACACATTTATGTTGTAGACTGTTGTTTTAATCCAATCATGTCGTGAATGTATACGATTCATTTACAATTTGTAAACTATTTTTAAATCCGTCATGACAGGAATTCAATTGGAGAAAAAAATTAATATTTTAATATACATTTAGGAGATGCATACAGGGAATATTTCATCGAAAAAGCACAAGAATATTTACATGCGACGATTGTGGACAAAAGTTGGTCCTTTAATTAGGTTTCGATCCTTGCGCACTCAGAGCTAATTCAACACTTTCTGCGCAAATAACAACATTATATTAAAAATAACAGGGACTTCTAAACATGCAAACACAAAGCAGCAGTTTGGAACAATAAAACCCTGCATTTTAACCTCTGCCGTCAGTCACTTTTTATTATTTTGAGCAGATTAAAGAGGAATTTTACTGGATGAATTTATAGTTTATGCCTGCACAGTAGCCTGCTGGACTCTAGAGCTGCTGCAGCTGCTCCTCTAATTTAAATGTGGGTTGCAATGCAGAAACATCCGGCTGATTTTGAGGATTTTAGTATGAAAAGACAACTATGACCACGTTTGATGTGTTCACCGGGGATAGGACAGCTTCATAACCGCTCTAATATAAATCTCAATTCAGGACCTGAGCACATAAAAAAATTGAGGATTTTTAACACTTGGACAAAAAGTGTTTTTACACATTTCAAAAAGGCACAAACTGATTTAAATAAAAATTGTAGAGCCTAACTGCAAACGTTGCATGAGGCAAATACGCCTCTTGGGTGAGTTCCTCACATGATCATAGTTGAAAATACAATGCTGTGTTTACAAACTGTTGTAAACTATTTTTTATTCTGAAAACATTCAACAGATGTAGCTGTATTAAATAACTGTCAATGTTGGACTGCAGCTTCACATTTGCAAACATTATGGTACTTAATTGGAGCCTCATTCAAAGATTTTTATTATTTAGATTTTTTTTTTTTTTTGATTATTATTTTTTTTTAAATAGCACATGCAGAGAGCGAGAGAGTGTGTGTGTGTGTGTGTGTGTGTGTGTGTGTGTGTGTGTGTGTGTGTGTGTGTGTGTGTGCGTGTGTGTGTTAAAGG
>CALSCE010009376.1:2522783-2552338 GCA_943593645.1 Bovichtus variegatus
GTGTGTGTGTGTGTGTGTGTGTGTGTGTGTGTGTGTGTGTGTGTGTCCTGAAGGCAGCAGCACCTTTGGGGGCCCTAAAAGTGCACAGCAATATTTTTGTCCATCAGTATTAACTACAATTTATGACATTCAAGAACAGCCGATACATAGTCATTGGATTTTATTACCACTTAAGAAACTGCCACATAATTGTAACTCGATTGTTGCCTATAAACAGGAAGTCTTAAGTTAAGGAAGTGTACTTAACTTAATGACAAAAACAAAAAATCTGGATATTTGACCATTTGGGGGCCCATTTCTCAGTTGACCCTGCTCATACACGTCCACAGTACTAACCGTGCGTCTCTCCTCCAGGTGTGGTTCAAAAACCGCCGGGCTAAGTGGAGGAAGCGGGAGCGCAACCAGCAGATGGACCTGTGCAAGAACAGCTACCTGCCGCAGTTCAGCGGCCTCATGCAGCCTTATGAAGACATGTACCCGGCTTACACCTACAACAACTGGACCAACAAGGGCCTCACCCCGGCGCCGCTGTCCACCAAGAACTTCACCTTCTTCAACTCCATGAGCCCCCTCACCTCACAGTCTATGTTCTCGGCGCCCAACTCCATCTCCTCCATGACCATGGCCTCCGGGATGGGCCACTCCGCCGTAACTGGCATGCCCACCCCGGGCCTCAACAACATCAGCAACCTGAACGGGATCGGCACGTCCGGGATCAACTCGGCCATGTCGCCGTCCGCGTGTCCGTACGGGCCTCCCGGGTCTCCGTACAGCGTTTACCGGGACACTTGCAACTCCAGCCTGGCCACCCTGAGACTCAAATCCAAACAGCATCCAACTTTTGGATACAGCAGCCTGCAGAGCCCCGGCTCGAGCCTGAACGCCTGTCAATACAACAGCTGACGGGCCAAAAGCGCGGACTCAATGTTAGTCTACAAATATAAATAAATATATATGTGATAAACGGACACGGTGTCAGAGCTTTCAGGCTACCTGCGGATGGGGGGCAAAAAAAAAATTAAAGACAACTAAACTGGATTAGTTGCAGTCATTTTTAAAAAAAATTATAAAAAAGAAAAAAAGAGAGAAAAGAATGGATTATGCGGGTTATACGTGTTTACCAATGAACTTGCACAGCAATTAAAAATGTCCAGGTTTTTTTGGATTTTTTAAAAATGATGAAGACGTGTTACATTGCTGCATTGTACATATATAAATGTAAATATATACAGGCCTAACATATGAAACTGACGATGGGATTTTTTTCTTCTTTTTTGTGCTTGCTTGCTTTTGAAGACTGCTGGGGGAGGAGAGGGTGGGGGGGGGGGGATCTCGACTTAAATAAGGATTTGCAAGGAAAAAAAATAAAATGTTGAGCATATCATGAATCCAGACTCAATAAGAGAAAAGAAATTTAGCCTATATTGTACATATTTTATACTGCTTCTGTGTGCTTTCTATTTACCGTCTTTGCAGACTGCCACCGGCCCGTTTGACTCCATGACGCCTCCCGTTTAGTGACTTTACTCTGAAATGTTTTTCCATTTTGTTTGCTGAAATAGAAAACCCCGCATGTTTAAACTTGAGTGCAACGTATTTTGTACGATAATGTAAGTCTTTGCAGAAGTAAGTTCATTAGCCTAAACTGTATACAAAAAGGTGATTCAAAGTCCCCATGTGTTTATGGTAACATGTTTGTTTGAATAAACTCCAGGAAAAGAGAAGTTTATTTCAAGTATGTTTTAGAGGAGTCTTTGTTTAACGAGACAACCAGTGGGCCAGCTTTTCCCCAAAGGGGAGCAAAACATTAATAACTTTATTGATCCACTCAGTTTTTTTAAAAAAAAAGAAAGGGGGATACGATCAGAAACATGAAGTTTTTAAGGATTATTGAGACTCAGCCAGTTATCTGGGCTTTAACCGCGGTATTTTATTTTTAATTTTGTTCAGTTTGAAGCTTATTCCTGCATCATTGCTTTTTCTTTCACATGATTGCACATCAAATTATATTTTCTTTGTGGAGGGAATTAAAGCCACCAGAGTTTATATGAATCTTGCAAACTTCCAGACCTAATATCCAGGAATTATTAGGATCATTGTCTAAAGCCTGCCTTAATATTATGGACTATTGTTATTTGGTGAGTATGATAATCACCATATTGTCCCGCTCGGTACAGAAAGTCCTACAAGCCCATCTGATTTTATTTTACAATATACTTGTCCAAATATAGATTTATGGTTATTTTTACTTGATCTTTGCTCTCGTCACACTATAATAACACCCAAAATTAAAGTTGGAGTAAGTCCCATTTCAAGGAACGTGGAGTGGTGAGTCTCCAGCCATGTTTTACACTAATCAGAGGCTGACAAAAGTATCTTAGAAGCGAGTCGAAGCCATTTATATACACGTTTTAACTCATTTTAGCTGCAAAAATGCGAAACTGTCAGACTCGCGTGTCTCAAAATGAGTCCAACCTTCTAGAAACAAAACGGCATACTTCTCTGGTGATAATCCCACGCACGTTGGTCTAAGGGCAAATACAATGACACTTCTATCAAAACCATATCTTGTATTCTGACACCTGCAGAAATCCCCATATCTATATTACTCACCGTTAGACTGATATTAGCGCGCAGGACTAATGGCAGTAATGATTGTGTGCTTTAACTGATAGTGCTCCGCTCGGAGAGGGGAGGATGTTAGGATTAGAGGCAACACTTGAATAAACCATCAAATGTAAGAGAGGCTTTTAATGACTAATAAAACAGCCTATGACACCTGACGAATACTGATATAGACCTACAGTGTTACAGACTAATCTAAACCAGTGTAGTGAATTTTAACTTTATCATTTTCTACACAAATCTTCCTCTATTCAACACAGAATGCCACTCAACAGGCTTCTTAAAAGTGAGTTTATCTTGACATATGGTGCCTTTTTGGATTAGATCTCCTATAGTACCTAAAACAGTCCTATACAAATATTTGACCATAACCTGAAGTGTGTCCGTGAAACTCCAAAAATGAGTCTTGACCTCATGGTGGCTTTTTAGTAATTATTCTCCTATAGTAGCTCTCTTATATTTGATCTAAAAATTTTAAAAAGTGAGTTTATGTTGACTTGTGTCTTCTTTTTTTTTGTTTTTTTAAAAATGTATCATCTATAGTGGTTCTATAGTAGTCCTATAATATGTTACCATAATTACAAAAAGGCATCATAACATCAACTCAGACACCACTGTCCCCTAGTGTAATAGTCTCATAATAACCTTTTTACTGTAACCAGAGAACACGTCTAACGCTCAAATGTAGTTTATGTTGACCTTCATGGTGACTACCTATAGTATTTATACATTATTCCTGTTATATTCAACCTCTACTTGAAGCACGTCTGTGATACTCAAAAGTGAGTTTATGTTAAACTAAAACGTATTTTTGAAAAGACTCCACTATATAGTGACTATAGTATTCCTATAATATTTCACCATAGTGTGTATGCCACTCAAAACTCCGTTTTCTTGACCGTGGTTACTTTTTGGTAATTATTCCAGTTCCTCTACAATATTCCAATAATATATTTGATCTTAATTTATGGTTTCTGTACTCAAAAGCGAGTTTATGTTGACCTTAAGGTGCCTTTTTTGGAAAAATGTCTCCTATAGGCAGGAAAATAATTTTTTTTACCATAACATTTATTTAGCCAATGAAAGGACTTCATGATATTCCAATAATATTTTTACTCTAATATTGAGTGTTTCTGCAACACTTAGAGTTTGTTGACCTTGAGGGGTTTAAACATTTTTTATTTATTTTTTTAAAGTAATCTCTTATAATGGCTCTTTAATATTTCTACCCGCGTGCCTCTGGCGTCTTGACCTTTTCATATTCATCCTCCTTTTAGTAGACTACCTCACAAATATATTCCTATAATATTTTAACTTGACATGTAGTGCGTCTGTGATGCTCAAAAGCGAGTTTATGTTATGAGGTATCCTTTTAGAAAAACGAATCTCCTATAATATACCTTTAATATTTTTTACCAATGTGTTTCTTACACAAAAGTTAGTTTCATGATATCCAGGTGCTTTGTTGGTGAAGTTATCTCCTGAACAGCATCTATAATATTTGTACCTGAACGTGTCATCTGTGACACTTTGGGGTGATCTTATCTCCCATAACCGATTAAAACTATAAAAACATATATTCGTATTACTTGTAATAGACACGCTGCCGTTACTATTTCTGCATATCTTTCTCCAACTCTGTCACAGGTTTGCTGAAAATGTTTCGTCGTTGAGCTTCACCATTCATAACAAGTCACAACAGTATCAGCAGCGCGCGCGGCTTCAAATTCTTTCCTTGGGCGCGCCCGCGTCCTCGGAGGGGCAGAGCGTTTACTCAGAGCGGGCATGCGCATTTGGCTGTAATTGCAACTATCCGCTTTGATTTGGAAATGTTTGACGGGAGGACAAAGCGCACTCGAGGCTGATAGTGGTTCGTAACGAAAACAAAGCGCGCGTGCTGTCGTAAATGTTACCCATAATACTCGTTTCCGGTTATAAATAAGAACGCGCGGCACCGTGAACGCGCATGAACCTGGAGGGCAAAGTTCAATGCGCCGTTTTATAGACGGTAAATATTTGAACTAGCGTTTTCTCCGGCAAGGAAATCCCCACTTCTCCTGAATTATCAGAGAAAAATCGTAGAATAGAATGTGTGACATGTAACCACGTGTGCTGTGTTGGTGAGTGTATGACAGTCAGGATTATTTCACTCAAATTAAAATGATTTAAAACACAATTGTAACTGATCGTATTATCATGTATGAGTTTCATTTGAAGTGCAGCTCTTTCTCACAGAGCTAAAACAAAACAAAAAAAAAAAACTTAGAGTTAGACTAAACTAAACAGCTATTTTGAAAGACTAAAAGGAGATTTGTGCTGCTTTTTTTCCTGGGCTGCTGGTTGGACAAAGGAAGACATTTCAAAGACCTTTGGCTCTGAAATTACGATTGAGCTTTTTTCACGTTTTATTGACATTCGATTGAAGAAACGATCAATCGATTAGTTGAGGAAGTAATGAGCAGATACATCATAAATGAAAATAAATGTTAGTTGCAGCTCGACAAATTAAGGTCACAGTATCAAGAGCTGCAGCCAAACTGGACTCAACATATTCACTTCTAAAAAGCACTGCAAATGAACTAAAATTGGAAAAAGATCGCATTGAGAAGAAACTTTAAAATGTCGTCAGACCTTTTCAGTTTAGTCGTATAACTCAACCAGCAAGCTTTGGATTTAAAGTCATCATGTTTCATTTTGTAAGTTTATTTATTGGCTTCACCATGAGGCCCTTCTAGAAGTTAACCTTGCTGCTCCTGGTAACATCTGTGTACCGTGTAGGCAAGACTGATTTACCCAAAAGTGCACCGTCTCAACTCATTTTGGTCATTTGTTTAAGAACTTGCGTCATTGAATATCAACTAAAGCATTATTATGTTGTGGCCCTGACTTGCCTTGTGCCTTATCAAAACTTTAAAAAAAAATTCTATTATGCTCACATGGTACATATTCCATTTTAAGTGTTGGGGTCAATTGGGGCCCAACAGCATATATAATGCCCTGGGGCCCCCCTAAGAGGTTAATACGGCCCTGGCTGAGGTTACACTGCAGTGGGCTATGAAAGAAATCTAAGGGAAAAAAAGAATCAAAAAGCATTTGCAGATACGCTTAATGGCTGCATGAACAAGGCAGATCCCACCCTCCTTTTCAGAAACTAAAAATGTCTTCATTCGGGTGACACAGCCACAATTACATATTTCATCTAAGTGTTTGACAGGCACAACTGACCAAATACCACCGCAACATAATAAAAAAATGGCAGAAACCTATTGAAGCCATTATTTGAATGTCACTACACTTCAGCAGCTGACATCTGAATAGTCTCTACAACCCCGTCCATCTGGTGTACCCCAATTAACAAAACAAGCACTGTTAACCGAGGCCTTCCCTCAGCTATGACTACAATGCTGCTCAGCTTTTGTCAGTTTTCTACTTTCCGCTGCTGCTGCCGCCGCCAGCACCCTGCAGCAGCTCATCTGATCCTGAAATCTGCACTACAGCTGCTGCATCCTATAAACACACTGAGTCCCTGTTTAGAGCCAAACCTGTCGTTTATTCAGAAGCACTACCTAGACTCTATAATATAACAATACTGACCCTGTAATCAAACAACAGCAGCAGGGGTCTATTAGGACAGCACCGGCCTTCCATCTCTCGTAATGACCGTGACGTTCATCTCTCTGGGTGAAAAGGCAGCTGCTGCACCCCAAAAACAAGACAGCAGCTCATGCAAATCAGGTGTATGTACTTTACTGCTGACCATTTTCTACAGCATACCATTTTGGCTTTTAGAGTTATGAATGCGTTTCCAGTTTTCCAGGAAACCATCAGTTTCCATTAATTTTCATATGAAATGGAAATCAAATTACAAAGACCTGAAAGGTGCATGAGATACAGTTCAGACCTTCCAATAGATCGAGATAAGCACACACTTACTGTGATAGGTGACTTATTTATAGATGTATATATGACGTATATAGACCATATTTTAAGTGTGCTTCAAGTCTCTACAGGTTGAATTGAAACCATAATAAAATAAAATCAAAAGTAATGGCTGCTTGGAGTGGAGCAAAATGCATACAGTCCAAATGCTTTGAAAAAAAACCAAAGAAGGCTGACAGTGTTGTACAATATGTGACTAAAATTTCTGTATGGTCCTTTACATCTGCACAATGTAGTCCTGGAGAACAAAACCATCTTGTTTACATTTACATGGCGGTCTTTCAAATCTCAAACAGAAAACACCGTCACAAGAAAGTGAACCAACAGGCTGAATCCTGAATTCCCGCTCACGTTCGCCCGCTTTCGGATTAATGCTGCCATGAAACTCGCGTCACAAACAGCAACTCAAGATGTTGCACGTTTTGCCTCGTTGCAAACACACTTTGGATCTGCCTTGATCACTATACGGTCAAAAGTATGTGGACACCTGTTTCCATACAGGCATTTGTACACGGCCCAGTTCTTCAGGCCAATTCCAATGGTGAAGTACACAACAGTGTGGAGAAAAGCTTTTCCCCATCTCAACATGACAATTTGCCATTTGGGCATCACAGTGGCATCATTAACAACAACGTTATTGAGGGTAAAACACTCAGTTACCAGTTTATTATTAGGTACACCTAGCTAATGTTAATTCAGTCTCTGTGTTTTTGCGATAAATTCTACCTTTATGAAGATAATGTTCACTTTTTGTTGAAACAGTTTGGTGTTGATTCAGCTGCATGGTGCACAATGGTGGCAGCCCCTAGTATTGAACTCACAAGCTTCTGGTGTTACATTTGGCAGATTAACCACCAGACCACCACCGTCACTGTTGAATCACATTGTGCTATAAAGATAGAATGATTAAACCTGAAGTCATCTGGGGAAAGTTGTTGAAGATGTTTTAAAACAGCTGGTGTTGGTGCCAGTGGCATCTTTAAAAATCCTAAATGCTGCAAGATCTAACAGACCTTCCCATTTCCACAGTTACAAATTTCACAGTCATGTCTGCTGCACATTCTTAGTCAATCTCAAACTTTAAATACCGAGATTTGTGTTCCATCCTGTGAACACAGATGAATTATTTCACTTTGAGAGGTAAAGTATTTGATTTCTGTATTTGTAACCACAAGTCAAAACTAGGGGAAGGCGACCATACACTGAGCTGATTGTAGCACTAAAACAACGTTCTGCCTTGTGTGCAGACAGTATCACACAAAGCTCCATTTAAAAATCTAACAATTTACAGTGGCCCACTTTGTTTGCAGACATACATGCCTACTAGCGCAAGACTTCAAGCTTTCATCAAATTAAAAAAGGAGACATTTTTTCAATTTAGCATTAATCAAAATCCACAAATCATTTCTTTTTATAGTGGAATCTCTACTTTTATATGAAGTATGTTATGGTGCTCTCAGACAAAACAGCCTCATACGTCCAGTCTGAGGGCAAAACATTCACCCTCATATTTCCACAACCCTTCTCATATTCCAGCGTCAATATCTGATCTGTGTTACTTTAGGACTTGTAAGTCAGTGACTACTTTAGCAACTGTTGCTAGGTTGTGGTTGTTTTATTGCAGACAAGGTGATGAAGATTCTTCTCCATTTCATGGCGTTACATTTCATGCACTGTGTGCATGGATGAGTTTACTGAACAGGCCTACCAGGCCCAGGGGCCCCCCTGGACCTTCACCTACAAAATGCCACTCAAAGACACACGTACCAAACAGGAAGGGACTCAAAATGACCAAAAAGAACTAAAAAACAACTTAAAATCTAAACAATTACAAAGCGACAAATAAACAATAAAAAGAGGTGAAACAACTATAAAGTGTTGCTCCTACTGTATGTAGAGGTGGCGGGGCCTTCTGCATGTCTGTGCCCAGGGGCCCATTGTGACTGTGTGTATTAAAGCTTGTGTGACATAGGAGGATTCATGAATCTGCAGTTCTCTGGCCATGGAAGTCAGTGCTGCAGAAAATATGAAACAAGCAATGAGCACAAGCTAAGTACTGCTAGCATACTTGCAGTTTCTGATCTTTTTTCTGGTCCTCAGGCAAAAGTTTTAAGAAGGATCTGATATCTATTTATACTTCCTGGTTCTACCATGTGTGAATAAAGGAGGTAGGGGCGGATGGTCATAGGTCTGTTTTTAATTAAAGGTGTAGCTGGTGGCTACATATATACGTTTGGCATTGTAATCTTTTGTCATTTATGAACAAAACTCTATAGATTGTAATTATATTTGTGGAAAAAGTGTCTGTCTATAGTGTGTGTTTACGGTGGGCTCCCCTACTAGTGGTGCAGTCCACTCCAATTTACTTGAATGGTATATAAGAGGTGTTTGTGTGACTCCAGACCAGTTGGTGGCAGTAAGGCACGGATTCTGTGTCGGGATTCACAAAGGAGTAAACACAGTAATCTTATTCGTGAAAACTTGTTCAGTCAATGTAAAACGTCACAGTCATATGGGTCCCTGCACATTCAGGTATCCTGGGAAAGAAGAAAGAAGACAAACTGACACTCGATTAAAAAATGTGGAAAACAATATTGAACTTTCAAAATCAGAGGAAAAGCATAGCGTGAAGGAAAATACATCAACAAAAGGACGACATCTACAGTCAATCCAAATAGAGTAGGTATGATTAGAAGCAAGGAAACAGACGTGAAAGAGCAGGCAACAATAAGCAGACGTAGAATTGTACTTTTCATTCTTAGAAAAAATCTGACCGGTCATTGTGAGACAGTAAAACGTATGTCTTTAGAACATGCATAAAATATAGAGTAGAAAGAAACCCTATCTGCTACACATTTACGTTCCCATACAACTCAATTACATTTTAGGGGAAATGTATTTTCTCCAGAAATTCGGTCGCGGTTTTATTCACAAGGTTAATGTTGTGAATTGAAGCAAAACAAAAACGCAACAAAACAACTTGGTTAGGTTTAGTAAAATGTCATGTTTTGGTGCGTTTGTTACGTTAAAGAAGTTATGAACATGAATTAAAAATAAGTGAAAGTTTTCTTTTGGTTTCACACGGGACACAAACACTGGTTCCCGTGAGTGAAAGTTTGTTTTAAGCCCTATATTCCTCATATGCAGACTTTTGTTGAATTTGATTAGAAACATATTTGTGATATGTCAAAAACGAATGTAATCAGGGACGAAATACATTTCCCTTAAAATGTAATTGACAATACAGTTTTGTTGTATGGGAATATCATTTTTAGGAGACCAGGCTGGTAGAAAGACAGGAAATTATTACACAATTACAGAAATTAGGGTGAGTGGCAACCAGAGTAAAAAGTGTGTTGGAGTGTGGAGGCCTGTCGCAGCATAACTTTAAGATATTAGTTCAATAAAGACATTGTTTCTAAGCCTGATATATCTTATTCCTCTGTGCCATAGATTACTGCACTGGGTGATATTTTCCTTCATTACCATGAACACTTTGCACTCAGCTCAAAATCTTCGAGGATCATCAGCCAAATGTCTTAAAACGGACCAATGGCAGCTTATTTAACTTTTTTCCCCGTCCAATATTTCATAGCATGTCGTACATAAATAGCGTAACCCAAATCTGACGAGCTGTACAGTATATATCCATGTTAAGCATGCACCCAAAATTGAATATGTTATCTTTATGAATATATTTTAATTTAATTGGCCTAAATCCAACATTTATGCTGTACTGCAAAGAAACACGCTTTGATTTATGGAGCTGAAGATTTATTACAAAATACTGAATCACATACTCAAAAGAGCATTTGGCCAATAACTGCATGATGTTGCAAGCCAAAATACAACAGCAAGAATTACTATAATTATATGTGTCCTGAGAAAATTATGTAATTACCACCAAGACTCTGTCTCAGTACCGCAGTAATTCTGACAAAGCTGACACATGACAGTCATTTTGGGATTAGTGAGTCGAACTGCAGTGACTTCACAGCCAAGTGTTTATGTGTGTCTGTGCTTAAAACACACTAAAGAGAGCTGTGGGTGGCTGAGGAAAGAATGAAGCCTACTGTATGAAATACCTGCTTCAACATCCTTTATTTATTTTAAAGGAAGCCAATTATCTGACTCTTCTGAGTTTCACAAAAACTCCTCAACACAGTTACTGTACCTTCATGGGCAGAGAGAAAAAAAAAATCCTGATCTTAACTGTTGCTCTCTATGAAATATCCACTTGACATAGGGGATTCTGGGAGATGAAGGAAATCAATATTGCAAACTGGGCGTGACTGGCTATAATAAAAAAGTTAACGTTATGTAATGCACTATAGAGCTGATATACGGTGCATATGGTCAAAAGTATGTGGACATGAGAACATTGGTAATTGTTGAAAATGTCATTCAAAACCATGGCATTAATATCCTCCACTCAACTGGGATTTTGGAACATGGCTGCAGGGATTTCAGCATTGTGAGTTTGGCCACTGATGTTGTGCGATAAGGCCTAACTCGTTACAGTTCTTCCCATACGTTCAAAAAAGAAAAAAGGTCCAAGGCAGTCTTTTGGCAAAGAAGTAAAAAAAAAAAAAACTTTATTCAAACGGCTATTTCATAGTGAAATTTTAAAAACATAGACACTGTTTATACATGTTATAGGGCTGAGTCAACACCCCAAACGTAGTATGTCGACATACAATATGGATCTGTGTTTTGATGGCTATGTCAGTCTGTTGGTTGGTCCCTCCACTACTTTGGTTCAGACTGAATTATCTCATTACTTTTGGATGGATTGCCACGAAATCTTGTATAGATATTCATGGTCCTCAGAGGACAAGGTCTACTGACTTTGTTGATTCCCTGACTTTTGCTCTAGCGCCACCATGAGGTTGACATGTTTGTTTTTTAGTAGAACTATTTGATGGATTCCCCCCATGACATTTGGTTCAGATCCTCAAATCCCACTCAGGATTTGGTGATTTCCCTTTCATGTAGCGCAATCATTAGGTACATTTTTAAATTTAGTCTACTTTGATTGATGCCTAAAAAACTGCAAAATGACATCCCCATCAGACTCAGCTGTACGTACACTAACACGGTGAACATGGTAAACCTTTGACCTGCTAAAGCATTAGCATTGCTAGCCTGGCTGTAGACTCTTAGTCTGTTAACAATGTCCACTTTCATATTTAGATTGGTTCCTTGGTACGAAAAAGACAGCCACATTACACATTGTTGCTTTCCAGTAAAAGCCATATATCTCCAAATTCTTTACATTTTTTAGATAAACTGAGGAATTCAACATCCCTTTATGGTCTGAGGAAACGATCCTACTTCATATGTTAGATAAAGCATTTAAAATCCCATTGGACTGTCTTAAAAATACATCGTCACAAAGCTAAAACCGGTGTTTTTCTTATAGCTCATGAAAAGTCGACGATTGTAATGAATGTCTGTATTAGGGAGCTTCTTTGTTGCTGATCCTTTACTAAACTCTAGAAGCAACATGACAACCATTACCGTGAACCTTCATAACCCAGAAAAAAGAAAAATGTGTTTTTTTTTTCACAAAAAGAAATGACTGCTGGCAATTTGTCTTTTAAATGGAAGAAGACAGCGTGAAACTGCCATTTATCAGCAAAACAGACAACAATATGTTTCTGTTCACGCAGATGAGAACAGTCAATGACCGTCCAGTAGTTACTACCGCACCACATGGGAAATGTACAAATGGGGTGCATTTGATCAAATAACAAATGCTTTACAAATGTCTCTGCAAATGTTAAGCTCCTGGTTGCTTTTTGGCATCAACCTCACACTGTGATTACTATCAGCGGTGTGTCTGCTGCAAATCCCACAACACACGAGCACATATGCTAAACGCTGGCCTGTGCACTCCCCCCGGAGACTCCAAAAGCAGACTTAAGTCAAGATTGACTTTCTATGACCTTGTTATCTTTATTTGGCAGTATCAGATTGCAACTACTGGGACCCCCAACCCTTCCCCACATGGCCAGGGAGTGAAACTGTGATTCCCACACTTGAGGAGAAATATAGGCCACTATCACGCACAGCAGCTACTTGGAAGAAGCCCAGAAAGCCTCTCTCCTGCTCGCGGTTTCTTCCCTTACACACAGAAGAAACCCCCACTCCATCTCTCTCTCTTTACCCTTCTGTCGCTTCATGCTAGGGAGAATTATTATATTTCCATCTCAAGGTCTCCACAAAAAAAGGGAAAAAGTCATCCCCCACCTGGCCCGTACCACTCATCTATTCTCGACTCTATTCCTTTCCACTCTTCTCTCTCACTTTGTCTTTTACTCCCCTCCACCTCTGCAATCTCTTGTCTCAGCTGCCCGCCCCACTTTCTCTCTTTCTTCCTCATTCCTTCCCCTGTCTGTCTGTCTCCCTCTGGTTCTCATGTGTGTGTGTGTGTGTGTGTGTGTGTGTGTAGGTTTGACTGCTGGTGCTGCAGAATTAGTAGGTGAAGCTGAAAACGGATTAAGGAGCCAGAAACCAGGGAGTTCACTAATGGGAGGGCTGGCTTGGCTGCCTGCTGCTTCTGGCCATCAGCTGAGGCCAATTATCTGAAGGGGCCACATCTGGCCTGGTCTGGCCCAGCTTGGCCTTGCAGGAACTGCTGTCTGGTCACTTTAAAAGTCCCCCCCCCCCACCCCCTCCTCAGAGGACAGAGGCTTGTAAGGGCTGACACTATCAATCAAGTAATCCACTAGTTGATTGGCAGAAATGAATTAATCAACGACAATTCTGATAATCTTTTAATTCATGTATCAAGGAACATTTCCAAACACTCTCAGATGTAAGGATGGATTGTAAATGGACAAAGTGTGATGGGCATTTAATTGATAATAAAAAATGATTGCTCCTCGCAAACACTAGAAATGAAAAGTCAGCAGTTCAAATCGTCTGACTGACAGTACTGTGTAAGACAATGGAGTCCCAAGCATTATACTATATCGCTTATTGAAGCTACATTTGATGAGATCTTTATAAATACACCTGAGTGTTTACTGTATTTAGAGGGAATAGTGTGTTACCCTCTCTTATAGATCTAGTAGATTCAAATGTTTTGCCTCAATGAGGACATACATCACAAAGCACAATCGTTTATTTCTTATTATATATTTTTTTGCTTACAGGAATATTTTTTTTGTGGGGGAAATACACTTAGTCGCTTCCCGCCGTGGAGTTAGATCAAAAGATCTAACCCTGTCTCATAACTGTCCATTAAATGCATAAGGATGAAGCCAGCAGGCAAGTTTGAGATAAGCTGTCAGCATCTCCACCAGAGAGATTTCCCCTCCACTTAGATGGTTTCACTTTGATTTGTCCTCCATCCTGTCCCATTAATCATCTTACGACCCCTCAGATGTATGTGGTGACCATCAGGTGGAGAACCAACGGTCTAACTGTGTATTATACAGCAGTCAAAACTGGCTCCACTTTGACCAGCTACAACATTCATGCATCAATAACCATCAAAAGTGTGATATAGAACTAGGCTACTTTACTTTTGATACTTTAACTACAAGCTAATTATGCATATTTATTTACTTTTACTGATGCAGGACTTTTACTTGTAAAGGAGTATTTTTTAGATAACGTACTTCTTCCCCCACTGCTGACATGGTTCCTACACACATCCCACAAACATCAAAGATGGCGCAGGCTGCTGTGTCCACCTGAGACAACAGATACACAGTACAGTACGGAGGCACCATTAAAAAGACTTCAAATGTCTCATATTGTCCGAGTGGTGAACGTGTGGGTGAATGTTGTGCGATTTAACACACAACAGATGCATCGGTTCTCTAATTTTGGTCAGAACTTGACTATACAGATGAACGAGCAGGGGGTTAAGTGCTCACAAATCATCTTTGCAGTGTGATATATGTATTTAACTTTGAGCATGTGCTTTAACCCCACCAACATGCGTGTGGGCCTGGATGGCCTTCACTGTAAAAAGGCAAAACTGTGAATATTTGACAAATTATTTAATCTAATGTAAATACAGTCAGTCTATAACCCATGAGGTTCAAATTACCTTGTTAGTCGAAGCCTGAAAGAAGCAGGACAATTGAGATTTAGCAGCAACAGTCAAGCGAAGGTTACGTACAGTTTTATGGTTTTGAACAGAACTGTGATTCAGAAATGTCATCTGAAAAAAAACAAAACATATTACACACCAGCTTTCCAACATGACCTATCCAAATGATAAGTAATGTTGAAAAGCATGGATATCTATAGAAATCATGTTAAACTTTGAGATTGAATTACACAGAACAAACTCATCTGCCCAAGTCAATGGTGGAATGTACAGTAAATTTGATGATTTGAATTTGGGGGATTTTTCACACCTCGACCTGATCAAGAAAGTCTGACCAAGTATAATTGCTTATTGTTTAGGAACTAACCTTCCAACGGAGCACTTCAGGTGTTCAGCACGCTTCCTCAGGTTACACAGGGTACACACAGGATGCAGTACTGTACCAACATAAATCATACGTTAACTTACCTTCTCCAGGCTAAAGGTACGGAGCACAAGAAAGGACAGACGGAGGCTTGAAAATAGGTCTACTGATTTGGCTTTTATTACAATCTTTTCACTTTGCTGATCTTCTCCTGATGGCGATCCAGTCAGGGAAACACAGAAGCCCGATCTGACTCATCCCTTACCAAACCGTAAATCACATAAATCCCCTTCCTACTGACTTTGACCCCTGCCTCATTTTGCTCCACTCTCCATGGCCAAAAGGAGAACATGTGGTGTTGGTGGAGGACTGACAGGGAAAGGTTCCTCTGGATGGTTGGCAAGTACCGGACAGAGAACTGCCGAGCAATTACGCTCCCTTTTAATTCCATGTGTGAAAATAAACACTGCTGAAAACAAGAAAACCATGCAGTGACACCACACACAACGAAATTGAATCTGCCAGACTCCGTTAATGACTCTCCAAAGCTGTTAAAATGTCATCTTATTCAAGAGTCGCTGCAGCGCTACATTATTGTAAATAACAGACAACACTGTTTCACAAAATCTAAAGTTTTATTCTTACAGAAAGCTTGTACAAAATAGGCCGCAAACAAAATGCAAACATCAAAATAGAATATCTTTCACAGATTTGATGTAAGCCAAACCCAGAGGTCTATTGATCAATAGGAGACAGTATTTAATAATTGTTATTGGGAACAAATATTCGACGGAGCAGAGTTGTGACTAAAAGCAGAGAAACTTTCTGATTAAAGACAAAAACATTACAATGAAAGTGCAATTTTGTCGATAAACTTGGCCATTTTGATGTCCCGTTTTGACAGTCCTCCACAGTCATGTGTAGTCAATGTAATTTGGACCTGTAGGACACATAGGTAGCAATCACAAAGCAATAAAAGGTCAACCAAAAAAAAAAAGATAAGTGCTGTAATCAAATAATCTTAGAATTAAAAAATGTTCGTAAAATCCCAACGTGTTCATAGCGCATGTTATCCAATTGTCAAATCAAGAAAGATATTTGCTTAAAATAAATAAAATTCAATGAGCTCCCTCATGATTTGGTTTTAGAAAGTGAACAGGTGGATATACGAGAAGTGGATTATCTTGAAGGTTTTTTGCTTTGGTCTTTATGTGACAATACTGTGATAACAAGTCTTTCCAACAAGTTGTTTCCAGACTTTATGCTAAGCTAAGTTAGCCACATCCTGACTCCAGCTCTGTACTTGAAATTTTGAACTATTGCTTTAAACCTTGATCATCTATTCTCGTGTTATTCGGCCGGAACTGGGATCAAATTCAGTGGACTTCCAATTTCGCGCCGGGCAGTCTGCATTTGGCTCCACCCATTGAGGTTTGACTCAACCAATGAGGTCATTAGAGCAGCTCGGCCCAAAGGGAAATGTTTGTAAACTCACATCTTAATATTAAGAGCCAATAAAACAGAACAGAGCACGAATGAATATTAAAAGAATATTAGCAGTAGCTCTGTATACAGCATCTATTTGTCAAGGGTGAAGCTCAGTCAGAGTGGGATTTATGTGCGAGTGTCTGGTGGAAAGTGCTGTGGGGGCCCAGAGACCTGTAGCACCATTCTACAGCCACTTTAATAAAGAGTGGATTAGGAGCAGCATTCCTGTCAGAGCGGCCCAGTCCACCACACAGTAACTCAGTGGCTACAGACTAATGCTGAGAGATTTTCAGGGACTGGGTTTGTCATATCAACCACTACTTTATTTCTGAGGCAGAGAGAGTGAGAGTGTGCGTGGGTGTTGGGGTTGTGGAGGGGAGCTAGAGATATTTGCAGAGCTTTTCACAAGAAAAACGATGGGATTAGAGTGTGAAGCTACTGCGCCTTTTCGTCGTTCTGACTAACGGAGTGTGTTTCAGGCTTTGAGTGGAGAGCTCTCCAGAACCAGTAAGGATTGTTTGATGTGAAAAAATCTGACTTTATCCATGGTTGATTGATGCCTGTGTGTCTGTAATTTGTCATAAGCTAACTGTAGCATTGCAAATATGGCAGTAGCTCAAACACGCAGTCGTGACAACGCTGTTTGATTTTACAAGCTGTGATTTCTGTAATGGATACTAAACAAATGCAGCGCTGCAAGTTACTCCTCAATCACTATTACAAATTGTGATTTGGGCCATAACGTGGAGAAAGTCATTACCTTATTATACACATTGAACCATTCTGGGTGATGGTTCATCTTCTCTGCCTGCAGAGCCACCCGTGACATGAAGCCAAATGCCTGTTAGAGAAAAAACAAATCAACTGTCGTCAATCAAACATTATTCAGGGTTTTCTCCTCTAAAACGCGGTATAGCTGTTACCATAAAAACACTTTTTTATTTAATTCTTTCTATGACTTTTTAGTCTCATTTACCCTCATTGATTTGAATGGGTCGGAAAAACATTAGAGAAAACTTTCAGTATATTTACAAAAAAAAAGAAATACTGGAGAACATCCTGGCCGATGGCTCCCAGTTCATGGATTGTAAAGATACAATTTATAAACAATGGTCCAAAAATATACAAGTAATCATTTAGTGAAACTATTAAAAGACGCACAAGAAATCCTCAAATGTGAACAAATGTCACTGTACCCAGAAATGTGTTGCAGCCGTGAGTCAACGTTTGCTAATGAGGTCAGAATCAATAAAACAAGAATGAAATTGATTAATCAATTAGGGACTTGGTCTACAAAAGTGGTGAAGAGTGGCCATTAAAATTTCCCAAAGCGGCGCCTTCAAATGTCTTGTTTTGTCCGACAATCATTCCAAAACCAGAATAAATGCAGTTTGCAATCATACACTAAATAAACCAAGAATTTTGCCTTTTTTCTTTCTTTAAAAAAATAAAAATAAATGAACCAAGACGATTAATTGATCATCAAAATAGCCGATACATTTTTTGCTGAATAACTAATTGATTAATCAACTAATAGCTACAGCTGTAAAATGATTTAGTCAAACATGTAGCGGTAGACGCAGGGAGCAATAACGCCATCTGAGGCGCAGAGAAGCACAAGACGGCGTCTCTGTGCCTGTAGAAAAAAAAACTCACGAAGGCATGTATGTGCATACTTCCACACCCACATAGGGAGCAGACACAGCATGCAGGCACACACTCAGAAAGAAACATACACACTCTTCATATTTCGAGTTTGGCATGTGGCTCTCTCCAATCACAGGCCATCCAGGGAGTGATTATGGTTATTCTAATTATCTACAAAGAGGAGAGTGAAATCCCTCGTCATGCCCACAGTGAAGAGAGGAGAAAAAAAATCAGGTAGACCTATTTCAGAGCAATTTCCCACTGCAATCTCAATTAAGCCCCTAAATACTTCCTCCCTGCCTAATTAAATCAACTGAAAAGCCATTGTTTACAGGCCATGGCTGCGGCCTCGTCCACCACCTGACATGACGAAACAGAATTACTCTCGCAGAAGAAATTGCGTTTAGCCTTTTTAGTGTGTGGTAACTAATTTCTTAGACGTCCTGTTCGGTGCCCGTGCAGCGCGGCGCGTGTAACACGATCGGCAGCTTGATCAAATTGGTTATCAAGGAAACCGTCTCCTGATCAATTTAAGTAATTGGCATATTCCTGCAACTTGACCCCACTGGCACCAATTTGGAGACTGAGGCGGTCTGCTTTTTCTCAGTTCTCATTGGCTCTAATGGAGATGGCTAAGCAGCCTGTCATGTCAGGTGTTGTCCAAACATGTCGTCTCTCTCTCAGGGCCAAGCTCCGGCTAATCTGCTGCTGAGGAACATTGAGTGACAGGTAAAAGGATTCTGTGTGAACACTTAAAGGTTCCTGCACATTGTCCCATTTCAAAACACCATGTTCTTTCAAAAACTCACTTTCCAGCCTGGACTCTGTTATGGAACAAAAACTCATCCCCTTGGCATTTCAACACACTCCTGATGGGTCAGACTTGGGATATGAATATGCGTGAACACAGTTCTTTGCACTAACATTTCAATCCATCATTTTCATTGATTTTTTTTTTATATTTCACCACCATCATGGGCACCCAAATAGCTAGCTCGCCTGTCTCCATGTGTTTGTGTCAATAACAAGCTGACATATTGGAAAGACGGAAATAAATTATGTCACTGTAGGAGTTCTGCGTCATAGATTACTTAATGCCAATTTTGACTTATTACATGACTGTGACTGTTGTCTGTAGTTTAGAAACGGTTTATTTTTACAACTGTAAAATGTCCCAGTTTAATTTAATACCTACATTTGAGGGATCCTTAGCAAAACTGTTGAATGATTATAAGATGATACACCGTGATAAGAGTTATTGTTATCGGAAAAATATCAATTTCAGTATCAGCCAAAAAAAAATCCAGTCGGGCTCGACTTAATGCCAGCAGTTCAAATGCTGTATGCTGATCATGGCAGTAAGAAAATAAGGTTGCATTTTACTGGAACAGTTTCAGATTTATTCCTGCTGGAGATGAACTGATTTTAGGCTGCTGGCCTTGATCCACATGTGTGAATCATGGGTGTGCTTCCCTGTTTAATACAGGGAGGATCCCTTTCAACACTACATGTCTGCCAACTGGGCCACAGCACTTAAAAGCAACATTATAACAATAACACAGTTGTAGATTCACTGACATTACAACAGGTCTGCGACTACAAACATCTGGAGTCACATCTGTATGATACGTCTCCACAGACTTCCAATCTTGGCAGAAGAAGGAACTTGTAGTCTGGACACTTCAATTCAGTTTTAATTGAAGAAGTTTGAATCTATTGAATTGACAGTAGACCAACCCCTAACAGAGCTTACACTCATTATCCAATCTTCAAAGTGCTGCACAATACGTGGGCCGCACCGCTTTTATCAAGCGAAGTGTCACAATCCCGAAAAGTTGCACGTCCACGTTTAGACAAAAGAACCACAGAGCAAAACGTGATTTAATGGAAAGCGGAATGTGAAACGGAAGATGACGAGTTCAGCCTGTACGCAACATGAACTCTTATGTCCCAGGAAGACAAAAATGAGGAGAGAGTGAAAAGCAAGGAAAGCAGTAATCTCCCGCTACAAATGAATTGGAGTTAAATAACCTGAAAAGGCGTGAAAAATCGCCCGGGTCCCTCGGGGGCAGTAAGGAGAGTAGCAGCAGGACACAATACTGGCGAAGTGGCGGTGCTACGTCTGTCACCTGTAGGTCATCTCAACGCCCTCCACTTGGGCTAAACAAGGAAATAAAACCAACCCTCAACTCCCAGCTGAGGTCTTATGTCAACAGAGGTCAAGGACTCTCCCTCTCAAAGTGCTTTGTTTACCACATTTGTATTGTCCGGGCCACACTTCTCCAGCCAACAGGTCAGCCAGCCTGTCGGCTATCCATCCCTTCAGCCAGCCATTCACTCCCAACTGGCCCAGCAAGCTGTAGCTGTCAGAGTCAGATAATTTGACATGACATTATGCAGGCCCCCATCTCAAATAATCAGAAACACCCGACGGCAGACCCCCGCCATGCCCCTTTCTCCACGCACCCGCTTTTGAGGAGGCGATTTGGTGCTATTACGGCATGATTGTCATACAACGCTGGATGAGACAATTTGACGTCGGAGCGGAGTGGCGTTCTCTCTCTCATTGCGGCCGTGGGCTGGAATACAGGACTCAGTTTCAAACACATGTGTCTGTTATTTACAGATCAGTTTTCCACCGCTGCGCTGTCCAGGGGCTTAGAAACGCCTGCTCTGTCTTGCCAGGACTAAGTGCATGCAGATTGTGCCTACCCTTACTCGCCTCTGACAGACACACACGTGCACACTGATGCATGTACGAATGCACATATGTAAACCTCCTCAGCATACACACACACACACACACACGAAGACAAGCCGCTCTCCACCATTACACACCACCATGAATACCCGATGATTACCCTGCGAGCCCCATCATCACCCGCGTCAGCCCCCTGGAAAACCTTCGCTCCTCCGCAGTGAAAGGCAAGAACGCTGTGAATCGCACAGCGGTGGTGATGATGATGGTGATGATGATGACGACCACACCTCTTAAGTCTCATTTCTCTCCTTTCCCAAAGAGCTCTTCACAAGCTTCCAGCTGGCAGTTACAAGGCTGCCCGCTAAAGTTGACATGTAACTTAAAGCAAAATATTGAATAATTACGAAGCAAAGCTGCCAAGCGCTCGAGTCCTTTCATGCAGTAGACGGAGCTCTGCTGGACATGTGTAAAATCATAATCTTCTCAAATTCACGTTCTTAAAAGTTGCGAAACACAGAGAAGAGCTACAATTTGACACCCTAACAAAAGGTGATGCCCGTTGCGAACACTCATTATGTGACTAATATCCTGAATGTCCACGCAAGTCAGCGCCTTTTTATGTAACAAGTGTCATGTAATGCTCAGGCATGGCGTTAAGGCCAACTTACGCAAACCCCCTTATTAACTGCAGGGTTACCAGCAAGGGCTTAAAAAGACATTGGGCTCGTCAAAAGACAGCAGACGTCAGGGCCATCTTAGCTTACCCAAGGACTGATAGCCAGATTACCTAACCACCTCCGCTTGGGCGCCACACCTCGCTGCTTCCCTGCAGCCATTTTCACGAGATGAATGCGCGATGCCTCCAGTTCCCAGGGAAAGTTCCATTTTGGAGACGGAGGTGGGAACTGAACACCGCTGAGCCGATTAACCGGCCTCTCGCTGTGAGTAAGGGATATGGTGTGAGCGCTTGTGTAGGGTGATTATGTATACATGCGTGTTTAAATACTAGGGTTTAGATATGGAGTTTTAAAGGCTGATGGATTGATCATTTAATGCCTTTTAAACATTTTAAACATTTTCATGCAAGAAAATTAGTGTTTCCGGCGGAATTTGATTTTAGTCAGGGTTGAAAAGCCGCTGAAACAATTTATTTATGACAATAAAACTGTCCACTGACAAAATTCTTTGAGGGTTAGCAGCTCTTTAAAAGCAACTCGACTCACCACACCCATCCCATACCAGGGCTCCAGAGTGCGACCAGCGACCAAAACTCTGTCAAGTGCGACTTAACTTTTTCATTGGTCGCACCGGTGCACTTGACATTTAGCAGGTCTGCTCTCTCTGTGTGTATGTGTGAAACCGCCCCCTGTAGCCTACTCCTCCTCGAGCGACTCCACAACCTTAAAACATCCGGGTAATTCAAAATGAAGAGAACTATTGATTGTTGATGTGTGCGACGCTGTACTTTTAATAACACAAGACAACTTTACCGCCATTTCCTTCTTGTGAACAGCTAATCTGCTCTGAGCGCCGTCACTCTCTCTCCCTCTCTCTCTCTCTCTCTCTCTCTCTGACGCTCAACCACACATTAGCTACGCACAAATTACATTACGCCTCTCTTATACCAATGTAATATATAAACAAGTGGATTGCACTTAAACGCAGACATGGCCATTTTCAGACGGTACTACTGCGATCATCAAATCTTTTTCTCCATCTACTCTCGGCCACAATGTGGTAAAGGGCCGTTACTTCAGGAGCCCTTCTGTCCCAAAAGCTTGGGCGGAGATGACCTCGTCTGACTCAAAAAACATTTACCTCCAACGTTTGTCCCTGTTTACAATCAATTACATAATGTGATAAGAAATTACCAAAGTGTACGGTAACCAACTAAAAAAGTAACGCTTAAAATGTATTATTGCAGCACCAATAGGTGCCGTGAAAAATGTAGGGGGCACCTAAATTGTGTGCTGGTGCCCCTCTATGAATAAGTTAGGCACACCAATGCAAACAATGTAAAAAACGTTAGTCTGGTGCCCTGCAGTTAGGAAACTAACTAATTAACTAACTGTAATTGAGTTAGCACTGACTATTTCCAATACTGACAAATCGATCCATTAGTTCTTCAATCAAGGATTCCATCCGTAATCAAAAGTTATTATTTTAGAATAGTATGACGCAAAAGAATAGCATGCTAATGTAGTAAATTTTGATTATTTTTACTTAATATATGATCAAAAATAATAACTGTATACCATAATTCTATGTATTTGTCAATCAAAAACACTCAGAGTGTGAGTGTGAGTGTGAGTGTGTGTGTGTGTGTGTGTGTGTGTGTGTGTGTGTGTGTGTGTGTAAAAAGCAGGAGGGGGATGGCTCTGAGAGTTTGGTTTACCCAGGGGCTTAGTTTTAGTTGTAGGAACAACTTATTCAACACAAGCAGAGCAAGGCCCGTAACGAGAGGCAGAGGCTTGAGGGAGATTTGGTGGAGAGGCAGCCCCGGCTGAATATAAAAAGGGGGCTCAGCCTCCGAGAGCGGAGTGGAGGGAGCAGAGGGAGCTTTCGCAAAACAGCGGCGCTATACTCAAAATTGGAACTAAAGTCCAGAAGCTGTGTGGACGCTGCAGCTTTTTCCGGTGCTTGTAATGTGGTTATCGCCTGTGGCTAACCACAACTTTGGCATGTCATTTGTCTCAAAGTTTGTGTCATATTCATTTTGTTTTTGTTGCATTATTTTTGCACAAATATGACTGTAAATATTGTGAATTTATATAAAAATTAAAAGCTGCTTTATTTATTTATTCCAGCAAACCTTTTGACATGGAATAGCTTTCCAACATGACCTCACAACTGTTTCTAAAGCAGCTTTGTGGCGATTTACTGCATCACGGCATAAGTCTGTGACAGTTATGTGTTCATTATGAGTTTGAATGTGGCCAACGAACACACCTGCTTTTAGATATCTGGGGGTCTGATTGCTGACCTTTTCAAACTGATGTTTAATGTACGTCCTTTCACCTTACACATGGACATAAACAAAAGTTTAGGAGAACATAATGCAACAATTTAGTCCCTACAAAGAACATATATACATATACATACATATACATCGTATACATACATATACATAATATATATAATATAATGCAGCAATACATCCTAGTTCATGATAACGTCATGAACCCTTCACTCTAAATACCTTTCATGATTGTTAATTTCACTTGGACATCCACGTGTGTACATTGAAAAGGGTTTGAACATGAGGCCAACATTTTATTTTTAATTTCTTTTAATTTAATTTCTTTGGTCATTCTAACTCTTTGGTAGCCATATTTGCTGTATAGTGGCCGTACCATTAGCGATTGGCTGAATACATTGCCGGTTGTTTATTTATTTTTGGATGAACAGACTAACAAAATGTCAGCACTTAGCCTAAAAACCACCGATGAATGTCTGGAAAACTAGACATTCCCTGGAGGACACCCTCATTTGCCTAGTTAGCCAATAAATAAAAACAGTTTAGTGCACTCACAGACATTTACCTTGTTTAAAGTTTCGCTCCCCTAGTTAAAAGGAGGGGCTTGTTCACTTTGCAGGAGACTCAAGATAATAACCAGCCATTTTTCCATCCATAATGCAGCTTTTGAGTGACCCCCCCCCCCCCCCACTGCAGGACTGAATATTTGTGGGGAAAGATGGAATGCCATCGTTGTCAACTTCAGCTAACACAACACAACAGTTGAGCATACACAGCTCACCTCTCCTACACAAACTGCAACTTAAGGCTACTCATTTAACTTATGTCGCATAAATGTTTCCACTTCATCCACCAAAACGTAAAGCAGATGGTCATCTGTAAACATACATAACAAAAGCTTAAAACGTAAACAATATCAGGGACTGCAACTTAAAAACAAGCCCAATTCCAACCAAAATTTACAGTATTAAACAGATGTTTCCACATATGATTGCAGGGATTTTCACTGACCAAAGCGACTCCAGACAGAGGATTTCACCTCTCAAACCTGATTAAACACTACTGGACTTGATGAGGAAAATAACTCGCAGTTACATTTTAGACTACTGCAAATCAACGCACAGTTTACCCACATGCCGCAGATAAATGACTGAGCTGCAACTGCATCATAACACTTTCCACTTGCTGTAATCAAAGAAAAATAAAGTAAAAAAAAAAGAAAATTTGAAAAGAAAATCCAGCTGTCATGTTCTTTTTGAGTTCATTTGCAGCAATGAGTGTCTCTGTGCCTTATGTATTCAGCTCCACTTCAACAGACTGCCACTGTGGATTTACAGTCATAGACATGTCTCTACCGCCCCCTAGAGGCCACACATGGAAGCGTTTCAACTCACAGAGAGGGGATTTGTTATTCTCATTATAAACTCTCCGGGATCTGATTTCCTCAAGCCCATCACTTGCAGATAAGTGGCAAATGGAAATCAGCCAGCGTGTCGCTCCTCATCTCCATTCCCCTCTGGTAAAAGCCCTTTAAGAACAGCCATGAAAAACGAGAGTTTGTGAGAATGCATGGAGGGAGAATAAAAGAGAGTGAAAAAGAAGAACAGAGAGACAGACGGAGAGAGTTGCCAACATGTCAAATTGGAACAACATGATCTCATTCCCCAATAACATGGGGCACAGAATGAGAATGAGAGACAGACAAAGACGGAGATGGGGAAAGGAGGGTGGCAGTGAGCAAGAAGAAAGAAAAAAAAAAAAAAAAAAAAAAAAAAAACAGAAAGCAATGCACATCTACCAGAAGGAATGATGGGGTTGTTAGTGGTTTGTGAACCAGATGAAACATTTTAACCAATTTGATTGTTTGTGAAAGAAATCATTCTGATCGAAACCCCAATTGCTGCCAACTGGCCGCCTGGCTTGTCTCTGGGTAATGCAGTCTGAAGTTTCGGGGTAAGAGGAGAGGATTTAGAGCCAGGAGGAGCAGATGGGGGAGGTCAGCGCTCGCCCCCCGACTTCAAACGCGGGGAAGTGTAAAAACAGACTATTTTAGGGGCTAAAACAACTAACGACAGGATTAGAGGAAGTCCGCTAAGTGGCCTTGAGATGTTGCAGTTTACTTCGCCCAATACAGGGCTGAGAAAAAGTAGTAGTAGTGCCTACCAATGCTGTGCCAAAAAACATTATATATATATATATATATATATATATAAAAAAGAAAAAAGGTCCAGAGTGCAACAAAGGGGCTCTTTGGTGGGAAAGACAAAAGGAAACAAGTTAGATGCTCAAACATGTTCAAACAGAGCTGTATATGTATGCATGTATGTATTTCTGTGCAAGTGTCCTGTGCTGTGATAAACCGCACCTGTCTGGTACAACAAGAACGATAAATTAAACACTTGAGGCAGGTCTATTACACAGAAGAGGTAGAACCTGGAGAATGTACTCAGGAAAACCCTCTTCACAACAAAAACATACTACAAATACATATCTGTGGGAACACATGTTTAGTAAAATATACTAATCTCAAGGTTGACTTACTTGCTTATTTTCTGGAGCTTTCGATCATATCCCATGGCTTTAAAAAATTGGCCATATATGAAAGGAAGATCGCAGCACCTGTTTCTGTTCAAGGACTTCATACGACCACTTGTTACCAGGTGACCAAACTGTACTGGCGTAACAATAACACCTGAGCAAGTTCCATTTGGGATACAGTCGAAACCTCCAGAAAAAGCTAGAAAGTCCACCTTGATTTTTGAATATTTTACAGAAATACTAGATATTTTCTTCATTTCACAAGCAGATTGTTGCAGAAGAAAAAAAAAGTTTCAATATAGTTTTCTAACATGTCATCAGGACAACATGAAATATAAACCAACTAAAACACTTGTTTAAAAGGTTTTTATGCATTATTTAGCACTTCTATTCTTTTTTCATCTTTGTTTTTGATTTAAAGAATTCATGTAGCCTACAGTGTCCCTGGGTGGCTTAAAAAGCAAAGATAAGATATTTTTTATTAATAATATGCAATGGATGCACACAGATCTTATACCAAATGGCACAAATAACATGGGGCCTCCACCTAATCAAAGAGAGTGACGTTACCTAAACTGTCCTGAGGGCTGGGTATCGAACCCACAGCTTGTTGAGTACCAACCAAAATGTGTCTGTGAAACAAAGCAACGAAACCGGTCCAGACTCTAAATTTGGCATTGAATGCTTGTTTAGATTCATAGTCTGGTTTAGCTATTCTCTCATCAAATACTTCCTGATATAGATCATAACTTTGTGTGATTTTAATTGCATTTTACCCAGATGCACTGAGAAGTTCGGCATGTTTTGTGAAATGGGGATGATTATTATTATCACAGTCTGAGAAAAAAGGTAATTCAGTTGAAGTTGAAAAGTTGAAATAATGGAAAAACTGTTAAAACAAAACAGTCAGATTATATATTTATTATATATATATATATATGTGTTATAATATACATATTGTATGTCACTATTCTGTTCTTGGGTTTTGCTTTAGGAACGCGCACAATATGTGTGGTGTGCAACTTTATTTGTTTATTTATGAGTATTTTTGTACGTCATGTAATCTCACGTGGGGGGGGGCATTTCGATGGTATGACACAAAAATAAAATTCATTGATTGTAGAAAAACATGTTCATATTCCAGGATCATTTTGGTATGTGCACACTAGCT
This sequence comes from Bovichtus variegatus, assembly GCA_943593645.1. Taxonomy (NCBI): domain Eukaryota; kingdom Metazoa; phylum Chordata; class Actinopteri; order Perciformes; family Bovichtidae; genus Bovichtus; species Bovichtus variegatus. The sequence continues at coordinate 2,550,302 of CALSCE010009376.1, forward strand.
GTACTGTAACTTACAGTGTTGGTATTGTATTGACACCAGTGTTGAAAGATGTGACAAACTTGCCCATTTGGTTTTTCAAATGCTTTAAATAAGCATAATTTTTTCAATATTAAAAGGTGTCCAGCATGCACTGTCTTAAATACAGCCCCATGCTCGCCCCGTTAATACAGACAATGAGTAAGAATAATGGCCAATTCTCTCATAAACAAGAACCTTTCAAAAGTCAGTGCTTTTCTTTGCAGGTAGGAACTACGAAAAAAAAAGAAACTAAGAAAGCAGAGAGGGACCTGCCCCCTGCTACACCTGCAACCAATCAGCATATAAACACAGATGAATTTGTGTGTTTCCGATGGTTAGCGAGATGGTCGTGCGTCTGGCAGCCTGATCCCCATCAAACAAACCTCCAGCCAGCTTACATAAGCCCCCTGACGACCACAGCAGAGCGGAACGCAGAGGCCAACAGATTTCTACAAAAAAAAATAAAACTACAAAAAAAACTACAGTTTCGCCGCAGACTCTACTCTACTGGCCGTCTGGAATAAAACACTAGAACACTGAAGCAGATGTCAGCCGCTTGTGTGTTCTTTCTTTCTTCGTAAATTGAATAAAAGTCCATGTACACAATGTAATCAGCTGCACAGTGATGCAGATTTAGTCCGACAATGTGATCCCAGTGATTAGTTATGACTCGTGTTTATAATGTCTATAATGCATTATAAACATACTTATAATGCATTTTAACCTGCTTATAGCACTGCACAATTATAGTTGTAAGCACTCAGAAATATTAATAATGAATTATCACAATAATTAGAACACATTATAAACCATTTTCTAAGATGTAATCATGAAGTTTCAGAATATTTTATAGTTGCTGGTCACTGACATTTTTATTTGTGCAAGGATCATAGTATAGTATAATTCCTATAGTTGTAATACATTATAATACATTATAATCACTGTTATAATGCATCATAATGTGAATATAGGTTACTCTAAGTGGCCATTGTTTGCTTTAAGTAAAGTAAATATGTATTTTACAATGAGCTGTGTGTTGTTCTTGCATAGATTTAATGATAGTTTTTTCACTTTACTTAAAGCAAACAATGACCACTTAGAGTAACTTATGATCACATTATAATGTATTATAACAGTGATTATAATGCATTATAAAAGATAATGTGTGACAACAATGGGAGTTATAATACACTATGATCCTTGCAAAAACAATAATGTAAGTGAGTGACCAGCAAGTATTAAGAACCTTGACATTATAAGTCATTATTAAAATGCTTTATGAGTTATCATTATTGTTATAAAGCATTAATAATATTATACATATATATACTATATTATCATATGTATTATATATATATTGATATAAGCAGATTATAATGCATGATAAGTATGTTTATAATGAATTACAGACATGGACTTAACACTTTTAGCTACTTACATCCAAATCTTGACTGATATATTTAATGACAGCGGTGAACTCAGATGTTATATTGCTGACAATATGGCAAAAAGTCCTAATATTATTCAACACTAAGATAGTCAGCTCTACTGTGTGTGCAATTATGTTTGAACTCATTGCTTTTTTCCTTTCATTAACATCGCAGGTGAAATGATGACCTACCTGCTGCTACACACCATGTTCTTCAGCCTGGCCTAAATGTAATATAAGCCTTAAACCCAAGTCGGAACCCTAAACAAAACCCTGTAAAAGTCACCAAATAACCTTTCCTTTCAAAAATGTTCTAAACTCAAAGTCAACTAACATCGAGTCAACAGAGGTTAGAGGTACATCAACATAAATACACACACACACACACCTGATTAAAGGTTTTAAAGTGGAGCTCTTTGAAGATGGCATCGCGGTCCTCCACCTCCACCCATCCCGTGGACCTGAGGTCCATCACCTGCTGATCGCGGTCTGCAGGGGAGAGCCAGTGGGGGTGTGACGACTGGACACACACACACACACACACACACACACACACACACACACACACACACACACACGCACACGCACAC
>CALSCE010009376.1:2552438-2657438 GCA_943593645.1 Bovichtus variegatus
AAAGTGTATTCTAACCCAAGGTCACTGTGATACAAACACGCTGATTTAGCCTTTATTGCCACTGTGGAACCACAGGAGTTAAGTACAGTTTGAGATGTGCGTCATTATATTCAGATGTCACATTTATTGTAGCTGTTGAACCTACCGGAGTGTTATTAGTGCTGCGTCCGCAAGGTGGCAGTCTAGCATCAATAATGAGTACTACTAACCAAGCATTGGTCACACAGTTAGTTAGAGTTTTACAGTAAAAATGAATATCACATAAATATGAGCGAAAATTCTCCATCTGTACATTTTTTATTTTTATTTTTTTTAAAAACACACCAAACGTCATTATTAATTCTGAATATGTTTAATATTGGCTTGCTTATTTGCAAAACCACACTGACAGTAATATAATATAACCCTTGTCTGACTTGTAACAACATTCTTCAATTCGGCACCTTAATATTCCACATACCAGTACTTAATTTCGAAATCTTCAACTTTATGTCATCGCAAAGGCGCTCATAAATGAAGCCCCAAATGACGAAATATACAGTAACGTTCGGTGGGAAAAGAGCACCATCACTCACGAGTTGAAATTTCAAGTAAATATTGTCTGGTGAGTTATATCCATCAAACCATATACGCCGAATTGAAGAATAGCTCCGAAGCAATTCAAATATGCCACAAAAACTGCCCAACACATGTGGCATTTCACAGGTATGGATGTAGACATTAAATTCAGAGCGTTTCGAATAGAGTTTGGCGTAATTGTTTTCATACATAACGCCGTCTTGCATGGAGCTATCGCCACTTGCTACTTCAGAGCCTACACGTGTGTGGTTATTACTGGTCAGTGACATCACACTCAAGTACAGAACTCCAGCTTCATGTGGAATACGTAGATAGGATGCTAATAATGCTAAAAGACCGACTGTCACTGCAGCACTCACCTCTTTAGACGAGTGGTTCTTGGATGGCGGAGGCAGCAGCAGACTGCTCAGCCTTAACAGACGGTTGCAGGGCCATGAGCTGCTCGTCCTCAAGATACACATTAGCCCTGACATAACGGACGCTTTGTCAGCTTATATCTCCTTTCCACTACCACCTCTTCAGCTCCCGTGTCCTCTCCTGTCCTCACACACATTATAGCTGTTCAGTTTACTGCCTGATTAAAATCCCATGTTTTCTATGGGAGTCTGGTTAGAGCAGTGACTACTCCATGGTCCTGCAAACCAAATCCTCCAGTCAGTGATCATGATACAATGTATACAAATCAGCTGTATTTCTAGTAGCATACTAATGCATATGTTCTTACTGAAAATAACCTTCAATTACGTGTTTATATAATTTGAAGTATAATATTTCTGTAAGCTTAACAAGGTGGATACATTTTTTTTTTTTTTAAAAATACAATTAGTGGACTACACTCTATTGCAGCTTTTGTTTTATGTGATCCTACCTTACTATAACAGCATTTTTGCACTTTCTACTTGCTGGCTGAAGAAGAATATCTAATAACAAGGCATAGAATAGAGCTATGTAAAAGCACGAGCCTGTTGACTAACATAGCCAAAAGCCTTGAAATGTTAACAGCTATATATTATTACATTATTTATTATAAATCACAAGGGCTCACATACATGTATTTTGTTCCTCACACACTTGAAACAAAAGCAAATTCTCAACTGTTAATTTAATAACAAACTAAATCCTATACACCCAGCGACTTGCAGTCTGTTTGTGTTGTATTCAGTCTTGATGCTCGTGCTCCTGTCCCGGTATGAGCCAGCGGATGCTGTCTGTTCGCAGGATGGCGTACGTAGTGAAGCCTGTGATGAAGAGTACAGAGAAGACCAGCAGCCAGTCGATGCTCTTCACCGGGACGCTGGGCAGGGGGCCGACGTGGTCTGTATCCGTCACGTTTTTGTCAGAGCCGACTTCGAACCCTGGAACACATAAACAGATTATCAGGAAATACAGCAGACTGGATGAGCAGTGATGGAATACATATCTGGGTTGAAGTTAGTTTTGATGGGAACCGATGACCCCCAGAAAAAAATAGACACAGTATTTATGTAATACAGAAGTAATCAATTTCTTTGTGCCAAAAAAATCTTCAGACCACCCAAACTATCTTACAACCACATCTGGACCCAGTACAGAGCCCCAAACCAAGAACCACCATGTGACCATATAGGAAGAAACATTTGAAAAAGATATATTTTATTGTAATTAGTTATCATTTACTTCATTTTGTGGGGGATTCTGAGAATTCAGGTGTCACATATGCAGGTAAACTATTATATAATCGATACAATATCACAAAACATAATACCGCGATATAATACTGTATCAAAAAAAATGGCACCTCTACCTGATTTTGACATTGTAGGTATTGTAAATACTTTGAATTTGGATTTGCACCTTATTGCTATCTAAGACTTTTTATATGTGTACTCTTCCTACTTTGCATTGCTGCTGCTATTGCACAACAATTTCCCTTGGAATAAATAAATATCTTATCTTAAATTTAATTAAATTTAGATAAAATAAATTACCTTGAATGGACATTATTTTGAATGGTATCTGATCCACAAGGACCTTCATGCTGTTTTTTTTTATTATTCAGCACCCACAAAATGTTTTAAATTCTTATTATTATCAAGCATGATGTTTTCCAGCAACAGAAACAAAGCAAGTGCACAGAGCAGTGTCTTAACCCCCTGAACATGTGTGTTTACCTTAATGTCACATTATTATTTCATCAAGTGTGGTCACTAACAGAAAGTGACCAATCAAAACTAAAATCAGCAGAGAGTGAACTCTCTATCCAGAGAAATCTAAACTTGCTTGTCTCAAAAGTAAAACGGCATTATTTCAGACTGTTTTTATGCTCCGTTTGTACCTGTCTGGTTAGCGATGAAGGAGGTGAGCGTCTCCAGCGTTCTGTCTGTGTGGTTGAAGCGAGCCATGGGTTTGGCCCCCTGGAAGAGCAGGATGTTGGGCACTGCCACGGTCCCAAACCTCGTGGAGAGGCTAGTGGATAGAAGATGGAGACGGACAAGACAAATGAATGACAAATTAAGTCGTAGATATTCACTCGAGTGGCTGGCCTGGTGTTATATACAGAGTAATCCATCTGAACAAAAAAAATCTAAACATTAAAAAAGGTTCAGTTTTCGTTGGAGATTCTTTGAAAAGGGTCTGCAGTTAGTAGTGATGCGGTGTTCATCTGCATTATATTCAAGGGTGTTTTGTAATGTTGTTCACAGACATTCCCGAGGGAAGACTGGCATCTCAAGGTACAGTTAGTTTTGGTTTTATTTGTTCTGATATTTGTCTAGTGTAAGCACAGTGTAAGGCAGTGGTTCCCAAACAAGGGCTCACCAGACGGTTAGAGGGATAAAGAAATAATGAGAAAGAAAAGTTATTCTTTTTTTACATTTCCTTTCTCTAAAAAAAGGGTAGATCATTAGACAAATCCCAGAAGGAAAATGTGCATTATGTTGAACTGCTCACAACCCACATCCATACTGAGGCAATAACCTGATGATGGGTCACAAGCAGACTCTGCTGTATTGTGGGGGGGTCACATGGCTAAGAGGTTGGGAACCACTGGTCCAGACAGTTTTTGGTTAACATAACGTTGCTTAAAGTAATATTATTTACACCTAAGAGCACAAAGAAAACTGGATTTTACAGTTTGTATTGTTGGTCACATGCACACACACAAGCATACTTTCAATGTCTCAGCACTGATAACCTTTTTGATGGATCCCTGATCTAATTAGACAGTTAACTAGTTGCTATAAAACTGTGAGTTATGATTATACCAGATAAAGGCTAATGTTACCTGAGCAATAGACCATAAAAAGGTCATTAAATCCTTTAATGCCCCTTCTGAAGTGGGCTTTTACAGAGGGAGGGAGGATACACATTAATACAAGAAGTCATGGCAATTCACCTGCTGTGCTGCGAGGCATCCAGTGCCAGGAAGTGCATGCTGGGAAAGGCTCGCGGCAGGGCGTTGAAGTGAGGTGCCAGGCCGGCTGAGAACTGGCACCAGGCGGTGAAGAACAGCACCACGGAGCACTCTGTGCTGTTAGCATTCAGGAACTCCATCAGGTCCTGAGAGGAACGTGGCATAAAGACAAAGACTGAGGGATTGTTTGCTTCTCCTCTGGCATTTTATTTGAGGACTAAAAACTGTTTGTTTTTTTTGCGAATTATCAATTTATATAGTAGAGTACCACATTTATGGAGGAATGATTAGGAACATTATGGACAATTTAAAGAATGTTTTAAGCACTAAGAGGAAATTCAGGAAACAGCGTTCAGATGTTAACAGTTCTGACGGCACCCCTCCACCAGTGAGCCTCAGAGGGCAGCATGAATACCTGTGAAGCGTTGAGGACCTGCACAGTGAAATTGTCCATTCCTGTGATGTTCCTCTTATCACAGTTCACCTTGTACGTCTTGGTGGTCTCTGTGGTGTTCTGCTCCTCAGTTGGCGCGATGTCCGCACGCACTATGTCAAGAGTGATCTGGAGGTAAACATTGAAAGAGAAGTCAACTTCTGCACTACTGCGACTACCGCTGCACTCATCACTGTGTTCACTTCCACAGATCCCATCTCCGAGATGTGCTTCTAGAACATCAGGCTCCAGAATGACATCAAAATATTTCTAAACTAGGGCTACAACTAACTTATTTTCATCATTGATTAATCTACTGATAATATTTTCAATTCATCGATTAGTTGTTTGGTTTATAATATGTCAGAAAACAGCAAAAGAAAAATGTCATTAAAGACCCAAAGATATACAATTTACATTCACGTAGGACAAAGAAAAGCAGCAAATGCTCACATTGGAGAAGCTGTAACCAGAGAATGGTTGGTTTTTGTGCTTAAAAAACTACTTATATGATTAAGTGATTAAGTACATTTTTCTGTTGATAAACTGATGGAATAATTGACTATTTGGTTTTGACTCTAATATAAACCCAGACCAAGCTTAGGGCAGTTGTTCCTCGTGGTTTTAACTTCTCACGTTCAAGGATCGTTTAAGCAGGATTAACTGATTTAATTGTCTAACAGATGTCAAGAGACTTCAAACAACTACATTCAAAACCTATAAAGAAGCATCATTTCACGAAAAAAAATAGCAAACACAATATATAATATCTAATCTATACAATTAATAATGCAACTTGGAGATATTTTTTTTCTTCTATGCTGAAATCAGCTTTTGACTTCCCCAAAATTAACTGTTTAATATTAACACACTACTTGGCAATTCCCTATCATCTGCTGCCACTATGGCAGCTCCACACAGTGGTTGTTTATCACCAGAAGAAGTGGAAAAGAATAGCAGCCAAGCTTCACCATGGCAGGTGTTCATACCTCCCCCTACTCTTCAAACTCCCATTTAAAACTCCTGTTTATGTTATAGTGCTCCTAGTGAGGTACCTGCTGTGATGATTCGTCGCTCCTCTCCTCCAGTGACGCTCCTTTAGCAGCCAGAGCAGGTGAGCCACACTGGGCACTGTTTTCATCACAAGGCAAGAAGAAGCCTGACTGGAAGTCTTTCACATTTTTGGGGAATAGGGACTCGATGTCAGATGGATCGATGGGGGTTTCGGTTCCCATCACAGCATCTGCGATCTCAGCTGTCTTGAACTGCCTCTTTGGCAGAGAGTCCAGGTCTTCTGACTCCACAAACTTTGGGCTGTTCTCCAAGTCGGACACTGCGTCCTCTGACAGCATGAGCTCCAGGGACTCATCATTCTCTGAAAACCAGTCAAGTATAGATCAAACTCAGTACATTACACATTTCCCACCTAACGGCGGTCCTTCCTGTTTTCCTTTTGATAGTGTATGACAGTGCTAAAGATAAGCTTTTTGGCAGTTTCTCTGAAGATTATCTTTTATTGCCATGGTCCATAGGATCTTAAATGGCAGAGCCCCTAGTTAATTCAACAATTACTTTAAGAAGTAAGAATAATTTCATAATCAAACAGAAGCTGCTAGATAATGTCTCCTAATCACGAAACCGTCATTTTAATACATTGAAATTGCGGTTGTTGTTTTATTTATTATACATGTATTATTATTATTATTTTTAATGATCCTATTTATGTGTAAGTGCATTGTAAGCATAAACTGACAGTTACCTCCCATGGAAATTGCTGAGTGAGTGTGTGAGTATAAAGAAAGAGTCACTGAAAAGGTCTCGCCTGGTTCCTGAGCTCTAAATCACCCACACCACTGACTTATTCAGTGATTCAAAAAGAAGAGATTCAGCTGAAGTGGAATTAAAAAAACTCTGATTATCAGGCTAGAAGAGGTCAATGAAAAAGCTCTGCAATAAAGCGTTGCTCCAGCTAGCTAGCTAGGTCCTGTCCATTAAAGCCAAGTCATAACATTTCCTAAACTTACTTATTGCTCTTCGTTGCAATTATTTATCAGTAAAAACATTTTTTTTATTTACGGTGAGTTCATCACTGGCATTTCAACTAAAACCCTATATGAAATCGTACTGTGTTTATAAACGCTTGTTTAGCAGTTACCGTTATAACATCTCTATTCATTTATGATAATATCAACTAGTTTGGAGCAATGGACTCGTTGGGATGGGCTGATATATTGTTAAAACGAGAACAAAACATTGAGACAACTAGCATGTTAACAATAAATGAAATAAGAAGTGAGTATGACCACCAGTTAGCTGTTAATCAACACTAACGTTAACTGTCAGTTCGCAGTGTTTTGCTAGCACTGTTTAGCTAACAAGCTGTCAGTCTTACCTTGTGCGGTCACAGCCGTAAGCTTCAAAACATCCGAATGATACAACACAAATAATAAAACATACGAGATGTGAAGTTTATTTAAAATACGCGTCATATTTTTCTAATTTAGCTGGATGCAAATATGAACGGTTATCACGACATGGTGATGTTTCGGCTCATAGGAAAGAATAGTTCGAGCAGTGGCGGAAGAAAATAAATGTCACACAACCGGATATTAAGACAGCTTCCGGAGGAACCATGTATTTCTTTGTACTTACGAGGAAATACACGCCTGTCTTAAAACTGGACATAAAAAATGCTTAAAATATGATTGTTTTGTCTTAATACACAAGGAGGGGGAAAGGAAATCCATATTTAACAAGTGAAATACACTGTCAAACTGAATATGTGTTACACTACTGTATTAAATAAGTATTGTAATAAGGTGTAAGGAAGAAGGAATTATGTTACCTTATGTATTTCTGGTATATTCCAGTTGTATATTATTGTAACTATTTTTATTTTATTTAATCAAATTTCAAAGATTTAATTTGATGCTATCTTAATTTATTTTATTTTGTTTTAAATGACATTCAAATGTTTTTCTTTGGCTATGTAAAGCATTTTAAATTGCCTCTGCGTTTTTAAATGTAAATGTACTTATTTATACTGTTATTATTATTATCATTAGTAATACTGTAGTGGTAGTCATAGTAACAGTAGTATTCGGTATTCTTTAATTTAATTATGTAGTTATCTGAAAGGCAGACTAACTGAAGGATACAAACAAATTGCAACTCTCAAACCGCTCCTCTTCCTGGAATGAAGGACAACTTTATAACCCTACCCAGATTTGATCTACTGGCTAGGCGAGGCTCCCCCTGCTCAAAGTCTATTCAGCTCAGACATTTGTTGTTCCCTCCCCTTTAACAGATCTGATAGTTTAAAGATGGGTGTAAGCACCATGTGATGACATGTAAGAGCTGAAAAGCCCATACACTGCATATCAGTGAATGAACATTGAGGAAATGAGCACAGCTTTTATCTGAAAACAGAAAGTGAAACTGACTGACATTCACAGTTGTCTAGAGAAGAAATGGCGCAGCACGGGATTCTCGATCGAGAAAAACTGAGCTGTTCAATCTGTCTGGATCTTCTAACGGATCCGGTGACTATTCCCTGCGGACACAGCTACTGTATGAGCTGTATTAAAGACTGCTGGGATAAAGAGAATGAGAAGAAAACCCACAGCTGCCCTCAGTGCAGGCAGAGCTTCACACCGAGGCCTGTACTGGTGAAAAATACAATAATAGCAGAGTTAGTTGATGAACTGAAGAAAGTAGGACTTCAAGCTGCTTCACCTGATCCTACCTATGCAGGACCTGGAGACGTGGCCTGTGATTTCTGCTCTAGGATGAAGCTGAAAGCTTTCAAGTCCTGTCTGGTGTGTATGGCCTCTTACTGTGAGCAACACCTGCAGCCTCACTATGATGTAGCTCCATTAAAGAAACACAAGCTGGTTGAAGCCACCGCAAAGCTTCAGGAGAACATCTGCTCTCGCCATGATGAGGTGATGAAGATTTTCTGCCGCACCGATCAGCAGTGCATCTGTTATCTCTGCTCCATGGATGATCATAAAGGCCATGACACAGTCTCCGCTGCGGCAGAGAGGGCTGAGTGGCAGAAGGAGCTCATGGTGAGCCGGCAAAAAGTCCAACAGAGGGTCCAGGACAGAGAAAAAGACGTCAAGGTGCTTCAACAGAGGGTGGAGGCGATCAATCCTTCTGCTGATGAAGCTGTGAGGAAAAGTGAGAAGATCTTCACTGAGTTGATCTATCTCATTAAGAAAAGAAGCTCTGAAGTGAAGCAGCAGATCAGATCCCAGCAGAAAACTCAAGTGAGTCAAGCTAAAGAGCTTGAGGAGAAGCTGCAGCAGGAGATCACTGAGCTGCGGAGGAAAGACACTGAGCTCCAGCAGCTTTTGCACACAGAGGATCACCTGTATTTCCTAAACAACTACCCCTCGCTGTCACGTCTGAGTGAGTCTAAAGACTTACCCAGCATTGATATCTGTCCTCTGCACCTTTTTGAGGATGTGACCACGGCGGTGTCAGAGGCCAGAGATAAACTGAAGGCTCTTCTAAATGAGGAGTGGGGACACATCTCACTGGCAGTGACTGAAGTGGATGTCGTAATGCTTCGAGGAGAGCCCAGAACCAGAGCTGAATTTATGAAATATTCGTGTGATATCACACTGGATCCAAATACAGCACACAGCTTTTTGTTGTTGAGCGACAGCAACAGAAAAGCAACAGTAGTTGGAGGAAAACAGTCTTATTTGAATCCCCCAGACAGATTTGGTCAATGTTGGCAGGTCCTGAGTAGAGAGGGTCTGACTGGACGGTGTTACTGGGAGGTGAGCTGGAGAGGGCAGGTTAATATAGCAGTTGCAAATAAGGATATTTGCAGAACAGGGACCATGGAAGAATGTGGATTTGGATCTAATGACAAATCTTGGTCATTACAATGTAAAATTGGCAGTTATGAATTCAGACATAACAATATTGTTACTTCCATCTCAGGGCTTCAGTCCTTCAAAGTAGGAATTTACCTGGATCACAGTGCGGGTACTCTCTCTTACTACAACGTCTCTGAAACCATGACTCTCCTCCACAGAGTCCAGACCACGTTCACTCAGCCTCTCTTTCCTGGATTTTGGCTTCTAGCATTTGGTAGCAGTGCTGAGTTGTGCGAGCTCACAGGAGTTTAAAGAGCGACTCGTCTCTGCAGTAAATGTTGAGGTGTGTCTGCCCTGCAGAGATCAAACGTAATAGGTGGGCCTGTGAGGTTCTTTCTTATATTTTCTGTTGTTTTGACTGTGTCAATTCAGTAAAATGGTGAAATGGAAAACAAATATCCTCTCTTTTTATTTGGATTAAACAACCTAGTTTGTTGAAATTTCATTCTATTATATATATTTAGTTATATTAATAAACATTTTCATTATATACTGTGTATGGAAAAGCATTGCATATGCAAAATGTCTAATCTGTTTTTATATATATACAGGCGTGATTATGTAAGATAAACAAAAAAAAATCAATAAAAAAAATCATGCATGTGAAAATGTATAAACAGATTTGGATCTTTGAGCTTCCTGTCAAATTAATGTCATAATGTCTTTTTAATTTGTTTTTGTTATGACATATCTTCATAATACGTATAATTTAATGTTTACTTTTTAGTACTCAATGCAGTACATAATGCTGTTTGTACTGCATACTGTGATGCTGTTGTACCGATATTACAAAATCACGTCACCTTTTTTTTTATTGTACCCAAAAAGTGCTAAAAAGTGCATAAATAAATAAATTGATGACTTGTCAGCATTTTTTCAGCAAACTTCCATTCTTAAGAAAAAAATGCACTTACAAACCGCTCTATATTGTTTCTTTCACTGCCACAGTATCACAAGAATCTATTGTTTTCTATTGAATCTATTGAATCTATTGTCCTGTTTAATTTCTTTCCAATCAATCAGTTTTTTAAGATACTTTTCTAACAAACACTTGGGGAGATTAATGAAGAGATCAGATAAGGCCCGTTTGTCAAATGCTGTCTCATTTGCAAAGGAAAACATTTAGAGACAATTTCTCAGCAGAATGTGTTACTTTCCGATTTATTACACAACTTTTCAACATTCCACAACAATCATGCAGGAATAAAATGGGAATTATAGAAAGCGTTACAGGCTTCACGTCGTCTCAAAAACACTCAAAATGTGAGGTAAAAGTTTTGGAAATCATCATGTACAGACAACAGACCATATGTTGATTAAATGCTGATGATGGTGAGAGAAAAAACATTACTCAAAAAACAATAATGAACAAAAAGGAAATATTACAGCTAAAAACGACAGTAGTGTCAATGAATTCACTATATTATTCTATTGAGTCTATTGTAGATAATCCACCTTCTGTAATTATTCCTTCTGCAGTGTCCTCCTTGGAGGGTCAAGATTAAAAAATGTCAGTGTTGTCCATCAAGTAAACAAAACTCAAGAAAGAAATAGCATTTTGCAACACATAAGTTCGTACACCTTGTCCTACAGTTAACAAAGCATTTTATATAAGAACTCAAAGCTACATAGTAAAACAGATGTACACAGGGTGCTCTGAGGTTACACTTTACATGCTGGCAAATACATCAGTCATTACACTGTTATATCATGTTAAGGTCTTTAACTATTTAGAACGAGTCTGGTAACAGTGCGGAAAGGCAAATATCTCAGATAATATGACACACAATATTTGGGGTGTTCGGGATTCTTATGGAAAAGGAAGTCCTGCTTAAATTCTTACCCGAATCTTAACAATGCCAAACACTTCCATCTCTAATCCTGGTCCAAATGTATTTTGTGCTCAAGTTTAACCATCTCAAGGCTTAAGAAGCCGTGGGAGCGGGTGCCGTGTGGAAGTCCCCCTCCCCCCGTCATAACTAGCCTCTGTACCGTTACCATTTGTAACTCGATGAGTTTTCTTTCCTCAGCCTTTCTAAAAAAGATGAAACATGTTCCTTTAGGTTTCTTTCTATATTCTAAGCTAAATCAATATCTACTGCTAGAGGTGAGAAAACCCTCAATTAATATCACATTTGTAGTAACACAAATTATTCAAAATCCAATACAGCCTTGCTCAACAGGATTTGGTTTACTCCATATGCCACGATAACAACTATCAATTTAAAATCATTTTTTTACCAAACATCATTTCCCACAAGCCGAAGACCTTCGTGGGAATATCTATTTATCTAGAATGTGGACGAAGGACAATGAAAGACGCCTTCAATGAGAGATTGCATGGATTTACAGAAGTTGGCGGTAGAGAGCTACAAACTGCTGCACCGGCTCACTGCCTGGGAGCTGGAGCTGCTGAACGTTGACGAAAGAATCCTTTTTTTTTCACGTTTGTTTAAAGACAAGGTGCTATTCAGTATAAGGGTAAATACCCAGTTACACTAGAATATGGATATTTAAAAAAAAAAAACACAAAACATGTTTCAGCTTTTCAGTTAAAAACACAACAAACATTAAGCTGCAGAAGCTAGTGGAACAGAGGCTACCTTAAAGATGGAGCGGGACAGACAAAGGGCTTTTTTACAGCAGACATTTTGACTTGTGATGGAAAGAGAAGTCGGTGTTACTAGTAACATTAAGGGTATATTCAAATATGTACTGTGACATGTCAAAACGTCTTCTGTGAAATAGGGATTATCCGGCCAGCATGTATATTTCATTAGGCTCCACCATAGGCGTCAAAAAGACTGAAAAACAAAATGAGGAATAAAAAACTTAATTACCATTCTGACACAAACACTGTAAATAAAACATAAACGTAAGAATGTAAAACAGCCAGGCATCGTGTCAGCCATAAACTCAAGAAAAAAATAGCAGATGATATAAAATACTATAAGATGCAAAGAACTAAATTTACATTTTGAATGTATAGCAATTTACAATGCATTCAAGAAACTGGCATTTTAATCGCTTCAGATGCGACAATTTAAAGGTTTCTTTTACTAATTCAAACAATCATACCATCTTAAATGGGATAGCGGTCTCCAGGTGCTTTTTTCATTTACATTTTACATAGTAACTTTTATGCTTAGGTTCTTTTGTGAGATGTTGGATTTGTTTTTTTTTTCAAATCAAATAGCGAAATGCCTACAGTTAGATCACGTCATATTCTTTGGTAAAGGAGGGTGAAAAGGATGTTTGTATGTGACATTTGGGTAACCTGTTTACACAATACACACATCAACCAAAAAAGTGATAGAAGGCCTTGTACACGAGTATAAAAATACAACGATAATAAAAAGTGATAGTATCAAAGTTTCCACAGTACAATACATACATACAACAGATTATTGCACCAAATAATTTTATATTTCACCATTGAGAGCAACTCAGTGAAGCTACTGTACTATTTCTTCACTCTCAGGATTTAAAACGCCTGAATATGAATAATACCAAAAACTGAATGTTCATCAGGGCAAAGTTTTAAATTAAAAAAAATTAAAAAAACTTGAATACAATACAGTGACACGTAGTCAATCAGTCATATCGGATCTAAATCATATTTGACTCTGTGATTTACTGTATTTACGGTACTTTAGGCATGTTGAGAAATGACATATATTGAACCAATAAATCCACTGCATCTTTCTTTTCTGCCGTGGGCCTGTTTGCACTAAATTCATTTACATTAGCATTTCCCAAAAACACCAGCTTCCCCAAAAGTCACACTCCATCTACAGGGCTATGGTAACGTACCTAAAACAACATAATAAATAACAAAAAAACAAGACACGATTTGACCTTGACGTTGTTAAAATCAACACTTGAAAGGTTGATTTACGATGTATAAATGATAACATCAATACATAATAATTCAAATCTTATACTTTATGGTGATAAATGTAAAGAAAATGAGACCATGATTGAGAAGACGTGTAGTCCGTCTCACACCTGTGACAGTAGTTTCTACGTAATCTATGAGGTTCAGCAAATGTGGCTGTTTGTTGTTCTTTTCTCTTCATTTTTATTGAAGGCAATGAATGTAATGGAAGTGATTGTTCCAAACATTCCCTCTGCTTCTGATATAACTCCTACAGCTTTGGCTGTTTGCTTTGAAGGAACAGCGCCACCTGTCTGCAGATGTCCCACAGTAGAGAGGCCAGCGGTGGCTCCTCAGTGATGGTCTCACTTTGTTTAGGATTCAGCTTTAAAATGCAAATCAAAACATGTAGCTTCATTTCATCTGTGAGCAAGATTACCAGTTAGAGGCTTTAGTTGGGGGTAAATGTCTGTCACACAAATATCACATCAAATAAACGCTTTTTTTAAAGAGTTAGTACGTTTTATAACTACAACATAATTGCCATATTAGTCATAGTCAGTGCATTCACAGTCACAGATAAGATATTTTGAATATCAATCTGCTCATTTTCTTGAGGACAAATGTAACTTAAAGCAAAAATACATCTTTATTTGTACTTGAATTTTGCTTGTTAGCCAAGTTTCAAATAATGCAGCCAGTGGTTTTAATGGATAACACAAAAGATAAGGAGTAATCTTTTGGGTGACAGACGTTCCCTACAATGTGAAGAGACAATGTTAAAAGGTGTCCTTTTAAAGTCAAGCAATGTACTCTCTTTAAATATATAGTATACGTACTATATGTATGTATTTCTAAAAAGTCACAAAGGTACAGAACAGACCTGATTAGGCCTGATTTTGTTGTAGGAGTTGCGCATTAAAACAAAATCACAAATTTTAGTCAGATTTGATGATTTCTAACCACAAAATTGACTTTTTAGAAATATTGCAAAGAGACAGAGCTGGGTGTCGAAATGTGATCGTTTTTGAGAACAAAAGAAAATTTGCTCCAAGTATCAAAAACTGTCGGATATCAAAAAGCTGAAATTGAATGCATCCGCAGACTTTTGTTAACTTAATCTTTAATCCAATATTTACTGATTCAAATCAAAACGTTGCTAATTTTTGACTGTATTTTATTCAAGCAAAGTTCTTCTTCAGTTGCTTTCTGTTGAGGCTAAATTAAACATGAATGTTTTGAGAAATGTGGGGTATTTTGTAAAACAGAACAAAATGTATCATTTTGGCATATGACACGAAATCAAATATCAGTATTACAACTTTTTAAAGGACACCCAGCCCCAGGCAAGCTGGGACAAATCCGAGAAACCAAATATACTAGAAGTAGTTCAACAAATATCCAGTTTCTGCAGTGATACCACCAGTGAGTCGAAGTTTTGGACTGTCGAGATGAACGACCTCAGATGAAGAGCGAACCAGTGCCAAGCAGAAAATACAAACACCATTTATCCAAACGTTTATCCACAGACAACTCTTCCGTTTCCGTTGGTCCATTATAAGCAGGTTATAAGAAAAGCAGGAGGTGAACTGAGTTACTGTCAATGTTTATGCATTTTAGTTTTATACTTGTAGTAAAAAAAATAAATAAATAAAAAGTTTGGACTTGGATAACAGTGTTATTTCTCACAACAATCTGGAAGTTGACTCAGTTGCTTTGATGACATTTGCATGCAAATAATATGTAGACATTTTGCAAGGTGACATTAGAGTGAACAGTAAGACATCATTAGCAGGAGTCAAGTTTGTAAGTGTTAATTCTGGAGCCAGGTGGAGAAAGTTGGATTCATTGGATTTCAGTTTTGGGTTGTTGTTAGCCTGGAGGTTTATCCGTACATCTGTCTTTGAAGTGCCACTGAGCAAGGCACTTGACCTCCAACTGTTCCTCTGATTACAAATGTAACATAAAAGGTGCTACATATAACATTTTGCTTTTTAAATTAAAGACCACATTTCCGACAAGCCTTCCTGTTGCAAAGACAATGTTGCTACTTGTCCCTCTCACCTCCTTTGTTGCTTTGCATGTGTTTGTTTAACGGGCAAGAGCAAGAGTGAACATCCAACATCAGCTAAAATGGAATTCAAACTACAGTGCCATGAACATACAAAGTAAAGTTACATACAAACTACCACTTCAGTTGCCCCTTGCTCAAAGAACATCTGGTATTACTTTTTTTCCCCAAGTAAACAGATACAGCAACGTGAAGTGAAACCTTCCGCACACTATAGATCTCCAGTAATAAAACAGTATTATATCAGGTGGCAGGCACACAGATGACACCAACACGAATAATAGAAAATCTCCTCCTCACAGGGGACTGGGAAAGATTACAACCCCCCCCCCCCCCAGTATCTGACAGGAAACCTGTACACATGCGTGTCTTATTCAACTGATGGAGGGTGAGTGGAAACAGAGAGGAGCCTTTACTCATTAGCTGTCTTCTCTTTGCAGGAAGGTTCACAGAGGATTTCCTTGTGTGGTAGCGGATAGGGGAAAGCCGCTCCGCTGCAGGTGCTACCATAAGCCAGTTTGTTGAGGCGAGAGAGGCCCTTGATGCTGCCAGGAGGCCGTCCGGGGCTGACCTTGTACCCCGCCGCTCTGGTTGTACCCAGCGGCCTTCCCGGGCTCGTCTTGAACCCTGCAGCTCTGGTGGTGCCGAGGGGTCGACCTGTGCTGGTTCTGTATCCAGCTAGCTTGGTGGTGCCCAAAGGCCTCCCGCGTCTGCCTGTCTTCCCGGCAGCTTTGTTCTTCTTCTTGCCGTCATCTGGCGCTTGATCAGTGCCTTTAATGCCGGGTATTTTTCCAGGCGAGTCCCCGAGCACTTCCTGTCTCTGGCACACCATGGGCTTGTGGCTCTGGGCGGGTAAGACCATGGGAGCCAGCGTCATCTGAAGGGCCGACGGAGGCGGAGGGGGGTAGAACTTGTTGGCCTGGGTGCACAGGTCAAAGTGGGAGGCGGGGTGGTGGCCGTCCTCTGCTAAGCATGACGGCCTGCTATTCATGCAGAAGTCACTGGTTGTCACCTGGCGCATCATCTTCTGCTGGGGGTCGGAAATAAGTTGCAACAGCGTTATCACCAGGGTTCCTACAGCTTAAGGCGAGCTAGATTTAAGACTTTTTAAGACCAACTTTACTATAACCAAAATTGAAGAGAAAAAAACGGCATTAATTACTGAGGTTTAGGCACAATTTTGCCCAAATATTTATTGTAACATAAAACATGACTTTTTTTTGTCCAGTGAAATACATGATCTACTTCAAATGCTTAAAAAAAAAAAAAAAGGAACCCTAAAGTGTAACACATGGAAATCACAGCCGCAAACAAAATTTGAGTGCTGATCTGTGTGAAGTTAATGCGAGAGGCATTCAAAAAATGATTGTGGCAAAGCCATAAAAGTCAATGGCCACTAGGGGCAACAATGAGCTTCAACAAGCAACACAAAGGTGAGATTTCTGCTTTATGTAAAATGATCTCAAGCTTTATTTTTCAGTCTTACAAGAGAAAATAATTAAAGGATGAAGACTAGATGGATGGTTTAGCAAATGTACGTCTGATTAACTTCCCCACCTCAGATAAAAAGCATCGCACAGTCGCCCTGAGCTTTCTATTTGAAATTGTTTTTTTCTATTATGAATGAACCGCCGCTTGTCAATAAATGTTATTGTCTGAATGGGGTTTCACAACATTGTCACTCGGCCTTGCTGTAGATTTTGGCGTTAGCAATTTCGTCAAAATAAATGTCAATCCAATTCTTGTAAGTTTATTAATGCAGGAGGTTTCCCTTGCCACAGTTTTGTTTCCGTCAGTGTCTGGTTGTGTGCCTGTATGTTGAAGACGCTCTGATCTTCCAAGTTCACACTCGGGGATCTAAACCCATAAAATATGTTGTTTTTCTTTGGTCGGTTTGTTTTATATTTGAACCCCTAACAGGCTAAAAATTATAAATTAAAAAAAGAACAGGAAAGTTCAAATAGGCTTGATTTAAGAGGGCCAAGGTCAAGAAAAATGTTTCAGATTTTGAATAACACAACCCAATAATTATGAAGATAAATGTTGAATAAATGTAAATTGGGGTTGTTATTATTATAGAGATAAAAAAAAAAGGGCCTGGCTTGCTCTAAAGCCTTAATAAAGTTATGTTGTAGTGCCTTTGAGCAATATATTGAATGCCTATCAGCTGGTGGTCTGCAGCTGACCTCTGACCTCCTTGTGGAGGGGGCAGTAAAATGACTACTTTCTCTTTCATGAACATACACACAATAACCTTGTGATTACAGTGATTTAATGGTAGGCCTATGACTTTACACACACAACCGCTCTTTATTGTTAATACATGCTGTAACCATCTATGGGGCTATACATACTTGAAGAGGGCTGCTGCTGGTGAGATTTCAGCAGAGGACACAGGATGCGAGGTGTGAGCTTTACTATCACAAACACCAGTCTGTAGTAATATTCATTCACAAAAAAAATGGAATATATACATGCACATGGATTCCGCATCTTGGGCGACAAACCCTCATCTTCTCCATGTCACGTTACAACAGCAAGGCTGAATTTAGCCTCGTTTTGGCCCGAATAACGGTTTTTCCAAGAAAGGGGTTTAACATTGTAACGAAAGAGCGTTAAAGTGCGCAGACATCCGATCCAACAGCGTACATCTAGGCCATAAAAATCAATAAAAACACGCCCTCCTGCCTGCAAAATAAGATCTAAGGTTACTGTACCTCGATTGTTTGCAGATCTCGGTGCTGAAAGGGTTAAGGAGAAAAATGATCTTTCATCCCTCAAAGCGCGAGTCGATCCATTTCCCCCAAATATCTTCGCATCACAGGACGTCGGCTAGATAGCTTTTAATACCCACATCGGATGGTTCCGGCGTGAACGTTAACGAGATGCTTCAGTTTGTTGTCGGGTTTTTTTTCATTTTTTTTTATTGCCCAGCTCCAGAGGTTTGGATAAGAAACGCAGCCATTTTCCATTAAAATTTAATAAGACGGGGAGCGCAGTCTGAGCATGCGCAGAGTGCCAAACAGGGGGTGCGAAGGTTTGTCTCCTTCCCCTCCTGAGCCACTTTCCCATTGAAACGTTGTTTTCAATTTCAAAATGACACAAAACTGTTTATTTGCATCCAATAAAAAGCTACATAATCCTGTTTAATTTTTTTAGGTTAATATCCTGAAATTGTGCCATAATCCAGTTTCAATGCTTACCAAACAACACTCCACTGCTGATGAATAATATACAAAGGAGAGGCTATTGAATAATTAAAACCACAGGCAGGAGTACACACGATTTGTTAATGCAAACAGCTGGACATATTTATTTCCATAGCAACAACATTGTTTTATTGTGCGGAAAAGTAAAAACATCTTTCATCCGACTATTTCTTTATGGTTGGGATGTTGCTTGTACATACAACAGGGTGAAATCAACTGACCCCCCCCTCACCCAAAAAAAAACAACAACATTTAAATGCGTCTTATATTTAAAAGACCTACTGCAGATTGTGATGGTTCAATGACACTGGAGGTCAAATCTGCATCAGACATTTTGGTGTTTATGGTCTGTAGGTATAAAAAAAAAAAAAAAAAAAAAAGAAAAAAAAAAAAGAAAAGAAAAAGAAAATCACAGAAAACTCAGGTGAAGCACAGAGGAAACTAAAGGGGGAAAAGGAGGAAAAATAAAAACGAAACCATACACTAAACTTAGGTAATCCAAGGGTACATTATTAAAAATATAGACTAAAATATTCTTCAACCACTTTGAGATGACAGAGGACTGTTGACAGACGGAAACTCCTCCAGCGAGCCTTTGTTCCTGCTCTACAACACTTTGTATCGGCCTTTGCTTGTCGGCTGGTAGGAATTTTGCTGGAAAGAAAAAAAAATAAGACAATAAGCAACATCTTTCATAGATATTTACTCAACAACAACCTGCCACGTTTTAGGTTTCCTGCTCTAAAAATCTGATATCAGCGTGAGATCCAGCACTGGTTATTGATTTCAAGAAGCATAATATACTTACTAATCTGATGAGCTCTTCCTTGATTAACCGTGTAATCTCCGTTTTGGCTTTCTGCACAGCCAGTTCATTTGCACCTAGAAAGCAAACACAACATTAATATACAGTATATAAAAGTTCTATCAAACACAAGAAAATAGGAGTGGATTCAGAGCCCAGAGGTAGCCAGCAGGATGCTAAAAGAAAGAGTGGGATACGATTTTGAAGTGTAAAAGTTCAATGATTTCCCTGACACATACTTTCAATGGCCAGGTAGATCTTGCGTTCTCCCTCCTTGGGCTCTTTGCCTGGAGGGAAATATGTTCCCCTGATGGTGATGGCGGCTTCAGAGTATTCACCGATCCTCTGCAGAGCTTCTTTAGACGTCACCTTCCACCTGGCCGTCTGGGGAAGAGCAAAATGAGGAACATTTTATTAATTTTTTTGCACCAGTTTTCACCAGTATCAAAAGGAGAAAAACAGTATACCAATTTCTCAAAATGAAATAAAAGCTTTTTTTTTATTTTTTATTCTTTATAACGCTTGATTATTCAGAATTAAACTGTTTTGATTGTTTCTCACGTGAGATGTCTCAGAGCCATTTGTGTGTTTGCTCTTCTTACTGGTTTGAAGTGGGCAGGGCTCAGTTGGAAAAAGGTGATGTCACATATTTCTGAGCAATAATCATGATTAAGCAACATTTGAATCAAAGTCTGATGATCGCTGTGAGGTTGTTTGTTTGTGTAGTGTTGTGTACCTTTGTCACTCAAATATGATCAAACCACACCCATACAGTCCCGATAAAGCAGATTAGCTGACTTTTTGAGTCCCAACCACTTAAATGATCCTCCAGCCCAAACACTTTATATTTTCATTTGTTTATATGGTGAACATTTAATGTCATAGAGAAAAACTAGGTTTTCAGTGGCTTTAAAGAAAACTTGACCTTGGGAACAAACAAAAATACCAGTGACGATGAAAGATAAATATTTGATGAAGTCGTGTGATTTTTAGAAGAAATATGCCTCGAGTTTATATTTTCATCCTTTATCTGTTGCTCCGAGGCACCCACAGGAGCAGGTTGAATGTGACCGAGGAAAACTACAGCGATCGGTACTCGCTGAACCTCATCCCAGAGCGTAATTAAAACCTACCGGAGCGCATGAAAAATTGAAAAACAAAAGATCCAAACTAAAACCGTAAATCTGCTGAATGTTTCAGTTCAGCTCGGCACTTCGCGCTGCTCACCTGAGGAAAGTCGTTGATCTCCAGCTCCTCTTCGTATCTCTTGACGGTCTCGGCCTGTTCAGCTGCCTGCCGCTCCTCCTCCAGCTTTTCCACGGGGGTGTAGTTCAGCTTGGCATTGATCTTCTCCGCCAGCTGCTCCGCGATGGTCTTGGCTGACACTGAGGGTGTCATGATGGTGCCGCCCCGTAGGATGGCGTTGGTGGCCTGCTGCATCACATCCTGTACATGAAGAGAAAACCAGTTTGGCTTCATTTGGTCCATGTGGGTTAAAATGTAATTTGACACAGCACATGAAACTAACTGACCAGAGAATACGGAAACAAAAAAAATAAATGAATGACAGAAAAAGACGAAAAATATATTATTTTTATATATTTTGCATGTTTTAAGTTCAGTAGGAATACATAAAAAACGTATTAAGTTTATGGTTACCTGGGCCAACAACCCAAGGGACGTGACCACAGTAATCAATAACAATAATCTGTGTAACTATACATCAAAAAAAATAGTCACAGCACAGTTTCAGTTTAGTAGTGCACACATTTAGAATGCCAAACAAGCACAAATTTTCTTATCAATACAGGTTTTAAAAATGTACATTTATTTATTTATTTTTTTAAATTGCAAGTTTTTATACTAACAACTTTCATCTTATGCAAGTTAAGTTATTGCAATATATACAAATAAAAATGGGGAAAACCTATTAAATGACAATACATTTTTGTTTTGTCATTGTTTTACACAGCATAAGTCTAAATTCTGGTGTCAAACTGACAAAAGATCAACTTGTTGACTTGCACATGACTGCATTTGAAATAATGAATCACTAAGTACAATATGTGATAATTTACAGCTGTAACATTTAGAAGACGAATTCCTCTCCATCTTTCCTCTGGCATTCGACGTACCTGAGCCTCGGCGCCCAGGTTCTTCTGAGCGTTGATCTTGAGCGCCAGCCTCTTGGCCATCTCCAGTTTCTGGATGTTTCCAGCAGATGTGGGTCCGAGGCCTGGCATCCCCCCGGGGACAGTTGCTGTGGAGGTAGCCGCTCCTGCAGGACCGGTGGACGCACCGGGAGCAGACAGATCCTTCACCCTCTTCTTGGAGTTGAACATGCTCTCGATTTGCTCCTCAATCTGAGAAAGGGAACAAAAAGCAGAGGAGAGGATTGAGATGGTTGGAATGGCACACTAAAGACACCAAAAAGAAAATAGATCTTTAATATAATGATGAGAAACAGTTGAGGTTTAGTTCCATGAGCACGTTGCCAATTTCATGGACATTTTAGAAATTGCGTAATTAACAGTGAAATTCAAACATTACTCACATCCAGGGCTCCGTCCTCGTCATCAGAGTCCTGCAGTCCAAGAGCAGCTTTCTGCAACTTCTTTCTCTCATTGGCCAAGGCGTGCTCTGTCTCGTCAAACTTGAAGCCTTTTCCTGAGAAGCCGCTGCTGCTCTTAATGGTCTTACCCTCCTGGAGGGATGAAGGACGGGAGGAGCAAAATATGGGGGAAAAAAAGTAGATTTAAGTTAAGGAACAAGAAGTTTCTGGATTAATTAATTGGGTCCGACTACCAATTGAGACACCACACACTATTAACCTTTTCAGATCCCTTTTCCCTCATCTTACCGCTTTCTGTTGGTCTTTGAACGAGGCCCAAAGCTGCTCCAGTTCAGGCGGGACAGGAGAGCCGGACAGCTCCAAGGCTTTGATGATATCCCCGGCGTAGCGAACCTGATCGTCTGTGATGAAGGTGTAGGCGAAGCCCTAGAAGAAAGACCAAGATGTAGAGACGTTTAAACGTTTACAGAGAGCTAACCAGTCAATTATTTTACATCAGAACAAGCACCGAAACACACGCAATTACAGTTTTTAAAGTAGCTGACCTTGTTGCCTGCTCGGCCTGTGCGTCCGGCCCTGTGGACGTAGTCCTCGTAGTGGTTGGGACAGTTGTAGTTGATCACCAGGATCAGCTGCTTGACGTCCAGGCCTCTGGCTGCCACAGAGGTGGCCACCATCAGACGACATGCTCCGTTCTTAAAGTCGTTGATGATGCTGTCTCTGTCGTACTGGTCAATTCCTAAGAGGATGGCAGGAAAGGAATAAATGAAAGACCAAATACTAGACATGAGTTATGGTAAGGCAGGAATCAGAGCCTTAGATAGGGAATGTATTTATTCCCTATGCAGCTGTAGAAAGAGTTTGAAACATTCACGCTTGAGAGTTAATACAAACACAAACTGGCCTCATTTGTCTGGCAGCGGACTACACTTTACAATCTATAGAGTGCACGTACTTTTAACAGGGTTTCCACACCTTGTTAAACATCAAATTCAAGCACTTTCAATGACCCATGTCTATTTATGTAGATTACAAAAACTTTTAAAGGCCTTGATTTTTTCCCCCTCAAATTCACAAACTTTTAAAAAAGAATTTCAAGGACTAGTTGTATATTCATGTTAGAGCAGGAAATCAGAAAATGCTCTCCAAAACTATAGGTTAATTGATTTTACTTTTGAAACAATGTTGCAGTTTGGTTGTTGCAAAGAAGTAACTTGGATTTTTATTTTTTTTATTTCAAAATAACCAGTGCCAGGAATCAATCGTCTGATTCATCTGTTGCTCCAGCAGAAACCCAGCCGTCTTAACAAGATTACTCTTAATTCCTCACATTGAGATTAATACATTTACCTCCACTGAGGACGTTATGTTTTCAGTTCGGTTTGTTTGTCCGTCAGCAACATTACGGAAAATCTACAGGCCCGATTTTTATGAAAAATGGTGGAAGGGTGTATGTAGCATGGGCCAAGGAAGAAGCCATTACATTTTGGAGCGGACCTGAATCACGAGGCGGACACATGCATTATTTTTGGAAACAGCCTTAGTGTAGGTCTCTTACAGCATCTGGAATACTAAAAGGAAACCGCTCATTCAAAATTGTAAATATATCCAAAATCACCAAGTTGTAATCAGTGCATCCCAAATGTGCCCAACTTACCTCCGTGCAGTGACATGCAGGGGTACGAGGCTTTCATCAGGTCTTTTAACAGTGCGTCTGCATGCTCCTGTTTGTCCACAAAGATGATGACAGAGCCCTTCTCCTGGTAGTGACCCAGAATCTCCAGCAGCTTCAGGAACTTTTTGTCCTCCTCAATCACCAGCTACAGAAACAAATGGAAAAAAGAAAAAAGGAGAGCGAGAGCGAGAGAGAGAGAGAGAGAGATGAGGGGTTTAAAGTAAACTACTGGAGTCTGTCAAGATACCGGACAAATAAACCAATTTGCCCTTTAAATAAATCCTTTTTTAATGAGAAAGATGAAACAAATGATTTACCACGTGTTGTTCCACATCGGAGCAGACGACACTGCGGCCTCCCACCTGGACCTCAATGGGCTTGGCCAGGATCCTGCGAGCCAGCGCCTCCATGGCTCTGGGGAAGGTGGCCGAAAACATGACCGTCTGACGGTCTGGACGCACGTTGTCCACAATACGCATCACCTGGAAGAGAAAACAGACGACACATGGGGGTTAGTGAATATTGTCTACATTTTCTTGAGCTTATTGTTTTTTCATCTTTTGTTTCTCTGCTTTACTGGGAAGCATATAATCCAAAAGATAACAGAAGAAACTGGCACTGTTGTAAATAAATAAATAAATAAATAAATAAATAAATAAATAAATAAATAGTAGAAACCATGCATTTTAATGTATAAATCTGTGTGACACCCACCTGTGGCTCAAAGCCCATGTCAAACATCCTGTCTGCTTCATCCAACACCACATATGTAGCTCTGCGCAGGTTGGTGACGCGACCTACGCACCAAAAGGAGAGGAGCATGAGGAAGAGTCAACTTCAAGAAAAGCCAGTCCTCATACGTATTCTGCCTTCTTCAAAAAACATGATACGTATCTACCAAACACAGAGAGCCTTTTTCATGGTAAGACTACTTGACATTACTTAAAAAAACAAGGCCCTAGTTTTAAGTGGCATGGGTTTTATTTGTTTTATATTTTTTTTGGGTTGTCTCTGGTCTTGCGTACCATCTCAGGGGCATGAGGGACCTGTAAAAGTCAGAAAACAGCCTCAAGATACAATACAAGAGATGGAGCCCCAAGCATTATCTGACCAAGCGTCTTTTCACCTACAAGGGAAACATATTACAGATTACCTCGCATGTGTGGAAACAAAAAAACCCTTCTATTATAATTACTGCTCAGAAAAGATCTACACAATGCACCATAAGTGTCAGCAAATATTACAACTACTGCTTTCTTAACACATTTCCAGTATTTCTTCACATTTGTAGGCAAATGCTCAGTGCTGCACAGGGCTCTACAGTGTTATTTCTTCCCAGAATGAGCTCCGCGTTAAAAAATAATTCGGAAGATATGAGAGATATTACAGATGTGTCATCTGTGAAAATAACCGGAAAATCTTTCTGCGCTTTCAAATTGTGTGCCCTTTGAATTTATTTATGAGTAAGCCCCGTCACAATAATTACGTTATCGACTTATCGTACACTATACGGACATGACCTCCGTCCTTTTGGCCGACCTGGATATTGCCTGTTGTGTTTCCATTGCGGCGGTTTACATAATAATGTCATCAACATCTTTGTTAACAGAGCCCTAGAGTCCATTTTATTTGGTGAATTGGTTGTGTGGTTTTATATAATTTAAGTTTTATTTATTTAGGATTCTTGAATATTTTTTTCACATTCAAATTCTCTGAATATTGTTAAGAATTAAAAGTGCATTGCCCTTTGAAAGTGTGCACTTTTATTGTTATTATATTATATCATCCTTAATAATAAAATGGTCTTAAAATGAAAATATCATTTCACAATTATTTCTGTGACAATAAATCGTCCAAAAGAAAAAAGCAGTATTGTGACGGGCCTAATGATCAGCATGTGTAATAAAATAACAACACTGTAGAACCCTGGTTGAGCCTTCAGGCTACTTTTATTTAAAATAAAGATAATTATTAGGGCTGTCAATTTAACAGTTGTGTTAATTTAATTGATGTACCAATGGTACTATACATCTGGAGCAGTCGGATTTCTGGCCTCCTAAACGACAAGAAAGCACTCAGGGTGCCACTGACCGCACCCGTGAAATTACACGTTCACGCAGGTCGAGTTGAGAATGAACGCACCACTCTGATATCAGGCGTCACACAATTTCAACCGGTTGCACAAGTAAATAGTAGGCTCTGTTAAACAGTTAAAAAAGACTTACGCCCACATAAGTCGATTTTCAACCGACTTTGTATCGTTGCAATGTGGGCGGCATGTGCAAATGAACAATGCGAGCGTGCACGGAGCTCCCCGCTCACAAAAGTCCGCCCGTCCCCAGTAAATGATTAGAAATAAAAACTATTTATTGATTTCTAATGGCAATTTTTTTTTGCATTTCCATTCAATGCTTTACTCATGTGCGGCAATATTGTAATGTTTTTGAGTTGAAATATCTTCATTTGGGGGCGTTCTCCAAGCAAATATTGATGCATGCGTTGAATTTGATCAATAAATGAATCGATTGACAGCCCTAATAATTACACATCGTGATAAACCCACGGTACAATACACTTAGCAAGCATTTTGATCGTCTCTGGCTTGGAGTCTGAAGAACCACGGAGGCAGCACCAGGTCCACCTACCTGTACTTGCCCTGATCTTCAGGAAACACATCACTGTCTTGTAGATATGACTGATCCCAAGGGTGGTCAAATAATGTCAACAGTTTAGTAAGTGGTACGGACTTAGTTAATTGTGTACTTTATCATATTGTAAACATGTATTCCATGCAAGGTAGTTAACAAAAAGGCTCACAAGGCATTTAAAAATAAAATAAAATGCAGATTTGCATCGACATCCTATAAAAATGAAGAAGTGAGAGGGTCAAGGTGACTGAACTCACCGCTGTTGGCCCCCAACATGTCAATCATTCTTCCCGGTGTGCACACGATGATCTCCGCTCCCCTCTTCAGCTCAGCAATCTGGACGCCAACAACAACAACGTCACGTTCAAAGTTCACATATAACAGTTGGCCAAAAACAGCAAAGCTTGCTCATCTTGCAGGCTGCGTTACAGTATTTCATATTATCACATTCACCGTTCTCAAGCTAGAGATGCAACCAATCACTATTTTCATCAGATGAATACATTTGGGCTTTTTTTTCTTTAAAATGATAGATTCATTCAAAACATAGAATATGCAATTTCCTGCCACTAGGGGTCTCTCAGTCAAAACAACAACAAAAGACTGAGTTTGGTGACGTCGTGTTGTAGCATAGGATCATGGGAGTTGTTGTCTTCACCACCACTGACGTCATTGCAATCAGCGACTCCCGGTTAGGTTTACTTCACTGTGCAGGAGGTTTTCACCGGAAGCTGAATTATCTGCAGAGGTCTTTTGATTAAATAATCTACCAAAGCACTGCCCTGCACCGATACAATGGCATTGTGTATTATTGTGCAGCATTTACTTCGACTTTGCTGCTGCGTTAGATGGACTTTAATTATTATTATTATTTTTTTAATCATTGTAAGCCAATTAAAGCCCTTGGGGAACATTAACGGGCAACAATTAGCGTTTGTTTACCTGCTCGCTGATGCCTGTACCGCCATAAACACACACCACCCGGAGTCCCAGCGGTTTAGAGAACTTCTTACACTCCTTGGTGATCTGAAGAGCCAACTCTCTGGTGGGAGTCATGATTACAGCTGAGGGAGCGAAAGGGGAAAAAACATGAGAATGAGAATGTGTTTTCCATCATTTTACCATTTTGAGCGTTCACATTTTCACGACATGTTTAAGATTTGAGTCAATGCATTTGTTAGTGTATTGGTCAGAATCTGGCAGTACCACACGCATCATGATACAGGAGTTACAATTCTTAATATTGTGATACTGTACGCAAATCTTTGCATGCAAGCTAATAATTAAAAAAAAAATAATAATCTATACAGTTTTTGAGAAGCAATACGATATCACAAAACATAATATTGCGATATGCAAGTCTATCAATATTTTCTTACACCTCTAGTGTTTGCCAAGAACTTTAACCAGGGTAACATTGATTTCAATGACTAAATGGCTTAATGGCTAAAAAATTAAGATCAGAAATGCTGTGGAAGCACAACAGCCAGTGCGTTATTATCCCAGAGAGGAAATGGGTCTATTCTAGTCTTCCTTTGACCTACATTGGAACCAATTCTTTAAAAAGCTCAAGAGTATGACACCACAACTCCGCTTCCCACAATCCCAGTTCTTGCTTCTTTTTTTTTTAAGTCATTTATTTTCTCTATTTGAATATGGTCAATATAAATAGGAAGCATTTCTGTAAATGTTAGAGCGATGCCTAAAGGAAGTATAAACCATCTATTGCTTACAGATTGGTCCCTCAGACTCCTCCAGGGGCCTCTGGTCCATGATGTGGCGGAACATGGGCAGCAGGAAGGCGATGGTTTTGCCGCTGCCGGTCTTAGCGATGCCAATGAGGTCTCGGCCCGACATGATGGCAGGGATGGCCTGGGCCTGGATGGGGGTGGGCTTATCGTAGCTGTGCCTGGGTACATTTGTGAGGAAGAAATTGAGCAAGTGTCATGTACAAACTGAATATGATTTTAAGCTTAAACACATTTCAAAAGGGCAGAGTAAATGGGATACGAGTGGTTATAAGTTTTAGAAGGTTATTTTTGTTACATGCTGGCCAAAGGCATTTTCTTTGGGAGCTGCTTTCTTTACATGAAACTAAATCACAGCGTGAGGCTTTTACACACACGCTGACTGCCTAACTATCTTTTTATGAAACTGATCCTCTTCTTCTTACACGTGAGCTAAATGACTTCATTGCCTAGTCCATCACACCAGCAGTCAACATCAGACTCACCTCTTCATAGCACTGAGGATCTTCATAGACACTCCACACTGCACCCAGGTCTTGATAGGTTTAGGACAGCCCTTCCCCTTAAAGGTAATGCCTTCCAGTTCCAGCCTGTACGCGTGCACATCTGTATTGATTTAAAAAAAATATATATATATTTTTTTTTTTAAAAAAACAGCCAAACAAAGATGTTACATGGGTAGTGAAGGTTTGAACAAAATGCAGTGTGTCATGTGCAGTGTTTTTTTTCCAATGAAAGTAGCTAGCACTAGCTCCAAATGTCACTAAAAGTCGCAAGGTGGCGGCTTACCCTCAATCGCATACTAGTGTCCGTATTATAAATCTCAAATGTGGGATAATAGCTAAATCGTAACTGAAAGCTCCCATCACCCGTGTTCGGTTCACTGACCTTCTGGAGTCATCCGGGCGAGCTCAGGGACCTCCACGTAGAAGTTTTTGCGGTACGACTCGTACTGGATCTTCCCGTGGTCAACAGGCTCTAGGATCTTCCTCTGTTTGGTCTGGAAGCCCGTCAGAGCCGTCTGCAGATCCACCTCCTCCTCCTCTGAGGAGTACTGTCAAACACACGGGGAACATTGTAGAACGTCAGCAGTGTGTTCCATCAACAGAGAACCTTGATGCAATTGTCAAGCTTTTTGCCTGGTGAGAGTCTATTTTCTGTCTTTATGCCATTTAAATCTGAGAGAAGAATAATGTTGCTGTGTTGCCATCAGTACTGAAGAAATGCATATAAAACGTGTGATCTGCATCACAAAGAAAAACATTAATGAGGGTTCAAAAAATGTATTTAAAAAAAAAAAAAGAACTCACTTCCATAGCATCCTGGTCATTCTCCATCAGCTCACCCTTCTTCTTGTGAGTGTTGGGTCCTTTCTTGGTTTTAACAACAGTCATCACTTTGGTTACTGTCATAGCACCTCCTTTCTGTTGAAGAGGGAAGAAACATGAAGGTGAAAACAAAGACGACATCTAGTCCAACATTAGTAGACAAACTGATGTTGACAGCTGACAGGAGGTGGTCGTCAGACTTGCTGCAGCTCCTGCAGGTTTCTAATAGAAGTCAACAGTCACGCATTAATCAAAGCTCCTTTAACAATTAATTGCTCCTATGAAAATTCTCCTTTGACAGCAAAATCCTTTGTCATAACCATGACGACATTAAAACATCAGAGGACTCGTCTCCAGGCTAAAATTATGAAGTATTTTCGCCTGGAACTCACCTTATCGTTTCCTTTCATGGATCCCATGTTAAACTTCTTCACCTCCTGCTTCACCTCCTCCATGTAGGCGTCCAGAGGATCCACGTCGTCCTCCTCGTCCGGCTGCTCCATGGGGGTTTCCTTCTCCGCCTCACCCTCCTCTTTCGCCTCCTCCTTTATCTCTTTCTCTTTATTCTCCGCCTTCCCTTCTCCGTCTTCGTCATCGTCTCCATCCATCGGAGCCGATGTATCCTCGTCATCGTCTGAAATGAAGAGTCAATTACGTACTGGTCAATTGATTAAAAAAATGTTTTGAATTGGTTGATTTAATAACTTAAGTACAAATAACAAACACTTGCTGTGAACATTTTACAATACTAACAATGCTTTCACTATTTAAAATAAGTCTTTTTTACCAAGTAGACAACAGTAAAACATCACATGAACACATGATGGGAAATAATATATTTATAATAATAAATGCTTCAATTGACAATTAAAATAATCCCTAGAGGGGGTAGTTTTGGGAGTTAAGAGAATTTGCCTCATCATTTAGACACTATACAATAAAACAACACATGTGGGATCAAACTGAGGGGATTATTCCTCACCATCGTCATCCTCCAGGCTCCACTTCTTGCCCTGCTTCATCTCCTCCAGTTCTTTCTTGATCTCTCCGATGTTTTCGATGGCCTTCTTCCTCTGCTCTTCCCTCCACTTTTCCACACGCTCCTTCCTCTTCCTCATCTCCTCCTCAAGCTTGTTCTGGTCAAAGTCTTGCTGCATGGAGACACAAAGGAAGGATCAGAAACATTTCCCCCACCTACTGTATAGTGACCCTTTAAAAAAAGGTTACAAGAACTGAATATATTGAACTTACATCCTCAACCTTCTCATCCTCTTTCTCCTCTTTTATCTTTTTCTTGTCAGATATAGGATCAATGTTGTCTTTCTCCTTACTCCTTGGCCTGTAGGGAAGATAAGAAATAATAGAAAAGGAGTAGCATGGTGTTGGTTACCAGAGCTGTCAGTTATGTCTTGAGATGTTTTTATTTCTTATAAAAGAAGTCTCACTTTTCATCTGGCCTCCTGCTCTTGCTGGGGCTACCAGATCGGGACCTCCTTGCCCGGCTCCTGCTGCCCGACCTCCTCCGGTCTCGGCTTCTGGACCTCCTCCTCTCTCTACTCCTGGAGCGCCTGGACCGCAAAAGGCAAACATACGACATAAAAACACACCAGACAATAGGGAGAACATATAAAAGATCTTTCCCTTTCTGAAAACATTTAATTTTTTTTACATTTGTTCCATTTTATTATCTCAAATGAATGCAAACAAATGCAGACCCTCCTAAAATAAACTGCAATTATGATTTTCTTTAAGGTTAATATGATTTGCCCATCGTGAACCCAACACAGGTCTAAAAAGTAAACTTTGTGATGGTGATTATGGCATCATTGGAGGCACAAGAAGCTCCAAATATATGCTTATTACATCTTGTGAAGGACTCATTGCATGGGTGGAACACGGTCTTCGTCAGGCTCACTGCTGACAATGGCCCTGAAGAAGACCCGTGTCGGTCGCAACACGTTGGTCATTTTAAACACAGATTGCCATGTAAAATAAAAGGCATTTCCATTTTGCACGAACCCTGCAGTGTGCCTTGGATTATTTCAGAAGGAAACTTGCATGTGATACGTCTTTCAGACCATATTCCACCCATGCAATGAGCCCTTCACACGGTGGAATAAGCACAGTACACCTGAAGGGTCCAAACAGCACCTGTATTTGATCACCACTAAGACGCAGCAGCGCTTCTACTCCATTATCTTTAAGATCCATAATCTAGTGTGGATGGGTGCTGCAGGAAAATGATTCTCCTCCATGTCTCTCCTTGTTCTGTTGGGTTCCTTTAAGTGTTAACAGCTGCAGTCACTCTTTTTTTAACACTCACGCGTTGTCAACATACAATTACACCCACCTGACTCGCTTTCTGTCTCTGGACCGGGACCTTCGGCGGTCCCGGCTCCGTGATCTCTCCCTCCTGTTTCGGTCTCGGTCGTCTTTCTTGGAGCGTTTGTCCGGGGAGCGACTCTTTGATCGGCTGCCTGACCGTCCCCGAGACGCGGAACGCTTCCTGTAGTGTCTGTGGGACAGACAGCATAATAATCCCGTTAGCTGACCAACAGTTGATGGAAACTACATTAATAAACCACATTTTATTGCATATGCCGCGGGTATATCATCTTAACTGTTGGTTGAGCTGAATTACCAACAGTATGTGTTAGCTAGCATGCTAATCGACATTAAAACGTTGTAAGTTTAGCAGCCACAGGAGTTAGTCACAAGCGATTCAACCGAATATTGAAGCACCGAATCAAAGGGTAATTCTGGCCTACCTCGACTCACGTCCCATCTCTATTCCACGAGGTTATGTCTTGTAAAAAAAAAAAGTCAAATTAGTTCACAGACCCTGTGCGATGGACGGTTGTTTGTGTCTTTTGAACCACCACGTTAGTAAACTGCGACAGCGATGAATTCACAAACTCGTGCTGTGCACCGCGTGTTGCGCCACCGCGCGGTGGGAGGTCGACACTACACGACGGCGCTGAAGCTGAGTGACAGTGTTTTACACGTCTCAGAAGAGAAATGGAAACACAGAACGCTTTTAATCGGATCTTGCAAAAGTAGGCAGTATTGGAAGTTCAATAAGTGTTTAATACTTATATATCCTACATTACCACTGTTTTACAAACTGTTTATATCTCTGCAATGGTGGACGAAGTACTTCAGATCTATAATTTAAGTAAAAGTAGTGATACCACAGTGCAGAAATACTCGAAAGTAAAAGTATAGCATCAACATGTGCTCCTATTTCAGAATAACATATTATATTGTTGGATTATAATAATAATCCATTAATGTGTTCTGTAATGTAATGTGTTTTTTTTTTTACTATAAATACTGCCAAGTAGCTTGTGAATTTCCTCAAGGCATCAATCAAGTTTTAGTTTAACCTATACTAATACATGACAAATTACTTGTTGATTATATTTTTTATTATTATTATTTATGTTTTTTTATGTTATACATACATATACATTTTTTTATGTTATATATATATTTCTACATAAACTCAATAGTTACTTTCATCTTGTGTTTTGGTTTCACTTTGATCGTTTTTTCTCTTCTTAATGTACTTTCAGCGTTGTTTATCTATTTGCACCCTCCCTGTTACACAACCCAATAAATAAAAGAAAGAAAGTGGGAGTCAAAAACACATTACGTCACACAAGTAGTATTTATTTGGTATGAATCCTCCGGTTATTTATTCCTGTGTATGTCTTTAATCAGAGACTGTTTATTTCATGTCAACACTGAATTTGTTACTGAAGTCAGATACTGCGAGAGCCACTAAAAACAGTTATTCTGTAAACATTATCAAAAACAATCGAGTAGGTCAGACAAGTCGTAGGATAAATCACACCAATTCATTTACATGAAAAAAAGAAATTCACATTAATTAATTTGGATGAAATTTAAAGTATGGAGAGAGGACATTACAGCACAGAAGTAGTAGTAGAGCGTATATATGAAGTATGTATTTTAAGGCTCGAACAAAGCAAAGCAGGACACATCACCAGAAGTACTCAACACAAATAACCTTACAAACTCTAGACCTGCCCCACATGAATTTCCAGCGGCAGTACTTTCCAGTAAAACCCCAAAGAATTCCCCACAATCACACTTTTCATTACGTATTTATAAACACTGTATGAAGTTTACTGCGTTTTTAAGCTCATATACGTGCAAAATAATACACACCACATTGAAGGACTAAATGCTTCTTCTGCCTTTCAGACGAAGAAAGAAAACTTGTTCATAACATGGGTGGACCCTTCGGAACCCTGGATGACGGATGCGACAGAAAATGTGACTTAAAGCTTTGCCTATCAGGAAATCTGTCACAACACAAACACACAAACCAATTAAGGAGAGTTCAAGTTCTTAAGACATCAAATAAAATGATCAGGAACTGGATACTGTTAAATACTCAAACAATTTTTTTAAATCTCTAACTAACTGAAGGGCAGGGCTGAGGGAAATATGTGACATAAATTATCAGATCTTTTGAGTTTAAATCACAGAATTCAGAGAATAATTCAAATATTTAAAGTCGGAATCCCGAGAATAAAGTCAGAAACCAATTGCAGAAGACACATTTCTCTGATGTAATGCATAGTACTGGGAGTCAGTTCATTGCATTAAACACCAGTTTGATTATTTTGTGGGATTTGGCATGCACTGTCTATATTGTGATATGCATCAATATAAGAATTTTTTTAATTAATGATGTCAATTTTAGAAATATCGGCCAAATGTTGAGGGACTTCAATGATTCCCGTTCATAAGTTAAATGGTCTGCGACTGATGATGAACTGTACTGGTGTCCACTCTTGAGTATTACATTTACAATTTTCTGTGCTCGACCTGACAAATAAATATTACTCTGCACGATAAATGCCACAGTACATTCTTCGCACAAACAAAAACATGCTGTAATTCTGTTTCTCAGGTTCAGTTCGGAGCGTAAATGACTTTGGGATCTGTAACAAACACCGAACTCTGCGGTCACGTAGTGCGACCTTGACCATAAGGCAGTAAGGACTCGTTCGCAGACTGTCAACAACAAAGCCACATCAGCGGGTGTAAATGACCATGCCTTGTTGTTATGGGAGACAGGAGGGAGGGGACAACAAGAAAGGGGGAGGGGGGTGGTGTAACTGAGATCCTACTGATCCATCAGGGAGTCTCTGAGCCAACGAGCAGCAGGATCTCGTGCGAGAGGATGAAGGTGAAGAAGTAAATGCAGAGGTCGGCGAAGACGTCGCCCATCCTCCTGTAGGTGTCCATGGAGCGGTTGATGACCTCAGCGGGGATGCCAGACAGCAACAGGGCAGCGGTCAGCACAGTGGTCTGGGGCTTTTTCTCTACCTGGGGGAACAGGAGTATAATGCAATCACACTATGAAGCATGGCTGCAAGTTTATTTATCCAATTTATTTGTTTTTTTTAAGATAATCACCCAACTGTATAGTACATAAAAGGTCTGAAAAATGTGATAAAATTGACAGAAAATAGACAACTGTTTGCGGGAGTTACTGGAACTATTTGTTCGCTGGGCCAGTGACTTCATGGAGCCTCCACTGGATCTTTTTGGGAACCTCACGGGAGTCACTGCCAGCCGCCTGGTGTATTTTTCAACATTAGGAATGCAGTTTCCCCATGCTCTGCATTTTTATGCTAAGCTAAGATAAGCTAAGCTAATTACCTGCTTGCTCTAACTTCATATTTAGCATACAAACATGACATTTCTTTTTTTTTTTTTTTTTTTTTTATGTTAAACTATTCCTTAAACAATTCAGATGTAAAAAATAAATAAAAATCTAGAATTAAAAATGAAAAATCTATTGCCATGTGTCTGTGCCTATATGACATCACCCTCCAGGTTGCATGAACTTTCCGTGATATTTACTGTGGGTGTAGCCAACAGTGAGATGGTTGTGGAAGCCACAAGACTAGATGGGACACAACTTTTGTCAAAACTAATGCCAAATATTGTGAGAAACTGAACTGGCCAAGAAAAAAGTGAAACATTAACCAACCATAATTATGACAAAACCTTACATTTTCCACACACCGACTAAGTATCTCTTCACATCGATCATTAGAACATTGCTTCTTGAAAATCATGGCTGAAATATAAGAATCTGTATCCAAGTTAAACTCTCTGCATGCATGTTAAATTTGAGTCTCAATATGTAAATAAAATACATAATACAAACTCACCTTTGGAAAGTATTTGGACAACCCCATATAGGCCAGTTCGAGGGTCAGAAATGGAGCAAATATTGACTAGAAATGAGAAGATTACACAGAACGATATCATGTTACTGGTAGTCAGATGCACTATTATTAAATGTGGGCATATATAAAAAAGCAACATGTAAAATGTCATGACACGTACATTTTCACACCTGAAAGGATCTCTTATTTGCATGTAATGACTAAAAACAAATCTATTTCGACAAATGCAGATGCGCGTGCACGTCCCTTCAGATGGTCTGATTCAACGGCAGAAAATCCTGCAGAGAAAGTGAACTCACGGCTACGGTTAGCAGAAGGCTAAACTATTAGCAACCTTTCCCCTACGTCACTGAAACGCTTCGCCGATATTATTGCTACTATATAACAGCATCGGGATCACGATTGGGATGATGTTTAAAACGTATTCAAATTCTGGCAGTTTTTAGCATTTTCCAGAAAACCGCCTACCCTGGGGTACCACTTAATTGACGGGTAAAACCCTGCCTACCCCAGCTTTAACATGTCAAAATGATCAAAGGGCCAATCTCACAGTTAACAGTGTCTCAGCTCTCAGACTCACCAGAAACTTGCAGACAAAAACCCTGACAAAAACAGCGAGGAGGATGCTGCCGATGAGCCGGAAGATTATGAAGGGATCAAACTCCTCCGAGTCAGACCCTCCGTCCTGGGCCGGTTTCTCATTGGCCAGCTGTCCCCGCAGTTTCATGGCGTCGTCAAACCGAGACAGGTACTTCTGGAGGCCTCTACGTGGGGAGCCGCCGTGGTCGTCGGATGCCCGCTCCCCTCTCGGTTTCTGTCGGATCCCTCCGATGTCATCTTCCAGAGAGCCTCCCAGTGGCTCACTGCAGTCTGGCAGAGGTGAGCCCCTCCTCTCTGGGGTGGCACTGTGGGAGCGGCTGCTTAGCCCTGAACCCTCTGCCAGGAAGGGAGACGGTCTCTGGGAAGATGAGGGTGATGACCATGGCTCTGTCCGGTCGAGATCGAGGTGGAAGCGGGGCTCTGTCGGACGCCGGAGCGCTCCAGCTGAGGATGTAAAACAACATCAGATTAAACTAGTGCAGAAGCAAACAGGGGAAATGATAAATATTATCTGGTTCAAATCTGACAATTTGCTGCTTTTCTGTTTCATATAATTGTAAATCTGGTCGTCTTCTACACAAAATTGAAGATATGTAGATTTCACTGGACAGGAAGTAAAGTAACTCTGCAAAGTAACTAAAGCTGTCAGACATATGTAACGTTAGTAGAATACATTTAATAATATTTTCTCTGAGATGTAGTGCAGTAGAAGTATAAAGCTGAATAAAATAGAAATACTCAAGTAAAGTACCTAAAGGTACCTAAAATGTGTGCTTTGGTACAGTACCAGTGTTGATACTGAATATGAATACTGAAATGTGGATTATGCTTAATAACTCTAGCATTAAACAGCAGCAGCAGGAGCAGGATGGAGCAGGTGATAGTCAAGTCTCCTCCAACAGCACTGTAGTGTAAACTGGATCATTTATAAACAGCCTACCTTTGTTTTCAGACTCGATTTTAGTGAAACCCACGATTCTTTTCATCCTGTCCTCTGAATTCATAAGCAGCTTTCTCCTCCGGATCTCTGCCCTCCTCTGCGCCGCCGACAGACAGGCTGCCTTCTCCCCCTCGCTAGCCTCTCCGGACTCCATGTTGAAATAAATTAGCGTTGACTACAATGTGTGTTCACTATACATACAAAACAGCGATTCAACTGCGACACGAAACGCCCCGGATTAGTGAATTAAGCGGTACACATGACGGAACGAGACCACCGACCGTTGCCTGTTGTCTGTGGAGAGACATCGCACAATGATGACGTCGCCGTCCAGGGCTATAACGGCCTCAACGGCTATAACGCCCTCAACGCTGACTTGCAGGAAACAGGTCTTAATGAGGCTCGTGGTTACTTCCGGTCAGTGCTGGATGTACTACAATCTTTACCAGAGGTGGGACAAAGGCAAACTTAAAGTCAAGTCCAAGTCCTAAATAGGATATTATGCGCACCTTCACCCACTTTAATGCCTTTTTACCAGAGCAAAATGTAATTAATTTTGAGAATTTATGAATGCGTTTTAAATGTAAAATGTGCCTTGGTCCGTTATTCCTGTGACACAATTATTAGTGTTACGTACAGGTACCTTTTCATGAAGGCCACGCAAAGTAAATGGCTATCTAATTAATTCAAAGCATATCTTTAGTCAGGAAAGTGAAGAGTTGAATCCCAGCCCACTTTTTAATAACATAATTTATAAGTCCACTCCTCTGTAATTTACTCTGTACAAACACAGGCTATTTTTATTTTCATCAGTTTTTTTATGAAAGACAATTTTGTGCATGAAGACGAAAACATATCTGTCTGTTCCTAAATACATTTTTGCTTATATAATACATAGATTACAAACTGTATGAAATCAGACCAAATCAAAAATCCTCAATTCACGCTTAGTCAAGAGAAAAATTGACTATTATTGGTCCATATTCTGTTTTGTAGTCTTTGCTTTAACTGAATAAACACTGCTCCCCAACCAAAACACAAAACTACATTTAAAAAGTCCCAAACATTTTATTTCTTTAGCGTCATTTCACCTTAATATTTATACTAAAATCATCAGCATTTCTCCACCTTGATATAATGCAGTCTTTTTCAATATACAAGTATCAATAAGCATGATTAAAAGATCACAATGGCTTTTGTTATGTCTGTGTTAAAGAATTTCCCATATCCTATTATATTAAAATATTTCATATATAGAGTCTGTATTTAAACAGAGGCTTAATAATAAAAAGTGACTTCCCATACAAGGCAATTATAGAATTTAATCAGATTGGGAGTCTCATAAATTATTAGATAACCAGAAACAAAAAAAGAAGAAATAAACAAAAACAGAACAGCGATGTCGTCAGGTGTTCTGAATGATCAGAGGGAGGAAAGATGACGGAGAGTTTCTGAAGGACAGATCTGACCAATGACAACGACTTTCCACTGCCGATTCCACACATTCAAGGAGCCAATGACGGCGAGGTCGGTCCGCCTTCAAACACCTTTACCTTTTCCTGCCTTCTGCAACTGAGATTACGGATTTGTTCGACAGACAAATATAATGACTGAGAAATAAAAAAGCAAACGTTCTGTCCTTCAGGTATGATATTAAAGAATGTTGTTAGAGCTCAGGTGATGCGTGTACAAATACTCCTGGTAACACTCAATAACAGTCTTTGAGCGCAAACATACTAACCTTCACATAAACCTAGCTTTAAATCATACACACGTTTGCCTTGTTTTAGTAAAGACGACTGTGCTTTTTCAACAAAAACACTTCACACAACCGTTTGCCTGGACTGTATCTGAACGATACCTCAGTTAGACAGCATTGTTCTATGAGAATAAACACTGATTCATTCGATCATTGCCATACATAATCACCATTATCATCATCATGGATTTCTTGCTCTTTTTTCTCCTTCCAACACATTGTTTGAGCTGGGTAAAAAGTGCCAAATAAGCATCAGAATCGATTCTTTGTCTCTCTCCGTCCTTGAAGTGTCCGCAACATAGTTTGATTTGAGTGACGCTTCACGTCAGTTCAGCTTTTCCTTAGAGAGAGATGGTGGACCACAGCTGGAGATGGAGCAAGAGGCATCCTTGAATCTGACTCCCACTGCTTTCACACATGTACACATACATCATATACATACATACATACATACATACGCACGCACACACACACACTGATGCGTGTCGTCACTTCAGTGTTCCTTCGCCTCCAGTCCCACTAAAGATTATTTGGAGATTTGCTGTTGGAGGTGGAGCAGGAACTCGTAGTACGAGAGAGCCGACTCTGTTCGGTCCTCGATCATGTTCTGCATAAAAGTTGGTTTCAGCTGGCTCTCGTCCCTGAGGGGGCCAAAGGGTGAAGAGTGAAAGAAAAAGCGTGTTAGTTGTAGTTGGTAGTTGCTCCGTCGTTTCAAAGTGCTGACAAAAGGAATTCAAGAGTTTGTTTCTGTAATGAAAATGTTTAAGATCTTTGAATGCAGGATTCTAATGATCACTCTAACCTTAACCCCCCCCCCCCCCAAGAGCCTGATTTAAATATAAATGACCTCTGAATTATGTTCCAGTTAAAAAAAAAAAACCTTATGACTAACTTCAGTGTTGCTCAGTTTTCTGATTTTTTCGGTTGAATTTCGGAGTTTCCGGCTGAGTTATTTTGTCACACCGACTGTAAACTGATCTATTCAGCCGACAACATTTTCAAGGGATGCCTCAGCGGAACAGAAGGTGACCTTTAAGTGAGATTAGATCAAATAACCTGCCAACATTAAAATCTAACAGCAGCTGTTGGCTGGTTTTACTCTCCCCACAGCCTTGCTGCTTGATTCTTTACTGTCTTATACAACATGCTGTCTGCTGCCCACCTGATGACATGCATGGAGGGGAAGAATGGCCTCTGATCCCTCAGCCAACCGATGAAAGCTCTGGTTCTCTGCGACTCGGCAGTGTCCAGCTCTGGGAGCAGATACTGTGAGAGAAGAGAGCGACAGTCAAGTTTTCATCATCAGGGAGGAAGATGTAATAAGCTGTGTGCAAGTTTAACAGATGTGACCAGTATGCCATGGTCAAGACAATTTGTTGGGAGATCCTCGTGCAGCATGAGGTCTCATACCAGGTTATCAGGCACAGCAGCATAGTTGGGAACTCCTAGGACTTGTGTGAGGAAGTTGGGGTGGCAGTTCCGTCCGATCCACAGATACATAACCTTTCAGAAAAACAAATTATTATTAGTATATATTAAATACAATCACAAACTAGAATGGCACTCGGAAAGCGCCTTCACATGCTCCTCGGTTGGTCTAAAGTTGGGAATTTGTTTTACGTCTTCGGTGTGTTTATGAGCTTGGATTGTTAACGAACAAGTTGATAAATGTTTCCGCGTTGTTGTTACAACTTGAGGGAACTAATTTTCGGATTGTTCTGGGAATGAATGCAGCACAAATTTCCTATGTCGCAATGTTAACAAAAGTGAAAGACGAATCGTGTATCGGCCCTGTGATTTGGATTCGCTCCAAAATTTAACGGGTCATTCCTTTGCCTAGTCCCTTCAACCAAATGTCATGAACTGACACGAGCCGAAAACATAACCTCCTTGGCGGTGGTAATAAACAGTAAATATTGTAGTACTGGGAGTTACAGGGTACTTGACATAAGTCAGATAAAAACTAAAGCTTGGACAGATGTTTTAATCAGAAGCCTCTGGATCACTGTGCTACTTCCTTATGTAAAATGTTAATTTCACACACTCAATTGTGTTGCAGAAAGGTTCATGTCATTGTTAATGTCCTGGTCCATCAGTAAGGCTTCATCACAGAGCTTCCACTTGGCACCAATGTTTAAATCGGCATTCAGGCACAGAGACACCAACGGTTACCTGAATAAACCAAAATGGGGCTACTTTTTCTGAACAAGAAATCTCTTCCTTAGTATGCTTTCATTACAACTCTATCCAAAAATGCCATAATCCACAGCTATAGAGAAAAGCTATATATCCTTGGCATCTTAAGGGTTGACGAAAGTAATTAGAGAAAATGTAGAGAATTATTAAAATAGGACAGACATTGAGTGACGTCCCAAGTTGAATTTTTCCTCGGGGTTCAGCCAGGTTTGAGATCATCAGCTTTCTATTTCTGTCAGCTTATTATGAGTGCTTATTTTAAAAACCACTGCTTAAAGCTTCTTACTGTTCCAGCATCCATGAGGAAAGCTGCCTCCCTGCTGAGCTTCTCCACAGACAGCTGCAGCACTCTGGGCTGAGGGATGGTCCGCTCATTGATGTTCAAAGCTCCCTGAGGATGCAGGAAACAGAAGATAGGAGAAGATTACTCAGTAACAAGGAGACACTTGAATCGGAAACTATTGGGGTGACTGTTTAGGTTCAGCACCAACTAGACAAGAGTTTTAGTTGTTAAGGATTAAATAATAGTCCTTAACAACTAACATATGGCTCAACTTCCCATTCAAAAGATTGTTTTACCACATATCAGTGTACTATGTAAAAACACAAGTCAAGCCTCTTGTGAAACCCATTTCAAGGAAACTATATCCAGTTATGTTTCTTTGCCTCTGCATGCACAGAAATCTCTGAGACGTCATTTCACCCTCCTCACCTCATCGGTCAGATCGTCGACACGGTACAGAGCAGGGTGGATCATCAGCATCGAGTAGACCAGTGGCTGGTACTTCAGCTGACACATGGCAAACACTCGGTCATCCAGCCTGGTGC
Organism: Bovichtus variegatus; assembly: GCA_943593645.1. NCBI lineage: Eukaryota > Metazoa > Chordata > Actinopteri > Perciformes > Bovichtidae > Bovichtus > Bovichtus variegatus. The sequence goes on from CALSCE010009376.1 coordinate 2,594,226, forward strand.
TGGTGCCCGTCCTGAAGGCTTTCTGCAGGGTGCACACACAAACACATACAACGACATCAATAAAGGCTCGATGGAGTGGCTTAAAACACAGGATCCTGGGAGTAAAAGCAGTTTTGTGCCATTAAGATTTATTCAAGCAGTTTTGATGTGTAATGACTGGATTTTGGGGGGAAAAGCTGACCTGTTTGAGAAGGGCTAAGATGTAGAGGGGGAAGAGTCTGAGGCAGGCTGGGGACAGCAGGCCGGGCTGCTGGATGGTCAACACAGACTGACGGTACGACGTCAGCGAGTCAATGGCAGCGTTGGTCATCGCATCTCTGGCGTCACTAAGACTGGCCGCCGCCGAGCGGTCGACAGCTGGATGGGGAGGGAGAGGGAGAGAGAGAGATTCAAATGATTCTGTGTAGGATTTTAAAATCCCCAGTGGTAGTAACAAATAAATAATTTGAGAGATGCTATTATCACATAACATTTCTACATATTTTTATAATTGCTCTAGGTGAGACTAAGAAGAAACAACATTTTAATGACGTCTCAATTCTATGATTCAATGCATTTAAAAATGGAAAATGTGTCACAACGTACAGTATGTGGATGTCCAATCAATCTCGACAGTTAATGGAGTCGATTGATGCAATAAATTCCTCAGTGTGTAATATGTTGACCGAGTTCGCAGCTGCAAAATCTGTTGTTCTTCTTGCAAGGAAGTACAGGCTAATTCAGCGTGGATGTATCTGGGTAGCCAGGGGGCGCGCATGCTCTAGATGCTGCTCAAAAACAACATTTGTACAGGAAGTTATGGACGTGGATGTATTTAACAGTGTTTTGGTGACTTGGATATTCATTATAGTAAAGTACATTATAGCTTTTTTTTATTTATTTCATTTTAATGCAACATTTTAGAACCGCAGTGGCCTATCACTCGAAGTACGGCACGAAAAGCGGTGGTGCCCCTTTGTGCCATATTATAAAGAGAGTAAAAATATCAGCGTCTGTTCTGTAAGTGACTGAGATGAACCAGGATGGATCCGACTGCTCAGTATGTGATGGTTGCTAGGTAACCACTGCTGTCGCCACTCATCACCATCTGTCAGTGCTAATAACAGTGAAGTGGATGAAAACCCTGCAATGATTTAATATCCAGCCAATTGAAAGACTATTTACTGCAACGTTGAAGAATAATTTGCGTGAGTGATGTTTTATACAAATCCAAGTTTATACACACACACAGACACACAGACACACAGACACACAGACACACACACGTGACGTAACAAATTGCTTCAGTGAAGTAGAAGAGATGAACAATATGTGCACATACATAGATTCTACACTTTTGAATTAGGGAGAAGGATTTTCTGCAATTTTTTATTTGCTAAAGAATTTTTAACAAAGTATCAAGCAGTATTTTTTTTATACATGTTTTAAAACAAGTCTGGAGGGGAGCTAAAAAGGTGTTCATAGTTTAGAAACCTACCCATGCAAGCCAGCAGTCCACTGATGGCTTGAACATCAGCCCCAGCAAAGATGTCCGTCAGAGAATTGACCACAGGCAGACACAAGGTGTGGACACGGATCCTCCGCTCTCCTGTAAGAGAAAACCCATGTCATTTAAACAAAATCAGACAGCGATTCATTATTTAAATGGTTCACAATGGCTTTGAAAAAACTAAACAACCGTGGCTGCGTATGCATGCGTGTGTACCTTTGCTGGACGTGTAAAGCAGCGCGGCCTGGAAAGAGACGACTTGCATGTCGTCCAGGTTTTCCTCGATGGACATCTGAACCGCGAAGCCAGCGTCTGGGTTCACGTTGGGAAGGGACAACAGATCTGTGGAGCGCACAAAGAAGTTCCCGTGGAACGTGTGGATGGACAGACCTGCAGAGAGACAGAGAGAGACAAAGTCAGTCAAGTTGGACTGAAAGCACCAAACTATAACCCTCGACAACAACAAAAAATTTTATGGACCCTAGTAACATTATGTTTTCTTTAAAAGGACTGACAAGAGATCAAACTTAAAAAGGTCAATTTACATGAGGAACATTTGAATGCATTCAGGGGCTGTAGAGGCTGCATTGTTTAGCACTGCATCAAACGATTTAAATAGTAATCAAAATTTAACTTCAAACACTTCGCTAATCAAGTTTTATCACAGCAGCCAGCGCTTTTATCTGCAGGAAAGACAACAATTACTAATGCTTCAAGATTTAAAAAAATTCTGCACAAATCATAAATAAAATGAGAAATAAGCAGTTCCCCTTCCCACTGTATTTACTAATCCGAAATGAATGAAAGCGAAACATCTTTTATTTTTTATTTTAAATGTGATTCTGTACCTTTGGTGCAGCGTATCCTCATGACGGCTTCGAAGCCGATCTTCCTGGTCAAGTATCTCTTCAGATCCTTCTGGAAGCACTCCACCTGAGCGGGGTTGTGCTGGTGGTGGTAGGAGGGGTAGTAGTAAACGCTCCCTGCCGAGTATCTGGATATGCAGCCTGGGAGAAAGAAGGAACACAAGAGAAAAGATGTTGGTGTCGATTTCTTTGGAAAATAAGGCCTGTGTTTGCTATAAGCCGAAACTAAATTGCAAATGTGACTCTCCTGGCAAAACCTGAATTAGCAATATCAGGTCAAAGTATTCTGTATCGTACTGCACTCCTGTGTATTGCACAAGACTTGTAAACAAACACTAAATAAACTCAACACTCACTCCCTCGGCTTTTCTATCCACACTCTCCTTTCCGTTCAGTCGGAGACTTACCGAGCGATGCCAGGTCGCAGTACTGAGAGCTGAGCAGGAACAGGTCAACAGACACCTGCTGGCCAGAGCAGTCCAGAGCCAGCTTCTTGTAGAAGTCGGTCGCTGGGGATAAGTGCTGGATATCCTGAAGCAAAACACACCAGGTGGGACCATGAGCTCAAAATTGCGACGACCAAAGATTAGTCAAAATCAAAGTTTGATTCATAATAATTAATATTTGGTTTTTGTTCACCAGAATGTTGTAAGGAAGTCGGTGAATAACAAAGCATGTATTTATTTATTTTATTTTATTTTTTTTTTATGCAGACATTTATAGATCAATTTTATAAAAATATCTATTGTGACATCTGTTGTTTTTAAGTAACATAATGCTGCTGTAGGATAAACAGCTCTTTAATCCATCCGTCTGATGTCCCACACATGTTGATGTCTCTCTTACCTTGGCAGACGCCCGTTGGTTGGGGTCTTCTCTGGATTGGAGTGCCCCCACACCGAGGTTCGGCAGCTGGGTCTGAAAGATGGTCATGCGCCCTCCGGTGGGCGAGAGCAGCTTGAAGGCTGCTTGCAGAGCTGAACCCAGGGCGGACTGGGTCTCCATGGTTTTTTGAAATAAATTTGGCAGGCTCTTCAGCAGATCCTGCACAAGCTGAAAAACAAATAGAGGGAGTGAGTCATACTTTGGAGACACATTATTGATCGCTGAGGGAAATCTTTCTTCCATCTGCAGGACAGGGCCCAGAGTCTTATTAAACTTGATTTCTACACAGAGTAAACAAATAAAAAGCACACAAATAAAACTAAAGCTTAATATTCATAAATATGACAAAACTAGGAGGTTTTATACGGTTATTCACAAAATACTCACGTAACATTGCAGTAATCAAGGTACATTTTCTTACCTCTTTGCATTCATTGAGGTTTACTAGAAGGCTGTCTGGTGTTGGTAAAAATATATCTGTGGAGAACAAAAGCATCTATATAAACAAATATAATAGTCATACACTCTGATATCATAAAAGTGATGAGACAAATTTTCAAAAGTGCAGCTACCATGAAGCAATTAACTCAAAGAACAGATAATAACTAGAAGAACCGCCTCCTGGTTGTTTGCCTGTTTATCCTATTAGACATTTGTGTGAAACAGTCATAATAAGCACCAAATTGAATTGAAATTGAGCAAAAAACGTGTTTTGTGAAGTGACAGTGACTTTGACCACCAAATCTAAAATCAGTTCATCCTCGAGTCCAAGTGGACAGGCGCTCCTGAGATATCACGACCACGGGATGGGACAGACGCACTGTATGTAAGGACAACACGAAAACAGAACGCTTCTGGCCACGGCTTTGGGGTCAGCTGTGTCTCACCTTCGATGTCAGACACGATGAGCATCTGAGGCTGAGAAAGTCCCTCCTGGAGGTTGTAGAAGTGGATGGTGCTGTCAAAGGTGATGAAACCTACCTTTGTCCGAGAGTCTCCAGGAAGCCTGGGGAACAGACACACACACTTAAATAAAGCTAGCATTCAGGTGACAAGGATTATCTACTTTCATCTGTATTTACAAAGCCTTGCAGTATAAAGGTATGCTGCTGCTGTTGAATAATATTACTTTACATTATGGCAATAGTGTAACAACTGTTTGGCTATATTTTGCCACGTTCTTGCAAAAAAGCAAGTTTATTTATTAACAATGAAATACCTTCATAGACAACCTTAAATTAGGAACTTAGAAAAGTATTTAAATTTATCGACACATGAAATGTCAAACAATTCAGCTGAATGTGAGTATCAGCCTTCAGTACAGTTTAAAAGCAGAACATGACAAAGAAATAAAAAGGTCCCGCTGCCTTCCCAACATCTCTAATAACTGGAAATTGAATTGTGTACATACGCGTTGATATTGTCCAGCAGTGACTGGCAGAACACATTCAGGTAGCCCGTCTCCACTGCATTGTGGGATACGTCGAGAACAAAGAGGTAAACAGCAGGCTGTGGTGGCCTCAGCTGGGTAAATCAAAGCAAACGCATGTAAGGGAACTCAAGGGCAATGAAAATACACCATCACAATTACAAACACAAAGATTTCTGTACAATTTGTACACGTTACATCCATGTTAACAAGTGATCGTCTAATTTAGTTTGTATATGGAAATTAGCTATTCATTTACAATAAACTGAACATGCAGATAACTGTCCAGATCCTAAACAGGACCAACATCAATGAAGCTGCTGAAACCTACCATGTATTCTGAAGGAGCAATGAACTCTATGGTGGCGTTCTGAACCTCGGGTCTTTTGTGTGGCTCTCCATACGATCTGCTGACTGGGTTGTACATAAACTCCTCTGGAACTACACACACACACACACACACACACACACACACACACACACACACAGACAAACACAGCATTTAGATATAAATTTAAATAGTGTACTATGTAGTTTGTGTGTAATGCAATTCTCAACCATGAGCGTGAAGTAAAAGTAAGGGGGGACGTTCACGGCGCAGACAAAAATACTTGTTTTTAATATTAGAAAATGTGTATTGGGGTTGTACATGTATGCAAACTTAAGTTGTTTAATTACTTTAGAAAAACAGACATAGTAGGTTCATAATAGAACATTTAAGATCATCACAACGGTTTCTTGAAAATAACAAATTTTACCACGTCATTTCCTCCATTGTACTGTACATGTTGTAGCTAGGCTGTATCAAATGTTTGCACTGACGGTGGCTCTTTCAGATGATCATATCTGTAAGAGCCGACTTCACTTCTCCACCTTTCTTACCATCATTGACCCGATGGCACAGGTTGCACTTCCACCTCCTCTGATCCAGGAAAGAGACGAAGGGATTGATGTAGGTTCTGCAGGACCGACACCTGACGATGGTGCTGGATGTCACAACAGGCAGCTGCTGCAAGGAAAACCACACAACAAAGGCCAACTGTGTGAGAGGTGCCTCCAGGCGAACTCAATTTCCTGTAACTGTTTTTTCAATAAAGACGGTCTTGTTGCTGTCCAAGATGTCCTCAATTAACAAAGGAACTCGCATGAATTTGTACCGACAGATTTTGCCTCGAGGCTTATTTAGTCAAATCCTATTTCTTAGAAATGTGTTTACGAAGATTCTCAGTCCGATGTACTTATCTTACCTATAAAACCAATACATACACCCCTACGTGTTGCCTGGTACTTAAATGGTGAAGCCACAGTGATCACCTCCACATCCAAAATGGCTCTTGAGTGCATTGTGCTCAGGTATCACTGGCTGCCAAGGGGAAACGGGTATACTACTAACTTTTCCATACAGTCATAAAGTCTAATCAAGTATTAGGTCTTTTCTCCTTAACATGGCTAAAAACCAGTAAGGAGCCTGGTTAAGCACATACATTGCCAGAAAATTTGGTCTACCCAGGGAGAAATGTAGTTGTGTCGAAAATGTTCCTCTTAATCTGTAAAACAGGTTTCATGTTTACATGACATTTAAGAGATACGGTTATGATCGAGCCAGAAATTACAACATTATTTATATTCATGTAAATGCACTGACTGATGTGTGTGCACATTAAATATTGAACTGTCGTGTTACCGAGAGATCTTTGAAGGGGTGGAGCAGCAGGCCCAGCGGCATCTTGGCTTTATTGAGCAGCGACTGAGTCTGAGGGATGCTGGTCAGCGTACTACGAAAAACCCTAGAGAGACGCAAAAACACAGAAGTTCATAGTTACTTGAACAGCATGAAGAGATCATGTTGCTACCAGTACTTCACAGGCTTTAAAACTGTTGTCTAGAAATTATGTAGCCAAGTAACTTGCAGGGCAACGAACGGCTAACATTTCTTTCTTCGCTGTAAGCAGTAATCTATAATGCAAATAGTCACACTTTAGGTGCATTTAATAATCTTCTTGACACAAAATTAACTAAAACAGTCTGAAAAATTGAAGTATAATAACAATAAAAATGAATATCAGTAGTAGTCCACCATGGCTTACTCTGGGTTGCAGTTGATTTTTTGCAGGTCCTGTGTGAGGCAGGGTGTCGGGGCAGGGACCGGGCTTGGTGGCAGCAGGTTCCTCTCCTGCAGCAGGTTGACCACTCGCAGGGCCTCTGGGGTGTTGGACTGGAGGCTCATGGCTGCCAGGGACTGGCTCAGTTGGGCTGGTCCTGGGCCACCAGGTGGCTGAAAGAAGGCAAAACAACAAGCAATTGAGTTCAACTATTTACCAAAGACTTATGACTGCCAAATCATTTAGCACCGTTTTAACCAAAACATCATAAAGATTTAAAATGTCCTCCAGCATTTTATCATGTCACGGTGCAGTCAAAGCATTTAAAAATGATTTACAGTTATGGTTGACACTGACCAACATCTGTTATGTAACAAAGAAACAATCAGTCAGACCAGCAAACCAAACAGTCATTTGTTGCTGTAATAAAGCTCCCTTTTTGTCAGCATTATTTCTACAAATGCTCAGAAGTTGTATCTCAATGACAGCTTAAAGGCACAATTTTAGTTTAGCGATCTTCAGTTTATCTAGCTAATGGGTGCAGTGTTTGTGTCCAGACAGGAGAATTTAGGGGAGCTTCCCGAGCTTCCGACTCAGACAACATTGATTACAGTGTCAGCCAGGGACAGAGCCCCGGGGGAGAAGAGGCCAAGGAGTGACAGCTGGGGGCGGAGGCAGATAATCGCTCAGAAACATCCAAACACACGGCAGAATGTAAAGAAAAGAAAAAATACAAGCAGAAGGCACGATCACTGCAGATACAGACACCGCCACACACATCTAGTGGATCAAAAGTGATTATTGCGAATGATTATTTTTGTAGAAGTCTAGAATTAGTTTTTTTTAGATCTACAGTCATAGTGCCTTTAATGTTTCCATATAGCCATATATCGAAATAAGAGTATGCCTGTGTACTAAGTGAAAAGCAATGACGGAGCACATACCATTAAGAATGAGCTAACAAACAGTATATGTGAAATGCTCCAACAGCAGTGCAGTGCATGGCTGTGACTCACCTGCTGGTATGGATGAGGTGCTTGAGTGTAAGGCTGAGTGGCGGCCTGCATCGCAGGGTGCATGGGAGAAGTGGCATTGTGAGGAGCCGGGGTGTTCTGGTACCCTGGGGGGAGGGAGGGGTAGTGACCCAAATGCCGACCAGGTGGTCCGTGCTGGGGCAGGCCAGCTGTGGAAGAAAAGGGAACAGAAGTTAGGTCAGCTTCACCTTCTAAATTAGATTTTAGCTTACATTATTTGCTATAATTTGTCTTGCTGATAACAAATGCCATGAAAAGACCAAACCCAATAATGCATTAGACCATTTCTCAACACTTTCTAACTTCCCTGCTCCGTCTGTGGCACTGTGACCCAACCTTCTACTGAATACGTAATTCTTTAACAACACAGATATATAGTTTCACAAAAAGACTCCTTAAACAGCCAGGCACTGTGGTTTTTTTTTAGATACAGTTACTAAAACAAGAGTGAATGGTGCATATGGTGGGGACTATTTTCAGCTGCCGATTAACACACTGTGTGGCTAATGAGTATTTACAGCAGCAAAACGCTGTATGTGGAATTGATTCAAAAATAAACAACAGTAGCTGTGTTTCATGGTAATGAAGGAACATGCCACCCAGTGTAACAGTGTGCCTCATTATTGGGTTTTTAGTAGTTCATGGACAACAATGGAGCTCTATGGCACAAAGGAATAAACCATATCAGCTTTGGTTACACAAACAAAAGTTGTTATTGGGATCAGTTCATTGATGACATGAAAAGTGGAGAATATGCCCAAACTTATCATTTAAACTTGAGAAAATTAGAGACTTGTAATTGCTTTCAGCTCACCAGAAGAACTGACAGTCAATGGTGGGCTCTGTGGGAGCTTTACTCCTGGCACATTGTGTATTTAGCCATTATTACAGTAAAATGTGTTGAAAACAGTAGTGAAGAAGACATTTGCTATAAAAAGGTTGCGACATAAAATGTAATGAAAATAAACACTTCTAACTTCTGCCTCCTTCAAAAACTGTGATGTAAATTGAACGAAGACCAGTTGCCCCCTCTACTCCAAGTGTGGCGCCGCTATGAGACCCAGCTTCGTAAACAGACTATGTATGGGGTGTGTGTGAAAATAATCTCACATGTGGCAGAATATGGCCTTACCCATTTGGTTGTCAACATGATTATAGCTGTTTGGTGCTTGTGGGCCATTTCCAGCCACAGTTCCTGTTTCAAAACAAACACAGATGTGATGTGAATAATTTTAGTGACACTTTTCACTATTTCTATCCAAGTGTGCTAACCACAGGCGATGGATAGGAAAGGATCTGATCTATAATAAAAGATGCAAATAAGACACAAAAGAGTAATGATGCAAGCAACAACACTAATGATGATGATGGGAATTGATGTATGGCGTTTTCAAGATATATTTGTACTTTGGTGTTTCTAAGATGTTTATTCAGAGGTCATATGGGATGTATGGTAGGAATGGATGACAGAGAGGCAAACAAACAACAAATAGGAAATATGTTACCAGGGATGCACCGATACAAAAAAGAATCTCGGCTAAAGCAGCACTAACACCTAACTACATAAGCACAAGTTACAGAGGTCGAAGCAAAGTATCTCCACCAATATGTCTCAACTCATTTTCTGCTTTGTTCTCTAAAGAATGTCAGATTGTAGCTCTATCAGCTGATTCTGCAGAGCTTCTTTTTCGTATCAATTTAAGGGATGAAAAAAATAAGAATTAGTGCATCCCCAGATACAATGAACGGCAGCACAGAGTGGACAGGATGAGCATCATAGCACTGACACTAACAGCTACGGACAGATTTAGCCACACCTGGACATTCAATATCCCCCTCCTGGCAGTCGGGCTCAGTGGGGGGCAGAGTGCTGTTAACGTCACCCCCACACTGAGCTGGCATGTAGAGGAAGGAGGGAGGAAAACAACGGAAGGGGGTCAGATTCAGAACAAAAATGGCTGGCTTATAAAAAGGACATACAGTTACAGACTCAACACTGACGGCGCTCTGATTTTACAATCGGCACTGACGCACAAAACGTTTGGACTTCAAACATGTCATTCAAGCAGCAATAGACAAACTTCTTGCTATAACTTATCATTATCGAGTAAATGTTGATTGCACAATGTAATGGCTATAGAATAAGGAAACAATCAGTGTTTAGATTAGTTCCATATAAGTCTCGCTTTTATTACGCAATTCTGTCTGCCACCAGGTACGAAATCCTGGGAAAATATAATATATTAAAATATATTCCTTGCCCTAGTTGCTAAATTTGTCGCTAGTAGTGGACTAGGCCAACACCACTTTAACACCTCAGTACACTGACTTTGACCTTCAACGTTCCCACAAGCTTGCTAACCTAGTTAAAACACCTAGTTAAAATGAAATACCATATACCACCATCTGACCAAATGCAATTGGTCTGAAATACGAACCAAACATAAGTGACTGGTATTGTTGTCTCTTGGAAAACCTCCACCTTTTCCCTTTGTTTTTACTCAGCACAGTCCAAACAAACCTTAAAAATAAATCAGACACTGTACAATATAAAGACATTTGGATGCGCCACTCATTGGTGTCTTGCTGTCTTTGTAGTTTGTCATACCTGAGGATGAGAAGCACAAAAAAGTACTGTCCCAAAAAAATTATTAAAAAAATTAAAATCTTACCATCTGCTTTGGGGGGTGGAGGTTTGGCATTGGCCATTGGGAGTCCAGTGGGAGGTGGTGTAGGTTTCATGCTTGGTGGTGGGCCTGTAGGTGGGGGGCCATAGGGAGCTCTGCTTGGTTGGTATGTGTGTGGAGCCATGGGAGTCATTGGTGGAGGTGCCATGCCTGGTGAAAAATACCAACAGTAATTCTTCTTAGGGCTGCTACTCATGATTATTTTCATTATAGATTTAGATTAATTTTTAGATTTTTCTTTCTGATTAATGGAGTACTCATTTTGGAATATAAAATGTGAAAAAATATTGAACAATGCTCATCAAAATGTCCCAGAAGGAAGAATAAGCAAATCCTCAAATTTCAAAAGCTTGAACAATTTAACATTTTAGTTTGATTAATCACATATCAAAAGTTGTTGTTTAATTGTTTTCCTTTAAAAATCGACTTATTACTTCAGCAGTAATATTTGTGAAATGATGACACCCTTTCGGGGTACAAACAGGGACGCAGGACGGGTGCAACTACATCGTCATTGAAGTAATTTAGCATATAAAGTTATGACTTTATGTCAACAACATTACCATCTTGTGTAAAACAAGAGCAAAGGTATTGCCACATATCATGTCAAAGAGATATGAGGCCGTCTGATGTGTAACATTATAAGCTCTGACTACAGGCGACAACAGCTGGTGGCACCACTTACTCACAGCCAGCTAATGTCAGAACAGTGACAGAGATATAATACATATAATATAATCATCTCTACCGACAAACCAGCCAATTCAGATGTGTCTGGACTCAAATACACGCCTTGATTAGTAATTTATCGATTAATAAATTCTACCGATTAATCTACTAGATTAAATCGATTAAGTGTTTGGCCTATAAAATGTCAAAAAAAAAAAAATTGTGAAAAATCTCCATCCCCGTTTCTCAAAGTCCAAGGTGGTGTTTTTAAATGTTTTGTCAGTCCAAAACCCAAATATCTTATATATTTGAGAGGCTTTTTCCTGCATTTTTGTAATTAATCAATTATCACAATAGTTAGCGATTATGTTTCTGTCAATTGACTAATCTATTAGTCAACCAGCCTCATTTTTGCAGCTCTAGTGTATTTCCATGTACAATTGGTGAGGTTGCTTATTCTTAAAGCAAAAACAGAAAATGGTATGTGGCAATTATAACAACAAAGGAGTTTTCATATATCGGAATATATCATTTCAGGGACACAAGGCTGTACAAATTTAATTAGATTAGAGATTAGACTGAGATGAACCTGCATGATAATGACAAAAATGATAATTCTCTTTACTTCACATTGTGCATTGTACTTCTTTGCATTTCATAACCACACTATGATATTTTACTTTGTGAATGTTAATACTGGAGATAAAACTTTCAGAAGCTCAATTGAGCCAAAATTGTTCAAAAGATTATTGTGGTTGGTAGTGAAATTTGTGACATTTTGAAATTGCTTATGATACGGTGTGACATTTTAAAGCAAGAAAGCAGTCAACAGAGTACACATCTCCACAAACACTTAATAATTTCTACAGTTCGCTGCTGATTTCACTGTCACCATTGTACTGGGCAGATATGCCGCGATGTGCTGCTGGGGTAAACGTTACTAAAAATCAAGCAGATTCTTCTTGTTGGGGGTGTAACTGTGAACAGCAATTTTCAAGCCAATCTGACAATAGCATTGAGAGATATGCTGGAAACTGACAGACTGAGGTGATCATGTGACCACCGCTTTTATGCAGAAGTACTGCACTAAAGAGAGAAAAAAAATCAAGGGTCATTTACAAAATGCTATATGACAAATCCTTCAGACCCTGTGGCCACGGATTACAAAACCAACGTCATGCTCACTTCCTCCTGAGGAAATGTTAATGACTAGTTGGAATATAAAGTAACTGAGATTCTATAGGTTTTTTTATGTTTTTGACACAGAGCTAAATACTTATCAATGGAGATAACCCTTAAACTCTCACAGAAAGAAATTAAACTTCTACCTGAATCTATCAAAATGCTGTTATAAATGCCCAGAAGATACTAATGTGTTCATTCTGCTAATATTACCAGTATAAACCAACTAGTTTAGCAATACAACTTGTACCAGAAACTGAAACTAAAATTTGAATTTGTCCTAAAAGCCACGTCATGCTGCTACATCAGAATCACATGCAATTCTGATTTGAACTTTAGTACACATTCAGAGTAAATGCGTCTGTGTCTGGGAGAGAGCCAGAGGCAGCAGAGAGTTATCACAAGTAGGGAGAGAGGGCAAGGTCCAGCTCCAACAAGTCATTCTTGATAGGAATATCTGTAGCACGTCAGTGAAAGAAGACACTGACGAGGAAAAGAGACAAGACACTAACAGTGCTATCGAAAGGTTATTAGAAAGTGATGGATATCTTCATGTTTTTTTTTCTTCAAACAAACAGACACAACACACAAAGCGGTTTAATAATGGGGACCCTGGAATTAATGTAACTAAAGTTCCCTGCTCTGAGTTATTGAGACTTCAAAGGATGATTCATCTTTTTATTGATCTGACCCAAGGAGTGCCTGCATCATTACAGGGCTTTTGCATTGGCACTTTTGACTACGGCGAATCAAACTATGCCGCACTGATTTGCGCTACCATATTTGCCACCTCCAAGCGCATTGATGTTTGTGGTTTGAAGTTTAGTTTGTTTGTAGGCTACTTTCAGATATCTGCTTTATTTTACTGTTTTGCTCTCAGCTGTAGAGGGGTCGTGTTAAGACACTGCTGATGCAAAGACAGCATTTCCTGATTTTGCTGCTACATAATCAAAGCTTTTATATAAATAAAAAACAACAACTTTTTATTGTCAACAATAAAATGTGTTTATCAGCGAATTAGAAGAGCGCTGTTAGCCGCTATTCAATAAAATCAAGTCTACTACTGCAGGGAGGAAGACTACAAGCAGCAAAAATAACAAGGGACTGTTATTGTGAATTGTTCACAGGAAATTAATTTTTTTTACAGTCACTCTTTTAACCATGAGTCACAGCAATGGTTACACACACCTTCAAGCGGGTAGCCCTGTTGTAATAGAGATGCAAATCCCTGCTTTGCTGGGATGAAGTGCCAAGCCAAACAGAGTCAATCCAGGCCAGCACTTGTGTATGGAAAAGGGGCTTTATTGTCTCATTTGCTCTCCTCTTCTCTGTGAAGTTATTTTATCCTTTATTTGAAAATAAAATTGTGTTGTGTATAAGGATGGTACAGTTTAGACTTCAGTGGAGCCTTTGTGTTCCTACCTGGCTGGATATATCCGTGCAGAGAGGTGGGGGGCATCCCTGGGCCTGGAGGCTGGGAGACACTATGGGACACATGGGCTGCTGGTGGAGAGCTGTAAGCTGCCGATGACGGTGTCGAGCTTGCAGCTGGGTTCACATGATTAGCCACTAGGCCGCGGGGAGGTGTGCTCATGGAAGAGGCTGGCCCCATTGGTGGAGGAGCTGTGTTGTACTGCCATGCTGGAGGTATGGGCTGCGGCTGATGGGGGTTTGGGTAATGGCTACTAGAAGATGCTGCATGAGGGGGAGGTGTGGCCTGTGCAGGGGGCAGCCTAGGACCAGGGCTGGGGCTGGCAGACTGAGGAGGGGTATGGGATATAGGACCTCCCATTAGAGGCCTGGTCAACAGCGACTGGCCTGGAGGAGCTGGGTAGGAAGTGAGTGGCGGGCCAGGCTGGTAGGAGCTGACTGGGGGAACAGGTTGGTATGGCCCAGAGGGGTACAGTCCAGGGCCGGGGGGTACAGGAGCTTTGGCCTGCATTGGATTGTAGGTTGGTTGGTGAGTATTGCCATAGCTGACCCCTGGCAGCTGCTGCATGCCAACTGGATTCTGTGACGGACCTGGAGAAGACAGGAACAAGACAGGCATGTTAGAAAGTCCAGAAGAACAACAGGCCTATGTTTATTTAGTTAATTATTACATATTTCTGGACCCAAGACAACACAGATCCAGCCAACAAAATGACACTAAAGCCCTTTCAGACATACACTTCACTCCTTAAATGTTAAGGCAATTTCACATGTCAGCTCCAATTTTACATGACTCTTATTAGTTTCAAATAGTTCTTTGGCTGTGCTGCCACTGTGTCATGAAGAAATGGGCTGTTGGACTCCCTCCTATGTGCCCGATGCCAAAATCTGAACAAGGATTGCAGTTCTCTAGGTTGTGGTCTTGTCACACTTGACCAGAGCCATTATGGAACACTTCTATGGTAGCATTTAAAGCTCAAAGGTCAAGCAACATTAGCTTTATAGACAGACAAAGCCAGCTATATCACAGATTCGATGTCTGAAAACAGCTCATATTTGTGATGAAAGTGTCTTAAATTGCAAGCAAGTCCTTGGGTTTAAAGCAAAGATCAAAAAGGTGAATGGAAAACAGATGGCACGGTACTGGTAGTGACAACTCCAAGTGTAAAACCTTTCAGATCCACCAAATGACCAATCAACTGACTGCCTAGGGTCTAATCTCTTTACCTGGATTTAATTAACCACGCCCTCAGTGACAGTGAGTGGGGGTCTCTAAACCCTTACTAGGCAGAACACAGTAGTAATAAACCACTACAGACACTTCTGCACAATTAAGAATGGTTTGATTGTGTATTGTGCAGATACCAGCCTAAAATGTGGCATTTGTTTTCTCAACTTCCTGGATGTCAAATATCAATACCAAGAAGCATACAAAATATCAAAACAGGATTTACTTTTTTTTTTAAATTTTTTTTATAAATAGTAGATGAAACACCTCAAATACTTGTCAGTAGCAATAAAAACAAAGACGTGCAATCAGTAAATGTATTAGGCCTACCTGAATATTAATCTAACAGGCAACAGTGCTTAAATTGCTGCACAGGTGTATCGCAGTTTGCACCTTAAATTACATCAAATTACGTAAACAGATTCACGTCTATCCTCTTAGTCCTGTACTACATGACTGAGAGCAGAGATAAGTGAGAAGGTATTAGACAACAAGTCCTCTCAATGAGCAAAGACAGACGAAGGCACACAATCCATGTGAAATGTAAATTTTAGGAACTCCGTTACAGCTCTCGTCCAAATCAGAAAAAGTCTGATACGAAATCAAAACTCAGCCAATCACTAATCAACCTATTGAAAGCGAAACATAAAAAGGAAGTTTATTTAAAAAGTGGCCTCCTTAACATCAAATGGGTGTATGATATGATAAGAATATGCAGGAAAACATGAAGCAGTCAAGAGAAATCACCCTCAACTGTGAGCTTTCTACATGAAGCTTATGGCCATATGTTGTTATTACTATATGCACAGCAGTTGTGGGAAATACATGCGACATGTGGAAACATATTGTTGTGACAATATATAAATTATATAATATCACTCTTTCATGATCGATTATAAAAGACAGATATCCTGTGATAAAAATGAATTTACAAGCATTGTTCTGAAAACACTTTTCCATCCACCTTTAGTGACATGTTTTGATGGTTTGTTTCTATTGACAGTAGTACATTATTTTCAAAATGATCAGAGCTCAAAGAACAGAGCAGGATGAACATCCTTTATGGACTTGTCTGATTCAAGAGAGATGCAATAAACAATAAGAAGTTAAGACACATCTACCGTTGGGTGGAAAACCACCTGAGGAGTTTTAAACTAAAACTGCAATTGCTTCGTCTACTCAGTATAAGAGAGCTCCTTCACATACATCAATAAGAATCGCATGTATCAATAAGAATCGCTTCTAAAGAATGCACACAATCACTTTTATCAGATGTCACCGAGTGTGTTTGGATTGTTTTGCCTCAGCATTCATGGGAACCTGGTAGAAATGTGTGAGTAATCTCTAACTGAAGTAGGTAATTGGATTAGCCTGCTGGAGAAAGCTCTGCAGTAACTTTTCTGGAGCTTTCCCAATTTGCCACATGTACACTAAAACGTAGAAAGCAAAAATGCCCAAGCTATCTAGCCTGAGAAAAAAAAAAAAACAGTATTGCACAACAGTGAGGGAACTAATGAACATGCAGATGGGATTATTCACTGACAATGTAACTGTACAGGAAAAACTCTACGGAGAGAGATGGGAAAAGACGAGCCAAAGGTCGTTGGATGTTTTATTATGACAGGCAAAGTTCTGGCTAACTTAGCGGCTTGACAGGAGAAGAGCAAGTGCCAAGTTCACGATGTGATCATAGCATGGGTGTTTACTAGGAGAGAAGATGGGACAGCCCAACACCCTTCTTAAAAGTTACGATGCCTTTTGACCCATCGGTTTGTCGCTCTTCCAACTCGAGAAACCAAAAGGTAGCACTGGATGAATTGTATTAGCATGGCAGTTAAAGTTAGTGTACCGGTATCGGTAAAATAGCAACTATTTTTACCATCTTAAGTCACTGAGGTAACACAGGTCGAGATTAACCTGACAGCTCGCTCATTATTGGCTACCTTTAGTTACAGCGTTACTACGCAAGCCAGTAAGCTAACAGTTAGCAAATAGCCAGAGGCAAGATCCAAGAACTGCTGCTAGTATTAGCGTATTACTTCAGCCTTTAGCGAGTTAGCTACTTCGCCTTGACCTGACTTTACGTACATATGAATGTTACTCACCATTTGCGTATGTCTGTCCTGTCCCGGTTCCATTCTGAGAGTTAAACCCCGCAGTTGACATCTTGAAATAGACACCAGGACTTAATTTAGAGGTGCTTGGTTGGCGAATAGCTAGCTGCGTCTTTAGCAAGCTAACTAGCAGGGGGTAACGTTCAAACCTGTGGCTCTGACGATGTGGCGTTTAGTCAAAGTTGCGCCTATGGTGACCTCTCTTTATTCCTTAAAAAGTTAATTAGTTGGCTCGTTGGCGATCACAGGGCCATGGCTATTACCGAAACCCCGCTCAACTACCTAACGGGTGAGTAACGATAGGCCTTGTCAGAGTAATCGTGTGAGACACTTCTCCTCTTTCACCGGAAGTTGGGATCACCCAGCAGGATAGACGTAAAACTCGTCGGGCATGCGCAGTATGTACACGTGGCATTTCCTCCGGTGCTCTGGGTTTTGCAGTGTACTGGAAACAAGAGGAGAGAATGCAATCTTTTTTTATCGTGTGTACAATTAGTATTTTTACAGCATTTATTCATTTAGGTGGATGTAGTGACACCGGTAAAATGTGCGCCTATCTGCCCTTATAGACTTCAAACGATCACCAGAGTAACTTCCACCTATAGATTTTTTTTTTATTTAATAAAAAACTCAATTTTTGGGGATTTTGAAGTTTAGAAATCACAAAATCAACATATGAAATACATTCAGTATAATCCCCAAAACCCCAAGCATCCTGCCAAAATACAATAGAATTATCTTTATTGCCATTTTATGAAATTTTGCAAAGCTTCTCTAAGTGTACTTAACGATTGCTAAATAAATAAAAGAAGTAATAAAAATCACAGTAATAGCAGCATAACAAAACAGTGGCATCAAGCACGTATAACCAAGGAGTTAGGTTATGAACTCTAGGTTGTCATAGTAGGTAAGAAAAAGATGAAGTGACATGTAAGTGCCTAACAATTAGAATATTATACTGTCTCCTGTGTATTGCAACTGTTGCACAACAATTTCCCTCGGGATGAATACAGTTATATCTTATCTTATCTTATTTTTTCTTAACAAGATGATTTTCGTGAATTTACAGGCTACATAGCAAACACTATAATCTGACAAGCAGGGAGAAAACGTTTCACGGTTGGTCGTTTTGCTCGATATATTAACCAGTCACCGTTGTACCTTAATAAAATATTGAAGGAAAAAATCCGGTGAAATGTGTGGTTATTGGTAAAGAAGAACACTACGGTTTTTATCAGTTCCCCTGCCGGAAAGATGTTTGTGAAACATAAACAGGAAGCGGCTGTCCAGAGTTTTTGGGGAGTTGCTGGAGAAGCCATTGCAGTGTCGTGGCTCAGTAACAAAACACAAAAAAGGAGAGGAAGACCTGGCATTTCGCAGGACCGGGAGACCAATTTACATGACTAAAAGAGCGAACACACTCTGTAAATTAATCTACACCTAAATAACGGGTAAGTGTTAAAATACATTTTCTTAACAATGATCAGAAAAGAGTCTTAATATGTTAGCGGTCGGCATCTTGGCTAGCAAATTATCCCGGCTTCTAACGATGCTACGTTAGCATTGCTAACACCAAGTTGCCTATTATTTGCTTCGAGCTGGATATAAACTTAAGTTGACCCGCTGTTATATTTATTTCAACATTCGTATTTATTATTGGAAGAAAAATACTCGAACTATTACAAGCCTCTGGTGTTGGTAAGTAAAGTATTTCCCAAGCTAACGGCTAATTAGCTAACGTAGCCCCTTGATGCAACGTCGCCTGTTAGAGAATATGACACGTAGCTAGTGGCTTCCTGCTAGCCACCCCATTAGTCGGCCTCAACCGAGCCATATACAGTTACAACTAACGTATGTGTCTTAACTTTGATATTATCATTCTTATATTTGGGGCTTTTTATTTTTTTTGTCAACACAGAACCTATCGGAGACCAATCTACCGTGTAACGTTAGCTAGATGTTAAGGTAAAGGTTAGCTAACTTCGCTGCTACGTTGACAGTGGTTGTGATAACGTTAGCTGGACTGGTTTGACAGCCGAGTCGAACCACACTTAGTCTCTTTCACTGTATTATTGATTCACAATTTTCTCGTGACATCTACTTGATTCACAACACCTGCCTGAAATCTTTCAGTAGTGTGAATTGATAAAGACCATTATCTTCTTAAGGAAAAAATGTGTTACTGTCAGTGATCGTCTTTAATTTGTGAACTGAAACACATTTCTACGGTTATAATAAACGTTACATAAGTAACACATTTTCAAGCCTTTCTTATTATCCGAGTGTGTGGAAACCTTTCCTGTTTTTGAGACATTTAAGAATTGAGGTAGATAGTGGATACTCATACGGTAAAACGTGTAGCTTTGCGATTTGAGTAAGTGCTTTCTTATTCAGTCATAAAGAATCCTGTACTAAAAGTGTTTACTTGAAATAATGGTCAAGAACTAATCTGATAGATTTAATACATAACAGATGTCTCATTGATGGTGAGTTTAGCTCCGGGCATTTTTATCCAAATTTCTCCTGTGCATGTTCAATGATCTTAACTTGGCAACCAGCACTTTTTCTCACACCTTTTCTATTACTGTCAATAATGTGGTTGGTCATGCTTGTTGGTCATTTTACACAGTTAAACCTTTAAACAACAACCACGTGTCATTCGAAACAAGTTAAGGCTGCAAGTTAATTTTAAATCGTGTGCGTCTTCAATGAGCTCATATTAGCCAGTGATTGTTGTCAGTTACTTTCAAACTGGTTCACATTCACAGCTGCACACGTGGGAGCGTCAGTCTGTAACACCAGCCCACTGTGTTGTAGAAGGCGTGGAAAGAAGACATGGGACCATAGTGTAGCAGCCGACGTGTAGCTCAGCTGTGTTTGCGTGTTCTTGACCTTTGGCTAACTTATACTTTAGCCCTGGAGTTGTTTGTATGTTACGTAACTAGGACTAGAGGTCGGTGCCAATTTACCTCTGAACAGTCATAGAGAAAAGGCAAGGAAGGAACTGAGATGGAGTTTGAAAACAGAGTGTGTATATATGCGTGTTTCTCTAATGTAGCATACATCATACATTCATAGGGGGTGGGGGGGAAATGACACAAACTAGTAACTAAAAGTTTATCCTTTTAGTTACTGAGAGGAAGTCTTTTTTCCAGCCCCCCTTTCTTTAGAATGACAAATAAACAAAAAGAGTTTTGCTTGCACAGAAGCATCAAGCTGTTGCATGTAGTAAGTCAGGGAACTGTTGACCTCCCAGAGCTACAGCAGGTCTTATCTCGGATCCATTTTGTTTAGATTGAAATACAATCTGGCTATCTTATCTTGAAAAGCTAAGACTAGCCTTCATTTCCAAGGCCCTTGCAGATGGGTTTTGTTGAACAAAGCACTCATGTTGCCTGTTGAGCTGTCAGATGACGTGATCAGTGTTCTGAGACTCCTGTCCTGCTGTCCAAAAACTCTTACAGGACCAAGCTAATCATTGGCTGTAGACATTTAGTCATTGTTATCACCAGCTGCCAATATCTATCTGATGGGTTGTGAGCGGAGTGTCACTTACCAGGTTTCTCATGAAGGATTCTGTCTAATACTCTTACTCTACTACACTCTACTATACTATATACTATATACTATACTCTAATAATTGTGTCTGTTTATTGGTGCTTTCATGCCCCCCTGTAGGTTCAAGGCATGTTAAGCTATAGTTTAGCCCAACAATTTGAAACTAAAAACAAGTAGGCATCTTTACAAAAATAATGATAATAAGAATAATTGTGAAAGACTACTGTTGTAGAAATGTGAGCATTAAGACAGTATCCTCATCAGTAGGATAAACTTTAATTTGACCAAATATGCACAGGAATTTGCCACTTTATCTTCATAGTTATTCTCTTACTAACATTTAAAATTTAAATATTATTTATACATTACACAATAAGTTAAAACTTCCACCTTTCCCTACAGTCCAGCATTTTGAGCATGTGAACTTGTAGCATAATGGAAACAAACAGCCTGCAGTTTTAATAAAGATTTCAGCATAGATTGTACGTGCATGTTTCGTGCCACAATAGTAAACATTCTTAGTATTTCAGCATTCTATTCATGCTGGGGGCTGAATGATACTGTCTTAATGAGGCTGTCAAAATCCTCCTAAAAAGTTTCCTTCCAAAACAGTTTAATGCTGTCACTTATTTCTAAATATTGCTTACTGTATAGCATATTGTCCACGGGTAGGAATGGAGACTCTGGGTAGCATTAGTAACAAACTGCATACAAAAAATTACTTGGGTTATTGATAAATCATGGAAAATGGCACAAACATTACATAATTCATATCATCAGGACATTTAATCTCAACGCCTTGCTTTGTTTTTGATCACACTTATGGTAATGATGGATATTAATGCCATAACATATCCTAGCAGTTAAGTTTCTCCTGTGTGCATTCATGCCTTTCTCAATCTGTTTTTTCCCCATTTGTTGTTTTTCAGGATTCAACAGCTCCGGATATGTCTTTCTTCTTTGATTGGATTTATAACGGTTTCAATAGCGTACTACAGTTGTTAGGTAAGTACTGGTGACCAGACACACTATCTCAAAGTAAACATGAATTCAGTGTTGAAAGCTTTAAGAGGTTACTTTAAACAGTTTTGACTGCTTTAATATTTCAAGTCATTAATCAAAATGGTGTTGCCGTAGTGTGAACCACAAAGCTATTGTTAAAAATGTTATACAACATTGTGAACAGAGTTGGTAATATCAGAGATGATTAAGTGTGAGTTGAGACTGATTAATATCCTTAGTGATCACAAGAACAACTTTAATTGTTACAACTGGTTTGTCTCACACCTCAGTCCTGAAGTGTTCAGTGAAAACTGGGCCTCAGCGTGCTGTGCACAATAGTGGGCATTGTTCCTAGAAATCCATCCCCATCATGGTAGTAGCTGATAGGAAAGAAGCAGAGTTTTACTACAAGTGTTGGTTTACGTTGTGCCACAGACTCAAATCTGATATTCTGTTCAGTTCAGCAGGCACTCCTCCTTCACTGATAATCCACATTACAATATTTCATGCAATAGAACATTTTCAGTAAAGTTGTTGAACATCCTCAGCTAAAGCCCTTGTCATGCAAAACGCATCACATGGCCCTTTTCACATTGACCAGTTTCATCACGGTCACCATTTTTAAAATACTTCTGTGTAGCTTAAAACGCTTATAGCTACTTAGTTGGAGCACGAACACAAGCTGGTTTATGAGCTTGATTCCCATTTGGGTTGCTTGTTTGAGCGGAATGCCCACCAATCGTTGTTCGATCCCAGGCTCCTTCAGTCCAAAATGCGTGCGTGTGTGTGAATTTAGATTAGATCAAGGTGCGCGTCAGCCATCAGTGCGTGACTGTTGACGTGGAGTGTAACAGCGCTTTGAGTTGCAAGTCCATTTACCATGTGTTAAGTAGTCCATGAGTCGTGCCATGTTCAGATCGACGATTGAAGAGACGAGCGCTGATTGTGTTTTTCACCCTGCCGATGTTAAGGAACTAAATATAATTTCTTAGCAATGCAAATCTAAAATCTGCTCCCTACTGTGCATTTACAGAATATTCTGTTTCTGGTGGAGTCGCATGTCTGCGCACAGTGATCATGATCACTGTCAATCAGCACAAGTGACTGCTCCTTAATTTAAAGCAATTTGTTTGCGATCCCTTTTCCATCTGCCTATCCTGTTGTTGTTGTTGTTGTTGTTGTTGTTGTTGTCAGACTTCGGAAGTACTACCTTAGGCGATCTCTGGTAATGATAATATGACGATATGAAAATGTAAAAACGATTGCCCAACCCTAATGCATGAAAGCTGTTATAGTTTCTGTCTTCGAGCTGCTCCTGTGAAGCAGTCTTTCCTGTCCTTCCTGTCAGGCAGGTAGTATAGTGCTGTTGTGAGTAATGATGATGTCTAGTAAAGCTGACTGAGTCAGAAATTTCACAAATCCACTGGGTATCACTACGCTGACTCAGAGTGCTAAACACGAAGACTTGTAATCTCGTAAGGAGGAGTGAGTTGCACCTTTTTTCTCAGTACATCTGAGGTTTTGTGAAAAAAAAAAAAAATAGAATTTAATTCCTCCTTAGAATTTCAAAAATAACCAACTACAACTTAATTTTTCCAACTTTACTGAAGAATGCAGAAGCATAGCTTACCTTTGGCAAGGGTGCCTTCAGTTTTTTTATTTCATTTAAAGTCCACAATGTGAAGACAAGATTAGAGAATGGCAAAATCAGTAGGTGGAGCTTGTGCGTCAAAGTAGATGGATGGATAGAATATCCAGTGCATGTCTGAGGACAAGGCTGAGCTTGGCAAATCTTTACTCAAGTGTCTCCTTTATGCAAACCCAAGTTCTTCAGCCATGACAGACCTTCAACACCACTTGACTTGTCACCCGAGTTCACATGCAGTGACGTTTTCTTATGTGTGAAATCTCCAAAGACTAATACTATGATGCAGCCTGTCTAAACATCTCCTTTTTTTTTTTCTTTCTTTTTTTTTTTTTTTAAAGATTTCTAGTCTTTGTTTTCTGAAATGCATCTGGTTTTGTTTCAGGACTGTACAAGAAATCCGGCAAGTTAGTATTTCTTGGCCTGGACAATGCTGGCAAAACAACGCTACTGCACATGCTCAAAGATGACAGATTGGGACAGCATGTGCCAACTTTACATCCAAGTGAGTTGGTGCTACTCACTCACACACATCCACACATGCTCACTCAGTTATGTTATAAAAGCTATCCATGCAATAAAATCCAAGCAGATTATTCATAGACTGTTATGTTAACCATTTTTATACAAACCACTGTTTGTGTACAATTTTGGTAATATTCACTCAAGCTGCTCATGTGTACACTAAACTATCAGTGACTTTTGAATGGCCTGACATTTCCAATTTGTTCATGATCATTTCCTTTCTTACTTTAGCCTCGGAAGAGCTGACGATTGCTGGCATGACTTTCACCACCTTCGACCTTGGAGGCCACTTACAAGGTATGTGTGTGTTTTGAAAAGTAATGTTTTTGGGTTTCATTGGTCATGGTATGTGCTAGTAAAGCACCAATACCATCTTTTACAGTGTTGCTATGATCTGGGAACAAGATGGAGATATTAGCAGGTCTCCAGACATACATGACCCACATGTGGGAAAATGCTGCATGCAATTTGTGCAGCGTGTAAAGGGAATTCTCTCCTGCCAATACTTTTGCTAACATACTGCCAGTGTGATGCATCACTAGCGTGTCAGTGAAATACAAAATGTGTCTATTGTCTAACTTAAGTAGACAGACCGGACTGTAAAACTCAAATTTGTGTGTTTTGTTTGTCCATACAGCCCGCAGAGTGTGGAAAAACTACCTCCCTGCCATTAATGGCATTGTCTTCCTTGTGGATTGTGCCGACCTCACCAGATTGGGCGAATCAAAAACAGAACTTGATGTAAGTACCTGCTAGTTCACCACTTTCACCACGAATGTTTAATAATTGTACAAAGAGGAATCCATTGCAGTGGAGGCAAAAGTACTAACTTCTGCTCTCACGAAATACAAAGTTTGATGGCATTTTCGTAAAATTAATGAGGCACGGCACACTTTACTCTCTTACTGACTTCTTGCATATATAACTCAGTCCCCTACTTTAAGTTCTTATGGAAGTGTAATTTTGCAAAATGTAGGAAGTAAATGACAATACTCACAAAATCAATCCTGAAAGGTACTAAATATCATTCAGTTGGATGTGCAATATAGTAGTATCCGTGTTTTTATTTTTATTTTTTTTGATATCACCGTAAGGATAAATTTGAAAGCCACATAGTAATACCTGGTCTACCCTATCAGGCATTAATGACAGACGAGACTATCGGAAACGTGCCTATCCTAATCCTGGGCAACAAGATCGACAGAGCAGAGGCCATCAGCGAGGAGAAGCTGAGAGAACTCTTTGGATTGTACGGACAGACGACAGGCAAGGTGAGTAGACACAGCACTTATAATTCTTACGATCATATTCCCGACAGATAAGTCATTATATATTACTTGAAGACTGAGTGTTGGACTATGGGAAGATGAAAAGTTATTCAGTTATGGTGTCAAAGCAGACCCTGGTCCCTGCAGTCCTGGTGAAATAAAATACTGCTGGCTGCTTCATTTGTCATCTTAAGTTTGCTAGGTTAAGTGTAGTCTTAGGAGTTTCCTTCTTTACCAAGTTAAAAGAGCAACAGAACACAATTGGACACATTAACATATTCGGAAACCCAGAGCTCTTGATCTCCTTGAAAATTACAACTCTAAACTCCACACGCCTCAAGAGTTTGTCTATTTTTATGTCTTGATAATGAGGGCCCAGATTGGTATGGATATGACATGTGTAGTTTGTTTTTAGTTTAATTGTTTGTTTGTTTTTTTAAATAATTTTTTGTCTAGAGGACATAATTGTATAAAGAATAAACGGACTTGCAGACAATTTTCTTAAATACATTTTTTTTTTTTCCTGTTTCCTCTCAGGGTACCATTGCTATGAAGGAGCTGAACACAAGACCACTGGAAGTGTTCATGTGCAGTGTGTTGAAGAGGCAGGGCTACGGCGAGGGCTTCCGCTGGCTCTCCCAGTATATCGACTAAAGCAGCCAAGCCCCGTAACACACCGACACCACCACCACCACCATCGGGGGGGCGTTAAACCCAACCACTCAAGACGCCCCGCGTTGCCACCAGTACCATCATACTCAGCCCCATGTTTGGTTAAACAAGTCTGCCTCCACCTTCAGAGAAACCAGTACAACTTGATCCCAATAGACTTTTATTGGTCGAACATTTGGTTCCGCACTTACAGAATTCATACCTGTACGCGCACGCACACACACACACACTCATTTCCATCTCTGTCTTTTTCTAAGGGATTAACATAGCATTGGTTCCACAGCAAAGGGTGTTCAAATTCAACGGATGAATCTTTTCTATATTGTGTCTGTCGTTTGCTTTCCTCTCTCCCTCCCTTCCTGCCATCTGTTGAGTGTGATGATAGATGCATTATAACTGTAAATTCGTACATGATTCCATCGGTATATCAACAATCCCAGCTGCCTCTTCAACTCAATTTGAGCAATGAGAGAGCAACATAGTTGTATACAGTACACTTTTTCTTTTCTTTTTTTATCAGTAAAGTCATTCATTCAACATTGTATTTAACCAACACATTTTGGTTTGTCCTGTTTTTTCTTTAATTTGTTTTACTTTTACATGATTTCAGTAAATAAACAGTGTGGCCATGTATGCAGCCCTCACTATAGACGTGTGGCTGTTTTCACCCATTTCTTAAAATGGACCAGTGCATTTATCTTAGGTTACTTTGAAGTTATAAACTTTAGCTCCTGACTTCTATCTTGAGGGCACAGTAGCATTGAATGAATCCAAGTAAGCTGTGATGGGCTCCCTTTTTTTTTTTTAAAGAGGAGCATGGGGTGGTAGTTTAGCAGATGGGAGAAGAATTTTAATAGAAAATAATACAGCCTATAACCCTGGCGAGGTTTGAGGAAATCGTGTAGATAGCACAATGGACTGTTGATGCGAAGAAAACTATTTAAGTAAATGAAACTTGGGGATAAATAGCTTGATAATAACATACAGTAAGAGATGAAAGGAAGGAGAAAAAAAAAAGATGGTTGTAACATCTAGTAATCGTCAATGTTAGAAGTCAATCCTACGGATATATTTTCCAGCGCAGACCTTTGTACAGGGTGAATCTAGTGACCAAGCGTAGATAACAGAGGGCACAGTACCGCAGTGGGAGCAGCTAGATAGGCCTCAGACATCTAAGAAAGGGACCATATATATATATATATGAAATGTACATGAACATCGTACATGGATTTTGTATTTATAAGTGGTATCCTTTGATCTATGTGCATTACCAGAAACTATTATGCATGCCTTGTTATTTTGATTTTTAATGACCCTTATTCCAGAGAGTACGACAGGAGGGAAAAAGATGCCAAAATTTACAATGAGAGCTGATTGTCATGTTTTTTTTTTTTTATAACAAAAACAATGGAATTGCGCGTAATACACACTTTTTCTGTCCCTGTCCCTTTGTGTCTTTCATTCCCTCATGACTAAGTGATGAGCTGTTCCAACAAGGGTGGGACTTGCTGTTGTTTGCATCATAAAAAATGTAATAAATGTTTTCAATGAATAACAGGCTTTAACATTGATCCACAATGCAGACTGATTTTTTTTTTGTCAATTTTCTTTGGTGCGATTAGCCATGGAAGAAGTATTCAGTTTCTCTGAAGTTAAAGTACCAATTCAACAGTATACAAATACTGCATTCAAGATACTACCAAATTAAAATCACAGAATTATCAGCAGAATGTACTTATAGTAAAATTCTTTATGCAGAAAAAGGACCCCTGTGATGTGTTTATATACATATGACATTTTCAGATTGTTGATTGTAGATATTGACTGTTGTAGCTGGGCAAGATGGAGATTATTTTAACTACTTTATATACAGTTTGGTACAAACTCTCCACAAACTAAATCTGAAGGATTGTGAGATGATTAATGGCGTACGAGAAAGAAAAAAGAGCTGCACTAATATGTTTTTCACTTTTGGACTATTCATTAACCTTAGCTTATGTTGTGAAATAATAGAGCGTCTGACCTCTCAAACAGTTATCTAACCACAAAAATAACAAGAGTGTTTACATGTATCTTTATCGAAGAACACCTCAAACAAACTCGTTTTGAGTCCAGGAAGCGTTTCTACCATTTGAGAAGTTTGGAGGGCAAATCTCAGATATCTGAAATGTGACAAATGATCCCAACACACACTGTTTTTTCTGTGAGGGGTCACAAGCCAAAAATAGTGGCTACCACTGGTTTAATCTTTAATGCATTGTATTTTGTATGACTTATTATATTCTGACAACTAACCAGTAACTACAGCTGTCAAATAAATGTAGTGCAGTAAAAATGACTATTAAATATTAAAGTAAAAAAGTCGAATAAAATGGAAATTCTTGAGTAACTAGAAATGCCTCAAAACTGTACAAAAGTATAGTACTTGAGTATATATATTGAATTATCTTATCTGACAGTTGAACCATCTACATTACACAGTTGGTCTGTGGTGCAGGATGACATGGCAGCAAGTAGACAGTTAACTGAGGAGGTTATGTAAAAAGCAAATTTGCAGCAAAACATTTAAATCATTCAATACAAGCACTATACTATCAGGCCACAAGGTGGTGCACACAACATGGAAAACCTCACTTTTAGGAGTGCTGTACAATTTAGATTAATTCTTTAAATGGAGGACAATAAATCACACTTAGAACGAGTGACAAACACTAATGTTGAGAAGATACAATACGTTTTTTTCCTGCCCTCAATTTCCCATTAATTACAGATGTACCGCTGTCTGAAAGGATCGTACCATAATTTATGATGTCAACAATTATTCAAAGCATCTCAAGCATGTTCTTTTTAGATTAAGATCCAGGCAGCCACTGGATTCATTGTACTCCACAAAATTCTTCGCAGCAAATGCATTGCTTTAAAATGTTTGGTTTATTGCAGTAATGCAAACACTTTTCTTTACATACAGATTATGGGTCATCCACAGAGTCCATGTCTTTCCCATGCAAATGACAGCCCTTTGCAGTCAGAATATCAGCCCATAGCTACCAGCAGGGAGAGGACATCCAGGACAACAGCCAGCAGTAGTTGCCCAAACACCCGACAGTGATGCTTCTTTCTGCTTCTGTTCCTTTTCCCCAGTCTCCTCCCCCCTGCTGGGCTGCGCTAACAGTGGGGACTGGGGCTCCGGGTTTGGGCTGAAGTCCAAGACATTGGCGGCAGGTGTCAGAACAGGTTTGTGGTTTCAGCTAGTTGGATTGATATGATGGAAAAGACTTATTTTGGGTAAGAAGAGTCATTACAATGTCAATGTTATTATGGAACGGCAAAAACATAAATATAATGAACATAAATTAGAACAAATTTGACTGCAAAGCATCAAACAAACATGGCACATGTTATTAGTATTTGTATTAAGGCAGAGTTTGTATATTATAATTTTAAATATTAACATGAAGTGTGCCGCTTGTCCTCCCTCGCAGGGATTTAAGGATATGAGACACCAGAGGAGGTGACTTCCCATTTCCGGTGACTTTGCCTTCTGTTTCCTTCTCACTTCTAATCAGCATCCAAAACACACCTCAACTAAGTCTCAACGATACTCAAGAAGGAGGGAAATGCTATCTGATGAAGGGACATTTTGAGCGTCAAACACTTCATTTCCTGCAACCAATAGTTGTTGAAGCATTTCACTCAAAACCATGAATATGAACCGAAGCAAACGCGAGGGTATTGCCAAAGTCATTAAATTCCATCCTCTGGGGACCATGAATGTCTGTATCAAATTACTCAATCAATCCAGCAGTTGTTGAGATATTTCAGTCTGGACCAAAGTGGAGAAGGGACTTGACAGACCAACCATCCTTAGAGCCAGTATGGCTAAAAAGTCTTCCTCAAAATGTGAGCGAGTAGAAATCCACATCAATACATTTATTTATAGTGCTTGAACCTGACATAAATAATTCCCCCCCCCCGGGAGCTGAAGCCCTCACACTCCTGAGGCACTTTCAATTTATGGATTAAATGTTGCGAGTGCAACTATATTCAGTTGAAGACATTCTTGCAAATCAGGTGAATGTACAATTTGAGTCACAGGATATTTTAACATATGAGGCCCATGGGCATTTGCAGTCATTAGTTTCCATCCATCAAGAATCTCAGTAGAGGAATCTCAGGAGTACTGATTTAAGTATATTAAAACACTGGCAACTAAATACTCACTCAAGATGGAAGTCTTCACAGATTTTCATTGTAGGTTATTAAGACGAATATTTTTATATTTCAGCTCACTGGCCTACATCTTTAAATCCTGCAGCAGAGATTAGTGTCCTCCAGTCTAATCAATACACTGCAGACTAGATTTACGTTACTTTCAAAGTATGACAGCTGTTATTTTGGTGTCAGAAACAGACATTTGCAGGCAATCTCCTTTCACTCAAATGACATTGCAAATAAAAAAACAAGCTGCAAAATGGTCTTGTAAACATCATAATTCATAGTTATACCTTGGTTATAATTTTGTCAGCGAGTTGGGGCCACGACTATGTGGATGTGACTGATGCAGCCTCATTTTATGATGATTGAATTTTTTTGACTGAATTGATGTCATTGATTAAGACTCAAACAGAAAAAAAAACTAAATAATCTGTAAAAAAAACAACAACACAAAGACGATGTGATTAAGTGTTTTATTGTTTGAGACCATCTTTAAATAAAAACTTGGATCAGATAAATTGGGCGAGGAATTTCATCAGAGATGATGCATGGGGTGTGTAAGAGTCTCTGATCCCTATCTATATAATGCATGTCATTTATATATGTTTTATACAAATAATAGTTCATCTGTTGAACATTGAGGTGAAATATGGGTTTTATTTTAAAGAAAAATAATGCAGAAAACCTGTTGATTTTGGCCAAATATTGCAAAAAAATATTTCTGAATTTTAAAATTCCCTGAATTGTGTGAAAACAAAAATATGTACACATCACCATTTTATTTTACATGAAATGTGATAACTTCTATTAAATGCTTGAGTTTTTTTTTTAGTATCTTCTTTTGTTGGGTATCCACATTTATTTTATATTCAGTTGCTTATGTTGTGGCATTTGACTTGGAATTTGACGGCATTTTCAGAGTTCAGTAAAGAGAATTTAAATACAGTACATGATGAGTAAATGCAGTGGTGGAAGAAGTACTCGATCTTTTACTGAAAAGTGGTTTAGAAATACTTAGAAGTACTGTATTTAAAGTTTTACTTAAGTACAACAGTATTGGCAACAAAATATAGGTACCAAAAATACTAATTTTGCAGATTGACAAATTTGAGATAATATATATTATATTATTGGATTATAAATATTGATGCTTTAATTAGTTCATCACCTTAAAAGTTGCAGCTGGTAAACGTGTGTCTAATTTAAATGTATTTATATATACTTTATATTCTGCTACGTAGCTTATGATTATTGAGGGTTAATAAAGTCACACCTTAATTTAGAATAATCATCATTTATTTGTTGATTCTACTTTTTATTATTAATGTGAAATCTGCAAAGTAATGTCGTGTTAAAAATCTTCGAGAAAAGCAGTAAGGACTTCTGGTCGAATGAGGTTGTAGTAAAGTTGTTTTATTTAGTATAAAGTTGTGATGAGAGTATATCTCGGCCGAGGTTTCTGGTCCACAGTCCACAAAGCAGAGCAATGTAGTTATCTGTCTCTCGCTTCTTTCAGAACCATGAACTCAGGGTTGTACAGAGTTTTATACATTTTCAGTGAGAGGCAACGCCTCTCATTCAATTGTTAGTTAGCATATGCAAATAAGGTATGATCTTCTTTGTTGGTTTCTGGGTGGTGCACAGGCGTGTCCACGCCTCTTGGCAACACGAGTAGGTGTAGGTACCTTTGGCAGTAGGTGCGTCCTGCTGTTGTGACCCTGAGTTGTAGCTTTGTCTTGTAACCTCCGCCCTATTCACAGCATGTCTATGCACCTTTTTAAACAACAGTTTCTACTAGTACTTTTCTTATCATTTGGTTACATGAGTTCACACATAGGCGCCCTAGCGGTTAAAAAAGATATATAAGACTAAAAACATTTCCTTCAGTGTATTAGCTATAATGCACATTTCTGTAAACCTTTCAATGTTTGCATGTTTCAGACCTTTTTATTAACAGCAGCATTTCATTCACAGTTTTAGGTATAAACAAACCCATTAATACTGGTTCTTCAGTGAGCATAAGTAAAACAAGCTAGATGGAAATAATCACACTCTACAGTAACTAAACTTATAAAATAAATGTAGTGGAGTAAAAGGTAGCCTATTAGTTTTCCGCTTGTCATATACAACAACAAGAAAACAACAACAGGAACTAGTTGACCTTCTACACGGACAATTTCACAATGTGGGATCCATCCATGACAAGCCATAGAAGTGACTTGACTGCTAGCTAACCAATGCAGAATCGAAATTAAAAGTGTTTTTATAGTGTCCAGACAACACACACATATGAAATGTCCAGGCAATCAAGTAGGCCTACATTTAAGCAACTTAACATACAGCCATGGCGAGCGTTTAACCGTCAGCACAAGAGGGCAAACAGAAACCTTTTATGTGATTTTACTCACACTATCTGAAGACGAAGGAGGCAGTTATCCTTTCTTTCACGGAGCCACATTTTTTTCATCTGTCATTTAATTTCCCACATCTTTTGTTCTTCCTTGGTAGTTTTGTGTAACTGTTTTTCACCAGAACTTCACATCTTAGCTAACCCTCCGTTGCTGCTAGCTAGTCTTTACACAGCGGATACCACAAGCTAACTTAGGCTAACGGTTATTTTCATTTGAATGGCATTGCTGTTTATATAAATTGTGAAGCCACAGTGTGGGTCTTTATTTATTTATCTTTTTTCGACATTCATCAACAGTAATATGACAGCGGCAATCTGCTTGGTTGCCACTTATTAGGCTAACTTAGTATTAATTATTCATCAAAGAACATTAACATCACCTGTCTTCCCTTCTGTAGCCATGGCAGAAAGCACTTTATTATTATACACAATAAAGTGCAAAACATATAATTTAATTATTACATATATAAAGTCAATGCAATTATTACATTTTATATTATGCACTTTATTTATATTATTATTAAATTGTAATATATATATATATATATAAAATACAGGGAAATGTTTACAATAAATATTTCCCACTTGCGAAAATAAAGTTTTATTCTTTCTGTGCGGCCCGGTACCAAATGATCCACGGCCCAGTACTGGTCCGCGGCCCGGTGGTTGAGGACCCCTGGCATAAAGGACTCAACTGCAAGGCTGCAATATCCTGTTTGACCACACACGCTGGTTCACATTACCACAGTTTGCAATCCAGGGGGCGCTGTTTCACAAAGTGAATAAAGTCAATGAGGAAGAAATGACGGCGATAAAGAATTATGAATACAACACTGGTGGAAACAGAACGCACATTTACTCAGTTGCGTAATATGTCTAAGTATATTTACCCAAGAAGGCCTACTGTACTTACTTGAGGTACTCTTACTTTTGTTTTGTTTTTAAAGTTATTTTATACTTATAGGCCTACTCCAGTATAGTCATGTAAACTATACATGCATTGATGATTTTGGATGGGAATTTTAATCTGAGCATCAAGTAATAGTTGACTCTTTAAAACGTCAGCAAACAGGAAGAATGTCCATCCATCCCATCACTGCAGTGCTGGGGAAGCTACTTTGAAAGCATTGCATTTTGGGGGGCAGCTCAGGAGGTGGAGTGGTCGTCCACTAGTCAGAGTCAGTGGTTCAATCCTCAGCCTCTACGCTCAGCATGTCAAAGTGTCCTTGAGCAAGATACTGAACCCTGATACTGAAGCTCCTGATGGCCAACGGTGTGTGTGTGTGTGTGTGTGTGTGTGTGTGTGTGTGTGTGAATGATTATCTCTGATGAGCATGTGGCACCTTGCATGGCAGCCTCTGACTCTGTATAAATGTGTGTGAATGGGTGAATGCCGATGTGTTGTAAAGCGCTTTGAGTGATTGCAAAGATTGGAAAGTGCTATATAAATGCAGTCCATTTACCATTTACCATTGCTTTTCAAGCAACCAATTAAATCCCACTGAAAGAAGTTGAACTACAGCAAAGCTGCCCTATGGAGAAATCTAGTTCCAACTAAAGCTACTTAGAAACAGAAGCCTAGTTCAAACTACTATGGAAAATATTTTTATAAAATTGTCAATTTACCCTGCATGTGCTGTGAAATTAAAATGTACAAAATATAACATAAAAAAGTTGCATGCCAGGAAAAAAAGGCCACTCAATTGAGTTTGTTGAGACTGCAACCATCAAATGTGTGGCATCTTTGCATGAAAAATGACTTATAATCACTTATCAAAATATATCCTGATTCATTTTCTTTCCATCGACTAATGATTTATGGTTGCAGCTTTAATCGCACTGCAACGTGTTTAGGTGACAGTATTGGGATAATGTTGTCGTGGTCTTTTAAAAGTTATTATTCGTGTGTCAGGTGATTCGCCCATTTATTTAGTCCACCATATCTTCCTCTTAGGTGTTCCATTTATTTCCTCATACTAATTTTCTCTGTCATATTCTTTCCTTTTTTTCTCTGTGTCTCTCTTTCACCTTCCCTTGGTAAACATCTCTGAAAGCCAAGGTAAAACACACACAAACACAGAAATAAACACACCCACTGCAAAAACACTGTAAGCTATTTATAGTAGCAGGCGGAGAGGAAAGGTACACAGGCCATGGAGATGTGTCCTTCATCACTGCTGTGAACAATGGTGACAAACACACACAAACATGTATGCCCACACTCAACACGGACAAGCAGGGACCTCAATTAGTGTCAGATAATCTACAGGCAGACATACGAAGCCGCATACATACAGTAAATGTGCAAACACTTGTCATGCACACAAACAGATGAACACTATGAACACACACAGGTATGCAAGTTAACACAGATGCAACCCCACGCAGAAAGTCAAGATAACTTTTATGTATGCACGGTGAGAAAATAAAGGTCTCCCTGACAACTGAAACACAAAGAAACTCAAGATGGAAAAGGTGTTGAGGTACGAAAGGCAGAATGGCCTAATAATTTAGAATTACACTTTAGATCACGAGAATGTAAACATCACAATAGAGTATGTCCCACTGGTAGCTTATTCTCCGTTGTGCTAACTTGCTAACACAGGAA
This sequence comes from Bovichtus variegatus, assembly GCA_943593645.1. Lineage (NCBI taxonomy): Eukaryota > Metazoa > Chordata > Actinopteri > Perciformes > Bovichtidae > Bovichtus > Bovichtus variegatus. Next base: position 2,629,245 of record CALSCE010009376.1, read on the forward strand.
GTGTTACTATTCCTTTTGGTGTTCATAAAAACATTGACGTGGAAGTTGCAAAAATGAAACAAACTATTAGGTTAGTAATTCTGTCTATGTAGAACTAGCTTTATCCGTTTGGTGGAGCAGATTGGCCCAATGCAATATAGTGAAAATAACATATAAAAATAATGACTCGACTATCCCTCAAGATATCCAGTGAAGTGTTTGCATGGTGAATATCTACAATCTAATAGATTGTTGTTTTAACGTACACACAACAGTCCGTTGCAGTTGGAACTTGAAATATATAGCTTCTGGTGAGAAGTTATACTGTGTATTGTATTGTAATGTATTAATGCACCGCTCAATGAATGCCTGGCACTGCTAATGTTGTCTTGTCCTTTGCGTTTCTAGTTTAAGTATGTATTAGAAAACGGTATAAGCTGTTAAAGTCTATGCACCAATGGTATATTAGGATAAATGGTTTTGTATTTATTGTATTTGGGAGTTAAAGTGTTTGCCGATGACTCTGTGGTAAAAATGTAATTGAACTATTAAGTTGTATAATATCATGCCACCAGGGAGCAGTACAGGAAGGCAGCTGAGGGTCTCTATCACCGTCTCCATCGTTGAAGTCCTTCTGAATCTCTTCCTTCTTTTTCTGTAACTGATTTTTCTTTTTTTCTACTTTAGTTGTCCGAAACATTGGTTCATAAAGTCACACAGAACTGGAAACAGGAATTCTTCCATTGCCTTGTTTTGTGCGAACAAAAGTCAAAAACCCAAATATATTCAGTTCACATTTGAGAAGCTGGAACCAGCAAATGTTTGGCATTTTTGCCTGAATAAATTCTAAAACAATCAAAAAAGTTGCAGATTCATTTTCTAATTTAACTAATCAATTAATCTTTTAAAAATGGTCCTGTACTTTGAGCCATACTAGACCGACTACCTAAAATCTGAAATACTCATCATAAGACCGTATACAATAAGTATGTATCCTACACAGAGCTAATCTGGCTAACATGATATTTTCTATGGCCAGGTTTAGCCAAATGATTCACTATCTGCATCAACACTTTAGATTAATTATCTTTTTACATGTTCTTCTTCTATACACAGCTCTGTACATTTTGTTGATGGAGCACAACAAAGCCCACTATGCACAGAGAACATTATCAGCCGTCAGTAATCAGAGATTATTCAGCGTTTTTTTTGTGACAGCCATGTGGCCTCTAGGCAAACAAACTGCCTACATGCAAATCAGATTCAACCATGTTGGCTGTCTGACCTCAGTGACATCAATCTTTGTCTCACAAGCTCTTACAATGTAACCGCACTGAAATATTTGGTCCATTGTGTTTCCAGTTTGGTTAAACTTTGTGTCTGGTTCATGCAACAGTGCCTGGAATCATTTCTGCACATGCTATCGGATATATACAACTCCCGACGAACGTACTTAATTAAAAGTTATCACAATCTGTTTTTAATTGTGTTTTCTTGCTAGGGCTGTGGAGGCACGCTCATGCCTGCAGGGAAAGAACTATAGGTGCGTCTTCAAAACTAGATTTCAGTTGAAGTACTTACCAGAGGGAAACACACTGTCGTCTGCTGGATTGCAAATGGGGTTCAGGTGCACATTCCCCTGTCGTTCTCTTCCTCAAGTGTAACAATGCAATGCAGGCAGCACTCGGGGACTGTCGACAGACTTTCATACTCTATCCGAGCAGAACATCCCGTTGTTTTAAGTCTTAAACAGTGATTGCTCGTCTGAGAGGAAGAAACATGGCAAGGAAATAACTATTATGGCGAGAGGACCTGAGAGGGCCTTTCGCGCTGCGATTATGTCCATATTGGCGAAGCAATACATGCCATGTGAAACTGAGTAGCCATAATCACAGCAAAAGGATATCCTTAAGGGCATGATTGCTTTGATACAACAGTAACCTACACATTGTCTGGAAAGCTTTCTTCAGCGCTGGTGTGCACTTACAAAGAAAAAACACAGTGGAAACTAAACCTTTTCCAATATCCTTTTTTTCGTTGGCATTACACACAGGTAGGTAAGAATGATCGTACGCAGACTCAATACAACAGATTTTTCCAGTCATTATTTGCAGTTTAGTTTGCTGTTTATTGAAGTAGTAGTTAAAACCAAGGAGATGAATGAACGTACCAGTCTTTACTGATTCTGTGAGTTGTGTTGTTCTCTCTGGTCTGGTGGGAACTCTGTCAGCCATGCCCCGATGTACACCAGCTGTGCATCTAATGACCAAAACAATACTGCAATATAAATATAATCAAATAAATATAACATGCCAACAATGAACATAACTGGCTCCTTCACACAGCACGATGTATGAGTATATTTATTAGCTTCAAACTAGAATTACTTGTATTACGTGCAGAACAAAAAATATATAATAATATGAACAGGAATTATACAAAAGTTATGAGCATGTTTTCAATTAAAGGAATACTCCACCCCAAAAATGTATAATTTGTATATCAATCACACACGTTTCTGCGGAAGCGTTTTAAATACTAAGGTTTCAGTGAAAACGCATGTTTTTGGGAATTATTGATCATACGATGATCATTGATCTGTTTTGGGATTCTTTGTTCACTGTGAGGCATGCGAGAAACGCAAAGTTTCCTTGAAGAATTCCAGGTAACAGGGTGAGTAATTGATATACAAACGCTCAGTTTGGGGGTGAAGTATTCCTTTAAAAGAAGGAAAATATATGAAACTGATAGGAATAGATGCCGAATGAATTCGATTCAGTGGGTCAATTAATAAATAATTAGAAATGGTGGAAGATGAAAGTACTCACACACATTTAGTGTCCTTAAGTTCAAACATTGTTATTTCTTCTTCTGCGTAGATCCCCAAAACACATCAATGATCAATCTTCTGCACTTTTCTACTCTTCTTCAGGGTTATTGGGGAGCTTGGGCCTATATCCCAGCATGCATCAGGTGAAAGGAGAACGTTGGTCTAGTTCACCTAACTTGTCTGTGGCAGGACTGTGGGAGGAAACGAGAGCCATTTCTGGCATTTGTCCATCTTTATTATATTATACGACACGAGAAGAACGGTTTCTCTTTTTATTCCCACGTCCTGTTTGTATGTAATCCATTTCCAGACGGTGCATGTGCACCAGTAACTGCTGTGTAAACTCCTCTCAGGATATTCTTTGCTTTGACTGAAGGCATGTCTGTGTGCTGATGATAATTGGCTGTCAGAACCACAATCACTTTGAAAAATGCATTGTTGGATATTTTTCTTTTAGTGAAGCAACTTAACCAAGGAGAAGATACAGTTGAAGTCTTTGAAGAGTTATTAGGAGAGGGGCTGCCGTGGACTGAGATACAGCATATTCATACAGCATATTCAAAAAATTCACAGACACAAAATCTGTTTCCTGCAACTGTATTGTTGTATAACAAGGTGCAGCAGGTTTTCATGCATAATCCTCCCCTCCTCTATTTTCTTTTTCTTCTTGTTTTACAACTCGCATATGACCCATCACTGTTTTTCTTACCATTAATTTACTATACATTTTTTATTTTAGTTTTTTTGTCTATTGTATTTTTTACAATAAAATATTGTGTCTGTATCTGTCATTTATTGCATTTTATATGACTCTAAATACCAATAAAAAAGACCTTGAGAAAAAATGTTATGCGTTATAAGGCGTTGTATGTAAAAAAAAAAAAAAAGAAGAAAAAAAAGGCCAATATATTGCCATCATATTTCACCCTCTCAAATATCAGTATCAGTAAAGGACTCATAAATCTAGCCTTGGTCAGGCTCTAATTTATAGTTAAGGAACCGTAACTTGCTCGCAAACTGTTCTCTGCTTTCTCCATCTGGTATTATTCTTTCATACACCGTCCCTCCGTCCCACTTTGCCTCCACCCTCCCTTGACTGTGCTAAGTATTTACAAAGGGTCTCATACGGGAAGTGCTTCGTCACTTACTGCAGAACGCTCTGGACCAGGACCAAGAGCAACAAAAACAAACTATCTTTCACGTCCACGGGATCTAGTATCTTTCTTTTCTTCTTTTTACTTAAGCCGAGCCCTCTGCTGAATCCACTGTTTGTTGCTTTAAGGAGAACTAGATGACTTATAATTCATCAGGAACACACCAAACCCCAGAGGCCTCTTGACATTTCAGCCTGCTGTTGTACTGGATGGTTTCAACACCTAACATGTGAAAATACTGGTCTGCACTGGATGTGTTAGTGCAGTTGATAAGGATCTCCTGGGAGCAGGGAATGAAAAAGAGAGGGCTTGTGTCAGGACTATGAGGATCTGCTGATGTGTGTATGTTATCACTGTGTGTGTGTGTGTGTGCGTGTGTGTATAGGACAGTATATCAGATTGTAACAGATAGAATTGTTTAAACCCCCCGAGCAGAGCCCGCCCACCTCCTTCCTCTGTCGTTTGCTGGACGTCCTGAAACTAATGTGGATTTCACGGTTTCACAGTGGTGGATGTCAGCTGCCAACAGTTTATCCAAACAGTTTTCTGCTTTCTATTGATTTTTTCAACAATGTGTCAGATTAACTGGCTGCCAGCACAAAAGACTGTTAAATGGATGCCTTGACATTTTGAAATTTCGTCTGTCATTTTTTCTTTGCCAGCCACTTGTCACATCGTGGAGGATACTACTCTCCGCCTCGTGTCTTTTGGACTACGACAGAGCTTATTAGCCTTCCTCATTGAGCATGTGTGTTTGCTATGCAGCTAATGAACTAGCTAATGGGGGGACGGCTAGCTGCAAGTATAATATAATTACAGGCGTTCTACTTTAATTCCCTTCTTCTTCAGGGTCGAAAGATAAGTCATGCACCAGTGAAACACACGTGGCATATTTCAGGAAAAGAAAAACATATGTATTGTAACACTTTATAATACAGTTTACCATTTAGAGTGTCATTTCGTTGTATGAAGCATAGGGATGGGAATTGATAAGATCTTATTGATACCGATGCCATTCTCGATTCTGCTTATTGGTCCGATTCCCGTACCCCAGATCAAGTTTCTGTGTGAAAAAAATGTGCTGCTTTCTGTATACTGCAAAAATACAACAAAGTGCTTGAAAAAAAAATGTAATTAAATGATTCTTTTATTGAACAAGTTGAACTGAACACAAAAGTCACCAATAAATAAAGAACGATCGTTACATTTTAAAGTGACGTTTTCTACTGATACTCTCTCTCAAATAACTTTAAAAAAAGTGAGGGCAACTTCATCTTTCGCAATGTTTTTATCGCTCAAGTTCACATTGCGATGACAAAGACGATATATTGTGCAGCCCTCGCTGCTATTTAGGAGACAGTTTGACTTGGAGAGAATGAGTAGAATCACAATTAGTGTGGAAGATTTGATGTTATTCTGTACTGCGGCCTTACTCCAAGATTTATGCTGCTAACACAGGTGCATTTTTACATTAAAATCTTGCCTACTGCAGCTTAAATAAGTGCTGCTTGTAAAATACACCAGGCACTGTGGCAGGTGCATGGAAAAGTTCACCTCGATCCCCCGTGGCACACTCAGCTCTAAAACTTCATCCTGCTGTTTTCTAAACACCATCTGAGGGTGTGAGGCTGGATGGCAGACACAGGAAATAAAAAACAGAATTTATATAGGAGAAAATTATACCCAAATATCCTTTTTGAAGTGCATAAAGTTGTGGTGGGATAGTGCGTTAGAAGTATAACTGTACAGCAGCCAGTTAAGACCTTACAATGGGCTGGAAAAATAACATTTAGTTGTCAAAACAAAATGATTTTCAAAAGGGCCCCACGGGAAAATCATGAAAATGAGAGCTTTGTGAGGAAAGCCAGGTGCACGATGTCTCTCCAGGTGCCATCGCTTTGTGCTGCTAAATTGATTTCCATTATTATGAATAAGTCTGTTTGTTTGGTTTGTTTCCATGGTGTGTTTGTGTGAATCAGATAGATGAGGGACTCTATCTGAATCCAATAAAAGGTTTTAGATTAGAAGGCAGACACAGTAGCGAGATATAAAAATAGCAGGATATGGTCAGAGGAAAAAAAACAGTCAGTAAAAAAAGAGAGAACTTAAACAGAAAATGATTAGTAGTCTGTATTTACTTTGCCTTCATTATGTATTTAAAGTCCCTGGCTTTTCCCTGAATTGTATGATGCTACAGCATGAACTCAAAAATAATTCTAAATGTACCTACTTTACTTACCTATTTTAAATATCCTGCAGAAAATACTTTTGGAACTGTAGCTCGTGGGTATGCAGATGTTTTCTTTCTGCCTGACAGGTTCCCTTTCTGCCAGCGTCCCTGTTATGGCAAACATGATCAAGCTTTACTGAATAGTAGTCAAATATAACAGGTGCATCTTTAATAAGCTTGCCATGTTACATGTGTGATTATTACTTAACAGGGGTCACAACATTGTATGCATTAAAGATTGCAAATAAGCCAATGCGCATAGATTGTACATTTGCAGTTCAATACAAATGAACTCTCCTCAATCCATTTTGAGAGAAACATTATTAGTCTTTACTTGTAAACTTACTACTTATGCTGAGAATTAATATCTGCAAATAGCATTTACCACCACCACTATACTCCTATTAAAAATGTGCATGCAAATTATAATTTCATTTGAAATATATGGCCATTTTTTTCAAATCATCATCTGGTTTTGATTGTCTTTGAAGGGGCTCTGGATTGAACTATTCATGAATAGTACATTGTATGTCTTCTGCCAATTAATCCTTATTAAATTACAATTCAGGACAATTTAGTGCACTGCACATTAACTGCATAACTCCCACTACAAGCCTCCTTCACAACTGAAAAATAATCTGCAGGGACTCTCACATTTACATTTTTTAGTTATCTGACATTACACGGTTTAATTTGCATTGTAACAAAAGAATCTGCCAAACTTTACTCACCCGAAGCTTCAGTTATTGAACGGGGACCCTCGTCCTACAAATCAAGGGATGCATCATCAAATTAATTCAAACTTTTGGTTAGAATGAATTCACATTTAAAGTTACTCAAGTGTGAGATGACACTTTGTCACAGTAACTCTTCTTCAACTCATCTGCATCAGCTTGGCACATTTGGATTTTGCTGACATGGCTCGATCTTTAAAGTCATTCCACAGATTTTCCCTGGGATTCAAATCTGGGCTTTGAGGCTGCTGAAGGACTTTCACATTCCTGTTGTGAAGCCACTCCAACATTGATTTGGCAGCATGTTTGGGGAGAAATGTGTTGGCCACACTTCCAGGCCTTTGGCACTCAGGAACTTGCTCTCCTCAGGATTTGCCTGTGTTTGGATCCCAACATTGTTCATCTGGCAAAGTCTCCCTGTCCAAGTCCGAAGCGGCACCATCGAGTTATTGATGATGCTCGAGGGGTGATAAGCTCTGCCCAGTTCCAGCAGACACTTTGCATCAGCTGAAGCGTTTTGAATCGTGTTTCATCAGACCACAGAATCTTTTGCATCACGCTCTCTGTCTTTCACACGTCTTTTGACAAACTCCAGGCTGCTGCCACGAGTGGGGTTTTTTTTTTTTTCCAGGAGAGGCTGACTTATCTGAATTTATCTGAAGGCTTGTGCTGACAGTTTCTGTTTTGGCAAGTTATTTTATCATGAACACTTGAGTTTTGTTGAAGGGGTCTTGAGGTTCTTGGCTAAAACTTACTGATCAAGATCTTTCCGTTTGGTCAAAAACAAGCTCTAAGAGTCATTTCTGGACCTCCATCTCTTAATGGTGGGGCCTGCAGATAACTTTTGTTTAATAGTTACATTTTCTTTCCTAGACCTGAGTAATGGTGAAGTTTTTGTATGTATTTTGTATTTTAATAGAGTTTAAACATCAGTTAATCTACAGAAAAGTCATTGCCAATCATTTGAATAATTGTTTGTCTTTTTCTTTTTTTTTTTCAGAAATGCCATAAATCCACTGGTTCTGACTGCTTAAGTGTGACAATTTACAAGTTTTCTTAGTCCTCTGTGACGGTAAAGTGAATATCTTTGGCTGTACAAAATGAAAACATTGAGGTTGTATTCTGGGAAATTGTAACGTTATAGACCAAAACGATAATTTAATTGGGAAATAATTTGCAGATTAATACTTAATGAAAATAATTGTTAGCTGCAGCACAAACTGTTTCCTATTGACATTTTGAAAGTTAACTCCTGCACACAGATCTGAAGGAAATTAAAGGGTCAGTTCACCCATTACAAAAAGTTTTCTGTCACTTACCTCTAGTACTATGTCAACAACTATCCGATACATCTCTCAACATTCATGGTCCCCAGAAGATAAATCCTAACGACTTTGGTGATCTCCTGACTTTTCCTCTGGCGCCACCAGAAAGTTTTCACTTGACATTTCTCAACATGGATATGCAAATGTGTACATTCATGGTTCCCTGAGGATGAATCCTCAAATGTCAACACGAGGTTCATATTTGAAGTTTTGAGTGAAATGTCTCAACAATGATGAAATTCTGTTTTTAAATTTGTTTGGGTTATTGTAAATCAGCTGTGAAAAATAAATCCAACTTTATTAAATTCAAATGCAGCTACAACATCTTTAAGATCCTTCTGCAAGATACTTAATACATACATATAGTACTTAAAACAATTTTTAGCCTTTTCGTTTTTTTACCCAGAGCTAAAAAGGGCATTTTGTCAATTTAAGTGACTTTTAAATTCAGTTATAAATGACTATTGAGAGCTCAGTTTGTGTGTCTGTGTTAGGAACAGAGAGGCAGAGAGTTTTGTTTACACAGAAAGCACTGCTTTATTGACTGCACTGGACTGGACTGGATTGGTCTGGACTGGATCAGATGGGACTGGGACTCCATCAGATGAGGGTGGGAGTTGATGGGGGTGGGGTCAGAGTTGGGGGGGTGGGGTGGGGGCAGAGAGGTTGGGAGTGGGGTGGGTGGGGTCATAGTGGGATGCAGCCACCATTAAGGCAACACAAACAGCATGCAGATACAGTCACAGGAAACATTGTCATCATCATCATATTGCTTTTCAAAGTCTCGCTCAAAACATCGAAATTGTACAAAAAGGAAGAAAATAGGTTTTTCGCACTAATGAAAAATACATTTTTTTGATTTTTCCCTCCTACAAAGAAGATTCTAATACAAGAAAATAAATATAGCAAAAAAAGCCAAAAAATAATTTAAAATAGCTCTTCTTTTTCATATATGTTCAATAGTTCTCTTTGCTATTAACAAATGGCACAACATTCTTTGAAACAAAGAATACAGAAGGATAAACTCCTGCAACATTCATATTATTGTATTGAAGAACCGATGCAGAGTGGAGGAGAAACCGGACACCACGGCAGAGATTTTAACACATTTTACAAGGGCAAATAAGACAGGCGGAGGAGGAGAAAAAGCCTGCGTCCAACTCTGCTTTGATTGGACGATGCGGATTGGTAATCAAATAGTGCCTAAATACGACCAATATGATGCAAACATTGGTGAAATTTTGCAAACCAAAACTCCACTGGATTCTTGTTTCATTATGTGTTTTAAACCTGAGGGAGAAAACTTTGTGAAACGCAAGTCAGGAGAGGGGAAGCGAGAATGTTTTGTTTTTGTTTGCTATTAATGAGGGTCAGAAACTGCCTGCTCTGCACTGAGGAGGGATACTGAGACAAGAGGAGGAGGAGAAAGTGAGTAAAAGTAGAGAGAGACATGAAGTGGAGCGGAGAGGGAGACAAAAAAAAAAAAAGCCCAAGCAACACAAAGTTAAGGAGGAGAGAAAGAAATGTTTGAGAGCACATCCACACGACTATGTTCTGATTCTTTGTCCACACTAACTTATCCAAAACTGAAAATAAATCTTTTCCACAGCGGTCACCAGGGTGGGATACAAGCCTTGCGTTATACTGTAAATGAGAAAAGCCCTCTAACCGTCTCTGTGATTACTTATTTTAGATGTTATCATGAATGTGTCTGAATTTTACAGCTGTGGAAACGGACTCATTTAGATTTCTAGTGGCGACTTTCAAAGTTTTAGTCGGACTCGAGTTGGGATACACGAGGATGCATCTCTACGTGCAGTGATCTCTCTTTTCATCCACCCGCTTTGCCGTCTACAGTCGAAAGTCTTTGTCATGCACATGTAAAGAGCTGATTAGAAAACCAGCAACGAGTCTAAAATTGGCTTTCTCCAGCAGAATTGTAACTGGGAAATCCAGTCTCCCATAATCCCCTACCCTGACTACAGAAACATGACGTTTAAGAAATCAGTTCACTGGAGAAGTCGGATACTTAACAAACCGATTTTTTATTTATATAGCTCGATATCACAGAATCATTCGGTACACCTTACTAGATAAAATTGTTCTTTTTTGAATTTCTTTTTAAGAAACTGCCAACTCGGAGTACGTTAGATGTTCACAGAGAGCAGGAGGGGACACAGCAGAGCGACAAAGAAGAAGAGATTTCGCTGTTTTCCTATTGCTGGGGTATTTCCGCGTGGACGGAGATCTTTACGTATACGACCTGAACACCTGTTAGTGTGGACTTTGTTTTCTTACGTAAATGCCGTTTTCAAAATCAGCCATCTCAGTGTGGACGTAGCCTAACAGGGAGAGGAGTTCCCTCCAGACGAGGAGGAAGAACAAAAAGGAGGCGAGCAGAGAACAAAGAGAGAGTGGAGGATCAGTTTGAACTACATTTGGCATCTTTCTCACCGTGCACACACACACAACATACACACCTGTCCACGTACACACACCCTGTATCATCAGAATGACACACAGAGGGTCTACACTTTTCTGCAATTTATGTAATCAAAACACATTTTCCTTCCCGGCATGTATGAAAGACCGGGCAATAAATATAATATTTTCCTCAGAGGAAGAAGATAAACATTTGTCCTGTGTGTGTGTGTGTGTGTGTGAAAGAGAAAAAGAAGCGAGATTACAGAAGCAGTGAAGAGGAACAGTGAGGAACGAGATAAAAAATAAAAAATCAGGAGAAATAAATACAGCAGAGACACATAGCTGTGAAATTACAAGTGGGAGAAAGAGCAGAGGCAGAAATCCAGCACAGAGAGCCTCCTAACAAACGGTCTAAACCTGCATCTTAACTCCAGATTGTGTCTCTCGTGATTTATCCAGATTACATTTACACCTGGAAGTAAAGTGTCTCCGGAGCCAGCGATAAAATTACTCTTTTCCTCATAAATCAGATTCCCACCACAGTCCTATTGTTATATATACGCTTTGTGTATAGCGCCGCACTTAATGTATATTTAATGATACCAAATGTTGCTTTGACCATCAGTGGGAGACGGTAGCTTTGGTCAAATGGATGTTCAGTGTGTGTCGGTTGCTTTTACACCTCCAATTTGTCTGCAGTGATATATGCGAGTCTGAACCTCCCAGGAGCCTGATGGTAAAACCAGATGTGAAGGCTGAATAAAATGCTCAGAATGTGAGGGAGGAACCTTACAAGGGACTAAAGCCATGTTTCCATGCAGGTTTCAAGTTAAATTGCCACAATTTATAAATAAAAAGGATTCAATTTTAAGACTGGATTGTCAGCAGTCTTAACAAACGGAGATTTTTTTCCTGGCTGATTGTGACATTTAAATAAGGCAGGTGTTCTATATTTTCCTTATTGTCAACTCCAGTGAAAAGACCAAAACCAAATGTGTTATTTTAGGCATGGCGCAAAAACAATTTGAATTAATTCAATATATTGTATAATATACAGCCCTTGCCCCAAGCCCATTTGTTCCTATTTTAAAACATCTCAAAAATATATATTAATTACATTTTTTTGTTGGGGACTATTTTCAGCTGCGGATTAATACACATTTGGTGCACTAGTATCTATAGCAGCAGGATGGTGTGTGTTGGATTGGGTTAAATGGTAATGTTTTAATGTTTAATGTTTTTTTGGACAATAGGGGGATAAGCTTTCTCAGGCTTTGTGTATAATATATCATACAACTTGATCCTACGTGTTAGTGAGATCAATTCATTGTTGGTTTTTGGTCTTATCTTGGGATTTGTTGACAGGAAGGAACATGCAGATTATCGGCTGCCTCATCTTTGTGAGACTTGGGTAATATTGGCCAAATTGATGCTTTTGTCTGATTAGAAATAAAAGCATCAACCAACCCCACACATATAACCACAGTGGGTGATTTATATTAAAAGTCATGGTCGATATAAAAAATACACTCAATTGTTTTCCGGGGTTGGTCATGCCATTAAATGAAAAAATGTCACCGGTTTCCGTTCTGCCTTCCTGATTCGATTGTTACAGCTTGTAAAGGAAATACTTTGATGGAGACTTGGCTCTACAGAGAGAGCAGAGAAAGTACAGAGAGGAAAGGAGAGAGACAAGGAGAAGGGAAGGGCCTGGTGATGTTTATATTAGCTGCTTGTTAACTTGACTGTGCGGACAGGCTGCAAACAGAACGCAGGGGAAAGAACAAGTTGTACTCTTTCTCTGTCTGCTTCTCTGGCTCCGGTTCAGTAAACGTCTCCCTCCTCTCCTCTCCTCTCTTTCTATCCATCTCTCTTCTCTCCCTCTCTCTCCAGGACCAAAGCAGAGAGCAACGTTTCCCCTCCTCACACGTACTTCCACAACACGTGCCTGTCATTATTTGTCCTTAAAGCTACAGACATCCTTTTTTCTTCTTTTACATAATTTTTTCTTTTTTTTTTTTTTCTTCATCGTCCTATGCTTCCGAAGCGAGCCACGTGTCGGCCAAGGAGGCTGATCGGCGGCCAGGAGAGGAGAAGAGAGGAGGAGGAGGAAGGAACACGACAGGGAGGGACACTTTGCTGGTGGTGGGAGGAGTAAAAGTGAGGAAGAAGTTGGCTGGCGGAGACAGAGTAAGGTGCGCAGCTTGTGCAGAAGGGAGCTTTAGTTGGAAAAAAAACACTTCTAGTAGCCGCTCTGGAGGCAGACGTTATCTCACTGTTTGTGTTAAGCCTTAGTGGGTGGAGCCAAAGAATTGCTGGCTTAGTGATGTTGGACTGAAGCCCACTGAAAAGGCGAAGAGTAAAAAAAATGGGAGGGAAGCTATTAAAATGTGTCAAGTTTTCTTAACATGGAAATACACATCTGCTCTTGAAAAACTGCTTTTTTTTTTTTGGCAGAGCAGAGTGCTGTTAACTATGACTTCTCAGGTAATGAGTCATGTGAAAACAATTAGTTGATTAGCTGATAAGTCGTGCAAAAGAAAATGAACGCTGCAACAATTTTGATATTCGATTTTTTCAGGTACAGTTTACCCAAGCCAAATAAGGAAAATATTCTTTGGTTTCAGCTTCTCAAATGGGAAGATTTGCTTCTGTTCCAAATATTTATTTATTTATATATTATATTTGATATGATTCCAAAGTGAAGATCTTTTGGACTGTTGGTTGGACGAAACAAGCCATTCGAAGACGTCTCTGTGGCCACTTTGAAACTGTTTTTGTTGACATTTCACAGACCAATGAATAAATCAAAAGAAGTATTGTTACACGATCTTCTTGCCAGGGCAACCATAAATCACAAAATCCCTGTTCTGGGTCCGGCCTTTTGTTGAATTTCATTCCCCATCTCGCTCTCCTCAAATTTCCTATAATTGCTCCACTGTTGCTGTCCAATAAAGACATAAAATTCTAGTCTCCCAAGCATCTCAGGTGGGGGAATTAGATCTTACAGAGGCGTGTAATATGTCGGGCTGCAAACAATGTTTTTTTTTTTTTTTTTTTTTTTTCATCGTCTGTCAAGTAATCTGCCAGTCATTTTCTTGATCACTCAATTAATAGTTTGGTCAATAAAATACTAGATGAAAAAAAAAAAAATAAATACCGGTTACAATTTCTCAGTTTACGGGGACAAATGTTTTGTCTAACAAATAGTCAAAAACCCAAAGATTCTTTTTTTTTTTTTTTTTACTATTGATTGCAGCATTTTATCCTCGCATTTGAGAAGCTGGAATAAAAAAGTATTTGCCCATTTCTGCTTAAAAAACAAACAGAAAACGACTAACTATTATTGGATCCGGAATAGTTGCCAATTCATTTTCCATCGTTCAATATCAATAATCTTGGTAGCTCTAAAAATGACAAAACAACAGATTTTTATTTGTCACAAGACGTGGCACCAGGCATTCTTTTCTTTTTTATCACATATTTCTCATATATGGTAATTCACCTAGTTTAGCTTGTTCCCCTAACTGACCTTCCAAGTTCAAACTGACTGATCTCGGCCCTCTGACTCAAATCACTGTGGTTCTTTCACTCCACCAATTTAGGCTTAGCTTGACAATAGAGCTTGTTTCTGCCTCCACAGCGGCTCAGTCTGTATGACTAAACCTCCAATCTGTGCAGTGTCTGGGTTGTAGATGTTGAGACCTTGAAGCCATAACTTTGCTGTAACGGAGAGGAGAGCAAAGCGCCAGTAAAAACAGAGCGAGCAGATAATGAGTCAGCTTTCTAATTTGATACGAGCCACGGCGGCCAGCTAAAGCGTTACAAAAAAAAAAAAAAAAGCTTCCAAAGGGTTTTTCAAAACACAGAAAATGAAAATGTCTCTAGTAGTAGTAGTTGAACAGTATTATACATTATTGTAAAGGTGTATAAACTCCAGTGGTAGGGGTGGGGGGTGGGGGGGGGGTTGTATGGCTGGCGTGGGACAATAAAGCAAGGACTACACAATTGTATCAGAAATGATTAAACAGTTACAGTCCAGAAAAACAATGTGCTGACGCATCACATTAAATTCATCACCCCTGTAACGAATTTGAAACTTTTGCCTGTCCTGGCTTTACTGACCTACAGCCATCCTCAAACCACTTTCTTATTGGATGAAGGAGCAACCACAAAGTCAGAGATACATCCAAACCGCCTCCTCAAAACCACCGCAGGGCAACAATCAGTTTTTGTCTCAAAATTGTAGAAATCCTATTTTTCCCTTAGATGCAACATTTAGAATTTTGTCGCATACATTTGCTGTACTTTTACTGGCGTTTTGTTGCCGGATGGTCCTAACTTGCTTCTCTTTTCTTAAAAAAAATGAAAAGAAGAAGCTTTAAACATGATCTTTGCTCAGCTGAGGACGTTCTGAGGAGCCCAGCCCTGCTGGTGCAGTGATGTCTTTCCCAGGAGTTTTACAACATTGTTGGTACCGTAGACAGCATCTGTGTGAATTATAGGCGAGGTTCCAATTGCCTGCAGCAATCAGGGTTGGCCTTTCACCAGCTTTTCAGCAGAAGGCTAGATGGAGCACATCACCGTGTGTAGGTGTGTTTCTGACCTGCCATTACGTGAAGCCCACCAGCTTATTTCTGAAGTGTAGCATTCATGCCAACTCATGGAGCGGAGAAGGTTTTGCCTTCACACATGCACCAGCTCACCATTTAGAATAGTTGTATATTCACCCATTAAGCATAATGTCTTCGCCATGCACTCTAAATGGTAAGCTTGCGCAGAAAGAACATAACATTTCCCGCTGATGCCGACACTGATGCTTCACTCCGAGGCTGAACATTTCAACGCCATGGCTCATATTACAGATTTAACCCAGAAAAGAAAAATGTAATCTGGATATCCGACCTGACAGAGTTGCAAAATTCAAAGATCATCAGAGCACATTTCGGGCTGCGAGCCAACACCCACACCAGCGTACCACAAAGAGGACAGTGATGCTTTGAAGTTGTATTCTAGTGGATATTGATTAAAAAAAAAAAAAAAACCTGCAAAAGACTCCAGTCTACAGTATCTATGAAGCGGAAGGAGATGGCATTGAAGCCACACTGTAAATATAGAATAATAACCAGTTTGTTTGCCAAGGCTGCACAGCATCGAGGAATAAAAAAAAGAAAATCAAAACTGCAATTTGCCAAACAAGGTACTACGGTGCTGTTCTTGGGTTCAAATCTGACTTCAAACAAGGAGAAAATCTTTAGAAGAAGCAAATCTGACTCAACTCCACAACTTCTGTGGAGGAAATTCAGCCAAATGTTTTTTTTGTTTTTTTTTTTGTTCCTGCCAGCGCTGTGCAGCCTTAGCATTTGCTACTACATGTTAAGGCCGTACATGTGAGGCCTTGTCTAATACCACTGTCTACAAAGTCAGGCTACTCCGAACATTGAATATTGAAAACCAAGATTACATGTTTCTGTCTTAGAAACCCATGGGTGGTAACAACCACCCGGTGGAGGATTATGTGGGCTTTAATGATGATACGTCACCACATCCTCGCTTCAAAACACAAACCTTGTTGCGGTTATTGTTGTTGTGTGTGTTGTTGCGGTCAGTTTCCATGGAGGTTGTAACAACGGTAGCCAACGTAGAAGTTCAAAATCCTCCACCTGACCTGTATCGATGCCGTTTTACAAATGACTTCCACAAAACCCTTTCAAAAGGTTTTTTTTTTCCCGCCACACTTGGCCTCGAAACAGACGAGCGTGGAGGACTAACAATGTGAATCTTCTACGATGGCTACATCAGAAGGAGACCGCGGCGCTGCTCTGTCACCAGTAATAATACTCTCCTGCTGATAGGGGGCGTTTCACTCTGAGTAAACTCATACTTCCTGATGCAGTCAGGACCACATATACATAAAAAACTAGTCATCTTGTACATTATAACCCTGTTATACCAGCTCTGGTGTGTATGTGTGTGTGTGTGTGTGTGTGTGAGCTGTTTGTGGTGTGTTCAGTTCAGCAGCATTGCTTTTTCTGAAAGGGGTTAATATGTATGAGTCTGCGTATAACAACCATCGCCAGCCCATTTTTGTGGCGACAGACAGGCTTTTCCTAAGTGAACCCCCGTGAAAGCAGACGTGGGAGAATCCAGGTTGGGTTTATTGGTGGTGGTGTCGTGAAATTTACAGCGCCGCGCCCGAGCTTGCGGCGTTTCTGACTGAACCCAGTCGCGCTGGGTCGAACCAGGTTGAGATTAAACCGAGCGGCGGCACTGGCAGAGTTGTTTGACATCCTTATCTAACATTCTTCATCTTGAAAACCAGAGACGTGTATGTGTGTTTGTGTAGATAAAAGATGCACATATGCTGCCTTGATACACAGATCTGTTCTTTGGCGTGGTCACTTCCGAAGACAGGTTTTTAAGAAGCTGTCCATACAGTGGAAAAAAACAGAGGAAGTAGATAGGACTTGCAGCTCTATTTAAGTGTCCGTTCATCAGGCCTGGGTCGAGCAGCCCTTAAAATCACTTGTGATGCTTTATTTCACCCCTTGGATCCAGATGGGCGGGGTCTTAGCTGCAAGAGAGCTGAGAGAATGAAAATAAAGTCCCATCTTGTTGTTGACCACAGAGCTGTTATTATGAGCTATTATCTGACCTGTCCCACTCTTCTGTAACTCAAACAAGTTAAAACAAAAATGAATTATCGGTTGAGACTATTGAACCCAGGGCTGAGGTCATACTGAGAGAAGGAACATGCTCAGTAGTATTCGTGTAGGAGTTCAAACAGTGAAGCTTGCCAAACAAGGAAGTTTCTAGACATACACACTTCACTTTTATATATATATAAATATATATATATATACTGTATACGATATATATATACTGTATACGATATAAAATATGTATGTATATATATATGTATCTCTGTCTTACGTCGCTTTTTCGATACATTTTTAAACCTTTTATTCTTTTTTTAAAAGTTTTTCTTAACCCCTGAGAATACCATGGACTGCTTTAAGTACAAAATACAACTCTCTGAGAGAACAACAAAAAGTATTTTTCGTAAAAACAAATTTACAAACTTAAGAGCGCAGGCCTCTGAAGCTGATTATTACATTGTCATCGTTCATCTAACAGGAGAGCAGGTGCAGCAGAGCCATCGGTGACGAGAGCTTGGCCACGTCAAACTATGTCGGCGCCATGAACTCGCTCAGCTGAAATAAAAAGTGTTTATCTTACTACGCTGATGTCATAAATTGCATAGATACACATGAGACTAAGTTTGACTAACTTGTTTCTCGTGACGCACACTGGACGCTGGAGAACGAGGCACGAGGTGCGAAGGTTTAGAGTATAAAGTTTTCCAAACGATGTAATTGTTGTTTCTAAGATACTCATAAAACTTGGATGTACCGGGAGTGAGAGCGCGCGAGTTTGTGGTTGAAAGCTCTGGATAAGTCAGTATGTGTGACCTTTTGAGTTGAGATTATTTGTGTCACGTTCTTTCTCCAGTTTTGTGTCATCACTTGACCACATGAGGACAGTCTGCAGTGACAGGGATGCTCTTGTGCGTTTCTACGCACACGTTTTGTGATTTTGCCCAAAATGTAGGCACATTTTTACAGGACAATCTTGAATACTGAAGCCTTCGTTGCATACCACTAAGTCTGCAACTAAGGCTTCACTATTCAAGAGCATATTATTTTTATTATCGATTAATGCCGAATATGTTTAGATTAATTGTTTAGTCTGTAAAATGTCCATCCCAGTTTCTCAAAGTCCAAGGTGATGTCTTTTAAATGTTTCTTAGTCCAAAACGCAGAGTTAATCAGTTAAATATGATGAAGAGAAGAGCAGGAAATCTCCATATTTAAGAAGTTAAACACAGCACTTTCTGCCATTTTTTGCATTAAAAGTTCATACATTTTCAGTTGACTAATCCTTGCAGCTCTAAGTACCACTGAGCCGACGGACGGAATAGACAGTTAGTCGTTTTGCCACCGATCTAAAAGACTTGTTTGGAATGGCAGTCGCTAGCAGGCTTATGTTTTATTTTCTGTGGTTTTTATCCTTTTTCCATGTGTATCTATTGTTGCCATCAGCTCTCTGGTGATCACAGTTTAATCTGGCCAAACCCTGTTTATCGATGGTTCTGGACTGCAGTGATCTAGTTATGGGGGGGGGGGGGGTGGCTCTGCTTTGCTTACTGTTGCAGATGCTTTGTTGATTAATGGCAAACGCTGCATTTACATCCTTGTTTCAGGCACTAGACAATTGTTAAGGAGACAAGGAGCCCAACACTGGCTACACTCGGTAACCAATCCAACGGGATTTCCTTTTGGTTTGATTGTTACAAATCCGATTGAGAAACGACTGATTGATCTACTTACTGATTGTTTGCTTGATTGATAAGGTCGGGGGGTCGAGGTGGAGGCAGGGGCGCAGGGCAAGCGACAGAAGGCACAGAGTTTCTAAGATGATTTTTCTCCAAAGATTCAAGGCTAAAATTAAAATAAAAAACGGAACTCAGAATTAGGAAGAATTTGAAAGCAGCTGACAGAAGTCAGATCAAATATTTCAATAACGGCTGTGATGCGAGCAAAGGGATTTGCTTATAGTAGTATGTGTGTCAGTATGTGTGTGTGTTTGTGTCTCTGTGTGACAATCTCAATGAGCTCCAGGGTTGGGGTCAATCTTTTCGCTATTAAAAAACTGGAAAAGCTGGAAATCTGTGAAGGTAAATTTGAGAATGACGGCTTTAGTGTACATTTTGCAACCGAGTAAACATAATGAGAATTGAACCCAACCCTGAATGAGCGTCTATTATACACACGAGTGCTTACATTACAGCTCTTATGACTAGCTAGTTGTGCTTTTCAAGGCTGAATACATGTTACATCCCATGTCACCCTCTGTACATATTCAGACCAGCTCTGGTGTGAAATTGTCTTTCCACTGAACATATTCAAGAAAACAAGGACTCATTGGATGCATCTCAGGCCATAAAGACCAAGAGCGAAGCAGACCCTGAAACCAGCTTGAATAATAATAATAATAATAATAATGCCCCGAAGTGTTTGTTCCCAAGTCTGGCAGATATGAGACATGAGGCCAGAAAAGGGTACTTCAACGCCCAGAAACAAGAAGAGTCTGAAACACAAAAAAAAAAAAAAAAAAAAGACTAAATGAAATGTTTGTTTCCTATTTGTTGAATGTATCGCATCTTGTGGTAAACTGACGATAAACTACGCTGCGGTGGAGGCGCTTAA
The DNA here is from genome assembly GCA_943593645.1 of Bovichtus variegatus. Classification (NCBI taxonomy): domain Eukaryota; kingdom Metazoa; phylum Chordata; class Actinopteri; order Perciformes; family Bovichtidae; genus Bovichtus; species Bovichtus variegatus. Next base: position 2,649,190 of record CALSCE010009376.1, read on the forward strand.
CTGTACGATAGGCAAACAGCTACATTCAAATCCCCCCCCCCCCCCCCCCCGAAAAAAAAAAAAAAACAGGTGAGAGCTGAAGAGATTTTCCTCTGGTAAATGTGACGGGGATTTGGTTGAACAAAGCCATCCACCTATGTTTTGTGGACTGTATATTGGGCACAGATGGAGAAACAATTATCTAGCGGGACTCTGCTTGGATAACTGCGAGTGTGTTAGTTTGAGTCTCAGTTCCTTAGGATGCCAGCACGCTCCTTCTCAGCAGGTCGTCGTTCCCAGAATGCAACTGCGGCAAGCGGAGTTTGCGTCCGCCAGAGCGGGTGTCCGAATCACTCTGCTCGCCATCGGAGAAGTACCCGTCAGTCTCGGCAGCGTCCAGCAGGGACGCGTCCTTTCCTGTGACAGACTCCAGCCCTGCTATACCTCCACCTCCACTGATGCCTCTACCTCTGGATTTACCCTGGCGGGAAAGGCGGAGCCGCGGACCCCTGCCACGAATGAGCGCCCCTGTGTCGGGCAACGTGAAGCCGGGGCTGGAGCCCGGACGTGGAGATGAGGATGCAACACCATTCCCTGTGTAGATGCTGTTCCACGGGCCGCGGTCCTCCGAGATGTGACAGGAATCCATTTTGGAGATGGGTGGCTGCGGCGGCGGGTCCCTGTGCAGGTCAGAGCTCCTTGTCTGGTGGTGATGAAGGTAGTGGTGGTGCCTTGAAGAGCCCCCGGACCTTTCCCCTTTTCGGCCCACATGGATGGGCTTTTCCTCCGCCACGCTCGCCCAGAGGCTCTTTGCGGTGGAGGGGCTGCTGGCGGTGGAGGCGGCCGCTGCAGACAGGAGCGCCTGGGGCAGGGTGGGGCTGGTGGATTGCGGGTGACCACGAGCACGGGGCTTGTTGTTCCCTCGCTGTTTGCGGCCCAGCTGAGGTGTTTTCCAGGTGGACTGCATGGAGTTCTCCATCATGAGGTTTAGCAGGCTCTCCTCGCCTTGTAGGAGCTGGATGACAGGAGAAGAAGAAGACAGGAGGTGAGAAAAGACAGGAATTGGAGATGAAAGAGGAGATATCATTGAGAATCATTTAGAAAAGAAGAAAAAAGGAGCTGAATCAGTTCATGTTTAAAGGTACCATAACTACATGCTTAAAAAAAAAAAAAAAAAAAAAAAAAAAAAGAGATGTATTGTGCAGCCTTACTATTGATTTTTGTAATTTCTGTAATTTCTATTCTTTTATATTATACCGCACCTTACCTCACCTTGTTGAATATTGCACCTTACCCCATCTCAGCTCATCATATATATATATATATATATATATTGTATAAAACATTTGCACTATTTGTACATTTTAGAATCTTATACTGTCTCCTACTGTGTATTGCAACTGTTGCACAACAATTTCCCTCGTGATAAATAAAGTTCTATCTTATCTTATCTTATCTTAAAAAGCAAGATTTCCTCTAACACATTTTGAGTAAATCGTCATAGCAATGTTAACTTGCACGATAAACACATTTTTCAAGTTAGTTAGAGGAGAGTTTCAGCAGAAAATTACACTATAAAATGTAAATATCAGTTTTTTTTATTGGTGGCTTTTGTGTTTAGTTCAATGTTCAATTTGTTCCATAAAAGAATGTTGAAAATAATTTCCTTTCCATTTGTTGTATTTTAGCAGTATACTGAAAGCAGAAGAAAGGCAGAACTGAGTACACTTTAATAATCTGTTTATTTTAAGTATTATAGTTATTACAATATATAGATTTTCCCTTGCCCTAATCAATACAACAATTCATTTGCCCTATTGCTTGGGTTTCTGGTTCGAAAAACCTCACATTCTTGCCAAAATGTTTTGCAACAGAAGCTCCCCACTCACCTCCACCTACCCACATTTCAACAGCTTAACAGTGGAGGATCTGAGCAGCTGGTGTTACAAGGCATTTTGTTGTGAAGCGAAACAAATCAAAAGGTACTCATTGCATTTTACATTGTGATGTTTAATCTCTTTGTGAGATGCGTCTCTAACTTACTCCTCGGTATTGTAAAAAAAAAAAAAAGAAAGAAAAAAGGACTTTTATTATTAATGTCAACTACAGCCACTGTAAAGTGGGACCTGTAGGTCTGTTTGATAAAAGTCATTACATCACGCCCAGTTTTCATTTTAACATCTCATTCTTGTTTTATTGAAAAATGACCTGTTCCTGTTTGTTTTTTTTGTCCCTGAACACATGCCCAAACAATGGAGTTCTATCATGCATTCTGGTTGGAGCCCCCTGCCAATCAATACACAAACAGAGCACATTCCTGAGGAGAACAGCAGGTCAGCCACAGTGCAGCTCTGCTCTGACCATCAGCGCTCTCATCTGACTGATCAACGCACGATGGGAATCACAATCACGCACAATCACTCGCATGAAGGATCAATCTAAAGGGCTCGATCCACAGTCAAAATAATTCAAAATAAGAGGTGTACAGCCGAGGCGTCACTTTGCGGGCCTCCTGCTGCTGAAGGCCTACCTGGTCGGAGAGCAGGCTGCCGCTCTTGTCCCGATGCTGGGCACCCAGAGCCCACTGGCTCAGCATGTCATCAGCGGTGATCTGAACCGACTGGGCGAGCCAGCTGTCGAACAAAGAGTTGTCCAACGGGAAAGACTTTGACAAACCTGAGAGAAGGGAAAGGGACATAAGCAGTGAGAGAGGGGGAAGAGATGGATGAGCGGGGTGGCAGGGATGAAGGGAAGAAAGAGGGAGAGAAGGGGGAGAAACACAAAGCAGACAGGTGAGGGGTGCTGCACATTTCTCTAAATGAATACAAATACAGAAAATGGCAGCTGAGTTGAAGGCAATTGCCTCTTAAATGAAGTAAAGAGCATAAAAAGAGCACCTGCAAAGCAAAACCTTGAATCCCACAGTTCTGTTAAATACAGGGTTAACCTCACTCCATTCAAATGTTACACTTCAATTCAAAGAGTAAAAGTTAGATTTACTTTACTTAGCTGGCAAGTTGTTGGTTTTACAAAAACAAATAAACAATTTGCGAATGTTAAAGGCTCAATTTAGACGACTTTTTCCAAAGTTTAACAGTCAAAGCACAAATTGAAATCATACAAAGTTGATTGTAAACCTGCCAAGTCTCTTTGCCGAAAAAGATGACGATTCAACATTTAAAGTAAGTGGAGGTGGCATCTGTGATATTCTTGTTAGTTTATGGTAATTATACCAACATCTCAGAATGAATATAATCAAAAAAGTTACGTAACATCTCCAAATTGCTGTAAATGGCTCATATAGCACCTCTGGATGTTATATGGCCTCATCACAATTCTGAAATGGAAACACAAAACCTACTGTAGGTCTGACAGAGAGAAAACAACAACAACTTGACACAGTGACATTTACAGTATGCAGCGATAAGCTCCGAATCCAAACATGCTGTTTCTGTCGCTTCATCAATAATGAAGATATAAACCCATTTTACAGCAGAAATCCTGTTTCCTGTCTCCTTCCCAACAATCTGTGTGTATGTGTGTGTGTACAGTATAATTAGGAGATTTTCAAGGCTCCTTTTCTATCATTGTGGGCTGCGAAAGTGCTGCCAAAGCACTGCGTGTCTGTCTGTGGCATTTTTGTCGACGCATAAACTCATACATAAACACAATGCAGTAAAGACTGTGAGGCTTAAGGAGAACAGAGAGTGGGGAGGGGGGGGGGGCACTTCTTCTCCTCTGTTCCCACCGAAGAGGGTGCCTCCAGTTTGGCTTTCACTCCTCACATCTTTACATCTTCTAATGCGAGAGGTGAATTTGATGGCACCTCGTTAAATCAGAATCCAGCATCGAATCCACTTTTTGAACACAAGTTTTAAACCTGTCAAGTTTATTAAGGCTTAGCTTTTGACAAAAGTAACACAAGTTAAAAATACATAAATTTTGCCAGACACATGACAGGTTTGATATTTAGATAGATTACAACCTAAATGTTTTAATGATTACACAATTACGAACACACGGAGTTAGAAGCGTTTATCATGTTTCGTTCCTGCGTAGATGACAAAACAGTCCAAAAACGTTCTAGTGCTGTAACCCCAGATGGATGCACGCAAGACATGAGCCCTGATTTGATGAGAATATGTGCGAGTTGTTTCTTATAAAGAGGATGTTCACAGAAAATGGGATAATAACAGTAGGCCACCACACATGATAGCAATTTTGCACTTCAAAAACGGCCTACTCTCTTATTTTTAGGACTAACTATCCCCCGTAACACATAGAAACAACCAAAGAAACCCTGTTAAAACTCAGCACATCGAGCATGTCGACAAAGAACAGTATAAGCTCTATCCTCTGATGAAAAATCTGTATTTGTGTTGAAGAAAAACAACTTTCAACAATTTCAGACCAATCTGAAACAGAACTGTGTGCAAAGGAAAATGCTCTTGGTTGGTAAAACAGCAGACAAAAATGTATGTGCTGCCAAATCAAAGATGATCTCAGGCTCCAGAGGGTGTATTATCTAGTGAATGGATGAAATGTAGTGTTCTTACTTAGCCAGGAACAACCATTAACCTCTGCACACAGAACACTGTCATATCCACTTTGGGGAACAACCCATAAGATCATATAAATATAAGCAGAGATGCCGATAATGTTGAGAAAACACTTGCACACGAGCACATTATGAAAAACACAGACAAGAGAGTGCAGATTTTTCTGGTCTGAGACGCTTTCTTTCTCTTCTCTCTACTATCTTTCCAACCTCCCTGTAAATCTTCAGTGTCTATAATGATCTGCCAAGCTGGACGGCAGGAGGTGCTGTTAGGGTGGCTTTCACGCCAGCTATACTTCACACACACACACGCACAAACACACACACACACACACACACACACACACACACACACCGAGCCGGTCGTTTCCATGACGCAGCATGTCTCTGCAGGAGTCGGGAGAGCTCCGAGGGAGGGAATAGGTGACGGAGGGGGAAAAAAAAAAGCCAGTGAAGAAGTGTGAGGAAGACAAGAGGGGGATGATGGAGGAGAGAGTAGCAGAGTTCAGAGGGAGGAAGGTGGGAGGGAAACCTCAAACATGCCACTCTGTGGTCTTTAGATATGTTGAAATTCTCACATACTGTACATCCTGACATTCATTTCACTATGATTTACATCTGGGCAAATATAGACACAAGGCTAAGCGGCTACAGCCGTGCTAGCAGCTATGTGAGGCTGTGCAGAGAAACGGCTGTGCTTTGAGCCAATGCTAACCTCAGAATGCTAACATGCCCAGAATGATAATGTTAACATGTTGATGTTTAGGAGTTATAAGGTTTACCGTGTCCATCGTCTTAATTAAGCGGGTTAGCATGCTAACATTCGCTAATTAGCACTTAACACAAAGTACAGCTGAGGCTGATGGGGATGTCGTTTGTAACGCAGGTGTTTAGTCATGAACATAAAAGGATTAACAAATTAGACATTCGACCTGATGATGCTGATTGATCTTTTCAATTCATATCGAGGGGGGATTCATGGGATTCAAAGTCATGGGATCACCAAAGTCAGTAGGATTCAGTCAAAAACAATTTGAAGCTAATGGTTGAATTTGTATTCGATTAGTTGTCTTTGTTGCTCTTACTTTGGTTTGGCTTATTTGAAGCTATTGTTCTGCACTTGTATGATTTCACCTATTTGAAGCTGATGTATTTGCAAGATTCTCGCTGTTTAGAGTCGTATCCTCATGATTGTTTGCACTTATTGTAAGTCGCTTTGGACAAAAGCGTCAGCTAAATGAACTGTAATGTAATGTAATGATTCATCTTATGGGGATCATGGATGTTTACAAAATGTCATGTCAATGCATCTTATAGTAGGTGAGATCTAGACCAAAGTGGCTGACAGACCACCAGTCCTAGAGCTACTAATATGGCTAAATAACTTGTAACATCCCATGTTAAAAACCTCCCGGGTGTCACTTTGTTGTCGTTGCTGCTGTTCCCCACTTTACAGTCAAGGATTACAGTCATTGCAGCATAATGGGGGTGGCTTTATACTAATTCATCACAAGTGTTTAGCTAACATCCCCCTTTTACCCCACATTTAATGTGGCGAAACTCCCACAAAATCTGATCAATTTCATAAAAATAAAAACTACAGAAATGTGATAGATTTACATGCCTTACATGCCTCCCACTTCCCCTCAGTGTCAGTAAATTGGATATTATTTTTGCATTTTCTTTTTCTCTAAATGGCAACACAGTAGGAGTAGTGTATATATATATTAGTATAAAACTGTTTGGTTTTGTTTAATCTTTGTATTCTCTCTGTGGATTTTCCCTGATCTGTAGTTCTGGGAGATTATGGGATGTCGTTGATGTTATTAAACGTTGTTTTTTTCTTTTTTTTTTGTAGTACATGCCCAAATAAATGTACTTGCAGAGGAAGCCTACTAATAGTGGAGCTGTATCTTTTAAACCAGATGACGACACTGACTCCTCCTTCGTCAGCTACAGCTAACATGTTTAACTAACGGGCTACTGTAGGCTAAAGCTATGAATCAAAAGGTGCCTTTACAGCCATCTGAAGCCCTTGTTTAAGGCTTTGTTGCATGACAGCAACATCTTTGTGCCTCGTTGCGAGTGCACACTCGTCCTACAGCTACAAAAGGCCCCAGGATGTCTTTACAGAACAGCTGATGTAGCAGCAAGCAATGATTCACTAGCCAGCGCTACCAAGGCAGTGCAGGGTAAGGAATGCGCTAGCAGCAGGACAGGGCCAAGACCAGGCCTGTGCATGAGAGAGAGTGTGTATGTGTGTGTTGCTCGGCCTGAAGCCCTCACTACAGTCTGATGATTGTTCTCGGGTGCCAACCGTCCGCCTGGAAACTCAACCAGAAAGACAGAGATAGTAACAGAGAAACTGAAACAGAGTAAACGTGCAGGAGGGGTAACGGTGCGATCTAAAGAGCCAGCAGAGCGATGAAAGGGAGACAAGAGGTGCAGCAGGCAGGAAAAGAGTGCATTAAAGAGGCTAAATGCCTGATTAAAGAGGTGAAATCACGGTCGAACACAATAATGGGAACCAGAATAAAAAGCTTAGCATGAATCAACAGAAATGAACCTGTCAGAGTTGCTCTCTGCAACAAAAGGGACGTTTGATCACACTCACACTATTCTAATCTGTAATTTGGCCTCATTATCTTTTTGGCCACCTGAATAAAATGTAACATTTTCAGTTTTTCTTTGCTCTTCAAGTTAATGCTAAAGGCAATATCCACCCTAATCCACTTTAAAAAAGCTATTACAGCGGAACCTTGAAATTTTGAGCCTGTTGTGTCTTCTAGATTTGCTATCCTTCACTGATATTCAACAATAATACAGAGAAAAGGCTATCATGCAGAACTCAAAGATACCCATTTCCTGAGTAACAACAGCCTGAATGCACTGTAGCCAAGAATTACAGTGCTTCAAATGAGGCGCACTTTCCGCACTTGTTACCGATTGCAATAATCTCAGGGCACTTTTGCTTTTACTGTCACCAACAGGCACAAAGGTTGAAAAAAAGAGAGTCACAACAAAGAGGCAGCTTTTTGTACCGTTGATACAAAATACCTCTAAAAAAAAATGCACAGAATTTAACTGAATAATGAAAAGTGTAAGAGGAAATCAAGTAGCATATTTACGTTTTTCTTCGTCAAGTTAGATTTGTTAGGATTCGGTGCTGTCACCGCAGCAACCAGTCAGGGAACTACTTCATATTTACCCCTTGTTGTTCAATCAGTTTATTACCAATATGAATTTGCACATCACTCTGCACTTGACTGTTTTTTTGCACTTCTGGTTAAATGCTAAACTGCATTTTGTTGTCTCAGTACTTGTACTCTGTGCAATGACGATAAAGTTGTAATAAAGCCACAGCTGGGTAATGTGTGTCAGCGGTGACTTCGCTACGTTCCACACACTCTAGTAGCTTTTTTTCCTTAGTAATAAATCAAAAAACTCGTATAAACACAAGCAGAATAGTAGCCTAAAGTCGTGCTCATGAACGACGTTCTTCGGCTCCGGGGTTGTGTGCTGAACGAGAGTCTGGAGCAGCGTCTCCTGGAAGTTAACCTGGCTCTTACGCACACCTGCGCATGCGACATAGAGAAGCAGGATTTTAGATTCCCAATAGAGTTAAGTCGCCTCTAAAAGTTGTTAAATAAATAATGATTCCCTACTGAAGAAACATTGAGCAGGTATTAGGATCGGGAAAAAAATATTTACA